>OW240921.1:85025833-85282205 GCA_933207985.1 Pelobates cultripes | reverse complement strand
GCCACCGCGACCGGAGTGCAGCTCGGCCACGCTACAGGGGAGGGGAGGGGAGAAGCTGCAGCCGCCTGAGGCTCTTAACAGAGCGCTCAGGCGGCTGCAGTATTTAAAGGGCCGGCCCTGCAGCGGCCGGTCTTACAAGAATTTAGGGCGGCCTGGGGGGCAATTGCCTCCCTGCCCCCCGGCCCAGCCCGCCCCTGTTTATTGCATACAGCAAACAAATACAACTTACATGGATATTGAAAAAAAAATATTGTGTTACCTGAGTTTATGACTAATTGCAATATTTACTAACATGAACTTGCCTACTGCACCACTGGATTCAATTGTGGAATTCCTCCAGGTATAATTTTAATTTCATGGTGAGCTACAGGGGATTCCACTAAAAGGAGACAAATTTGCATACCATAAAATCTGCTTTGCTTCATGTGTGTATGATATTGAGTTTATTATTTTTTTAATTTAACCTTAATAGATTTACAATGAACCCCTTCAATTAATGATGGACATGAGTGACATAAAAATATATTAAGAGATGTCTGTTTTTGGATACAGAGAGAATTCTATGAAGGATTTTAATTTAGATAGCACACTATATAGTATTGTTTTAGTTTACGTGTGGAAATCCAACTTTGAGAAATGGAGTATATCTTAAGCAGAATCTCTGCATACAACATATTTATTTTAACAGAAGTTACGTATTAATCCACATATAATTGTGTGAACTCACTTGGGGCTGCACAGCATGTTTTGAAGTTCAGTCTATAACGCATTATGGGTCTTTGTTTGTATTCACTCTATAAGATTGGAAAGAAATTTAAAAAAAAAAACAGTGCATTCGAGATATACTAAGAAAGTCAGTCATATTCCATGTATTGATGGTAATTTCATAGCATTAATAACCACATAAATATAACCAACCCAGATGACTGGCATTGCCCTAAAAGATTATGTACGTCTCGCAATCTGCCTGAATAAAATAAAACAATAATACCCAAACAATGAGATTTCCTTTATAGCTTTAGTTAAAGGGACACTATAGTCACCAGAACAACTACAGCTTAATGCAGTTGTTCTGGTGAGTATAATAGTTCCCTTTAGGCTTTTTCATGCAAACAAAGGCAGCTTTTACATTGCCTCTGGGGACACCCCTACGTCGCCACTTAGATGGCCACTGGAGGGGCTTCCTGGGTCAGTGCTGCTGAAAAAGCAGCCCTGACATTTAGCGTCCCCACGCTCTGCATGGAGACGCTGACTTTTTCTCAAGAGATGCATTGATTCAATGCATCTCTATGAGGAGGTCCTGATTGTTAGTGAGTGTGTGTCTGTCTTTATGTTTAAATTTAAAGGAACACTGTAGTGTCAGGAATACAAACATGTAGTCTGGACACTACAGTGTTAAACTAACTATTTAGGTGAACATCTCCCCTCCAATCGCATGGGAAAGGTATTTTTTTCCCACACTGTGCCGGTCTTGTATGGTAAAACATATAATAGAGTATATGTTTAATTACATTAATCATTTTTACACAGGTTTTGAATGATCATGAACAGGTGCAAAAATTCTTCGTAATAACTGGTCTATTTTTTATTGAAGGCTAACATTTTAAGGACTTGTGAATAAATGTAAAAATGCTTCTGAATAATCTCTCAATAAAATGTTTACTGGCGATTACTTTAGTATTTATTGGTTTGGATCAAAGTTAGCCCTGCAAGCTGAAGTCCTGCTCCGCTAGACAAGAGTTTTGTTTTAAATCCAGTCTAGTATTGGTTTATTTCATTGTATTGTGGATCCTATGCAACTAGTCATAATCTGCTCATATTTAAGGGCTTTATAGAGGTATGAATCTGGATGTCAGTCTGAATATTGTCAGGCAATCACAACAAATACATACAAATCTCTACCCAGCAAGCACTGATGCATAAAGTTATTTTTGCTATGAATAGCTGATTATATGATGCCATATGTAAAGCGTCAGACAGCTTTGTGTTATAGCTGGTTATAAGAGAACCTAAATACATCTCATAAAATATACATTTCTAAAAGAAATATACATTGATGCCTGCATGAGTTGTTGTTGCAAAGTTTCAATAATTTTTTTTTTCAGAACTGAATCAATTAACTATAAATCACTCATTCTTTAAATAATGTGTGTTATTTAAGAAATGTGTGACTTGTTAATTAGTGGCTACTTATTATGCATGATATGTAAGTGACAGTTATTTCACTTTTTATTTTGGATATATCACTTTCTAAAGCAAATTGTTAATTTTAAAGGTTACCTTATCTAAACTTCCTGTACTTTAAATTCAAACATCAAGGCTTGAGTACAGTATTTAAATCTTCTTAACAGATTTACAATGTGGAGAGGGTTTTGTTAAGTCCATGTAAGTCATAAGGTGGATTCATCAATCAAAGCATAAGATTCTGTATCATGCATACACATAATACAAAACAAGACGAAAATGTAAAATAAGATAACAAAGTTTAATGATGTGGTTTTCATCCAATAATTCTACGATGGCCACAACCTCATAACAAAGGGAATATAATTGCTATAACAAGTCGCATTGTTATCTGTGCACAAGAATGCATCATTAGATTATCAGATTGTGTTCTAAAAAAAAATAAACGAAAAGATCTGTTAAATACTTCCGTGAGTTTGATTATGATATTTCCAATTTTGTAAAACATAATTTTTCAGATGTGGTCATTGTACTTTAAAGATTTCATGAAATTTTTCCCAACTGTTTTATTGTTATATACTTAATTAATTAACATATATGAAAAAAATTAATCCTAGAGTAAAAAATAAAAAAGATACCCACGCTTTCAATTCGAGCATTTGCTGCAAACACCCAGGCTATGCAGTGTGTGCAATGAACTTCCAACAAATCAAAAATACTTTTTAAACTTTCGAAAGCCTTTGCGGAGCTTATCCCATAAATAATATTCAGTAGGAACATCAAGCATTGTTTGTAGTTCAGTTATCAGTGCTCTTCTATAGAAAGCATAGCCAAAGTTACATTTACTAGGAATACAAAATGTTTTGAGCACAAAGGGAGGTTGGGAAGACAAACAGAGAATATGAAAACTCTGAGAATGGACAAAAGCTTAAAAAAACTCAAAAACGTGTCCTTCGGAGTTCTCATCTACATAAGTCGCATTTGCTGTGCAGTATTTTTTCAAACAGAAACACTGTACATTTAGACTCCGACCACCATGACCACTTTAAAAAGCAGAAATGGTCATGGTGTTTTGAGTAACCCTTTAATGTAAATTCAATGCGCATGAGCTTGTATTAGCCAGGTTTTGCAGCTATTTTGTTTTTGTGTGTCTGGATTAGTTTGCATTGTTTTTAATCTTGAATGTATTATGATTATGATATATATACTGCAATTTCAAATGTGCATTCACTTATTTTAACTTAAATCGTGTATGCCGATTTTTAACACCACCTAATTTGCATATATTACTTTTCCTCTTAACCATCCCTTTTCAAACAACGTTTATAAGACAAATCTCTCCATGCTTGACAAGAACATACTATATTTACACAGCTGTCCAATTTCAATAGATTCAAAGTAAACTTTGAATACCATTACCACGGTGATCAGATTGGCCAAGAAAATTTTTCTTGTCCATGTTGCCAGCATGTGCTGCACTTTGCAGGCAGAAACGAAGCAGCAAATTGAAACATTTACATTGAGCGATTGTAATTTAACTTTTTTTGGCATTTGATGCACGCGCAAATACAGAACTTGCCAGTACTACAAAGTAGGTTGAAAGTATTCAGATATGAAATAAAACATAGATTTATCACTGTGCTTTTAAACTTTTAACAAAAAGCTTGATTGGCGGTCCACTAGTTACCATGATTCATAATCTAGTTCCTGTAGTGTCCATTCTTCCTGTGCATGAGAATTCTAGATAAATTGAAACAGCTGGTTCTTTTTACTTCCTTTGATATTTTATCAGTGTTCCAAATCAATGTGGAAGCACATTGCTTTTAACAATATTAGGAATTATTCAAAAGTGAAGATTTTCATAAATTCTTTGATCAATTATGATCACTTGATAAACATTTTATTCAAATAAATAAGGATGAATTGTGAAATGTATTTAAGGTCATTAATAATGAAGTGGCAAACTACAATGTAATATTTGAACGCTTAAAAGGGTACAACATTTCTTTTTAAGATAAATTTCAGGATACTATTTACTATTATCAAACTATTTAACCAGGCTTTCCGTTATTTAACTATCATCTGTGTTGTTGATTGTTTTTGTACCCAATACAGGGTGTTCATTTTTATTAGTCTAAGAAGGATGAGAGACTAATAACATTATTTACTAAAATAAAAATTGCCAGGAATTGAAAAGTTGCTAAAATTCCCCAAGTCATAGTGACCCCCATACTGATTTATATTTAGTTTTATGACAACGAGCAGCCACTGGCTGCTACCTGTCATTTAAAACTGGATATAAATGTATCCAACATAGAAGTGTTAGAGCTACGGTAAGAGTATGTGTAAAAAGTAGCTATTTAGATCTAAATAGCTGCTTATTCATATTGCAACATTGTTATATTTTTTTGCTATAACTTTTGGTTACACATACTCTTACCGTAGCTATCTATGACTTCTGTATATGATACTAATTGTTATATCCAGTTTTAAATGACACCGAACAGCCACTGTTCAGATCAATAGTTATTTGTTACAAGGAGGGAGCTGGTTGGCACATGTGCAGTGCTGTTTTCTTCCAAGTGAACGAAAGGGAATAATTTTTTAACAAATTTAGTTTTAAAACAAATGGTTTGCAGATGAAATTCGGGATTGACTAATGAAATTTTTATTTAGTACGAAGTCATTCGGACGAAATTAGAATTTCACTGGTGCACATGTCTATTTAACATCCAGTTTAGTGGAAATTATTTAGTGAGAATTACTTACCTGAACTAGTCCCTCGCAGGTGCAGCATTCTCAATCCATGCGAGAGTACAGCATTGAGGTCTATGGAGGATCCCACCAGGCCGTGGGATCCTCTATAGACACAGACAATTTCCTGCAGCTGTCACTGCTGACAGCTGTAAGGATTGACTCTTGGACTCTGCCCTAAGTCCAAGAAAGTCAGGCGGAGGAGAAGTACTGAGAAAAAGTTGTCCATGCTTTGTCTCTGTAGATCTCTTCGCCACCATGTTCGCCCGACCTTTCATCTCCCAATTACTTCATGTGGGGATATCTGAAGGAGTGAGTGTACGTTAACAAACCGCATACAGTTGAGCAGATCAAGGAGAATATCTGTGCAGAAATTTGAACACTAGAGCCCGAAAAATTAACTAATGTTATGAACAGTGCAATCGAAAGACCCCAACTTTGTGAGGCAGCAGTTGGAGCTCATTAAAAAGATGTCATCGTCTGTACCTAGTCAAACAAATGTACAAATATTAAATATTCATTTTAATAGAAATTGGTACATTAATAAAAAAAAGTGTTGACTCCTCAAGCCCTACTTTAAATTTTGGCCCAATCTGTGCATCAGTGGTAAACTTTAGCAAAACTGAAATCTTCTGCATGTGATCTTTTCCTGGTTAATGAAGTCTATATATTTCAACAGGATTCAGCTCCTTGTGATATTGTTGCTTTGTACAAAAACTGGTTTCAACAAAATCAAAATATACTGCAAGAATGGCTAGGTAAATGCCCTGGCCAGATTCCAATAGAAAATTCTGTGGAGCTGATTATATAAACTTGTCAGTAAGAAGTAAATGAGGGAATAAAAATAAAGTGATATAAGAAAGCATACAATCGTGATTTCATATTATAACACCTGAGGAATTAAACTCTTAGTTCACTCCATGGGATGCTGTGCCAAAAGGTTTTCAAACTTAGTGCTACCATGTTTTTATTCAATTATTGTGGTTTTGTGTAAAATTATTTTAAAATGCAATTTGTTTTTATATATTAGATTGCTTTAATAAAAATAAAAGTTGTATTGCATTCTGCAGCACTACATTATATTTCTAATGATATATAATTACATTTATATAGTATTAATGGTATTATTCTATAACAGGCAAATGTGAGCCATCAAACTTCAAAAACACACATTTTTCTAACGTTTTCCCCCACAAGTTTATATTAATAGTCCAATTCGGACCGCTCAGAAATGGCCTAGCAAAATGCAAGTATGCTTGACAATATCAGAGTGATTTTTGCAAAGAGCACACTAATAGGCACCTTTTTTTAAAGGCTTTTTTTGGCATGTCCAAATGTTTTCCTAATTTTTTTTCCCATGGACACAAGTGTCAGATGTGCCAAACAAAATTTCAATGTAGGGAAAAACTGATTGGCCAAAACCGAAAAATCGCATCATGAACAAATCTATTAAACAGAGTGAAGTAACATTTCAGTTGAAGAAGAACTTTTCTTATAGCGATTCATTTTATAAAAGCTTTATTTCCTAGATATAAAATGTGATCATTTTATGTATCCAAACTCTATAGTTAAATGTTTTTAATAAAACTTATTGACTACTGGTATAAACATTATTTCACATTTCGGGTATTATTTTGTTACATTAATGGATGAGGTGTTGTACTTTTACTCCTATTTTCATTGTAAGCTGTTCTCTCAATAATTTCATCTGACACCAACATTACAGAGGAAATGTCACTGTAAAAATTTTTTTGGGTAATTTGGCATTTAAGTGTTAATTATTCTACATATTTTTTACTTGTAGACAATTATTTATGTATTTGGGTAATAACACATGAATGATTTCTGAATAGTCATAGTGATTTTAAAAGTTCTCTTATTTTTTATAATTCTTTATTTTTGAAAAGGCAGTCAGGTGAAGATGTAAACAGCAAATATTCCAATGTGTACCTACTTCATTCAAGAGACAAAGTATATTCATATCATATTGCACTTAGTGTTGCATTGCATTGTAAAACAAAAACAGTTGACATATAAGAGAGTTTCAGTATTACACGCAGGCAACATTCATTTTGATGTCTCATTACTTCGCTGTCCCCTTCTCCCTCCACCGCCCCATTTTTCAAAATTTTGAGATTGAGGTATGTATTAGGAACAGAAATAGGAAGAAAAGTGATAGTAATAGATATAACTATTAGATATCCTGCTGGGCAGGGAGCTAGACATCAGAGATCATCCCGTCTACAGGCAAAAGAACCAAGGGTCTTCAACTCTGCTTTGGCTAGAAATCCCTGAAATTTGAGGTGCTGCAACCTCCTACAGGGAGTCTAGTGTGCTTTTGTGTTTCTTTGTATAGAGCAGGATATTGAAGAAAGAAGTGAAAGTAGTTGTGCTGACTGGACTAAAATTTACTGCACTGCTGTCTTGTTCCTATGTTCCTATAGACCCCATACCTTGGTGAAGGTTGGAATAGTGTTTCGGACTTGGGAAGTTTACTTGTACATGAGGTAATTGTCTTGGATTTTATTAATGACTAGCGAAATTGGAGGTGCCTCCAGGCTTGAGTTGAGTGCCTTTGGGTTTTTGGAACCCAAATGTAGAATTGGGGGAGGTCCATGCCAGTCATTAGGGACTCTATGTCAACCCACCGTCGTTTGTCAGGTGGTGAGTGCCAGTGGACAATTTGGGTCAGCTGTGCTGCTAGATAATATAAGTATAGGTGTGGCAAGCCCAGTCCCCCCCTTGTCTTAGGTAGGTATAAAAGGCTGCAGGCAACCTGGAATGTTTGTTTTGTGATATGAATGTGCCTATTGCCCTCTGCATCCCTGCCAAATCTCCCCTGGTGACCCCCACCGGTAGGGTTGGAAATCGGAAGAGCAGTCTTCGTATGATATTCATCTTAATCGTGTGAGTGCATCCCATCCAGGAGACTGGTTTGTCCATCCACTGTTCCAATTCCCTTACGAGGGTGTGAAAGACGAGAAGATTGTTGCGGTGATACAATAGTGCTGGGTCCACTGTTGAGCGGGTACCCAGATTGGTAAATTCCCTAATGGTAATCTTTAAGTAGTGTTCATTACGGATAAGTGCCATTTCCTGGGTTGAAAAATGGAATGGCATTGCTGCTTATTTAGTTAAAGTGACCTTATATCCGGAGAGTTCTCCATATTGTTGTAGGAGTGTTGTCAAGTGTGTCAGAGAAGTCAGTGGGTTGCCAAGCGTCAGGAGGACGTCATCTGCATAGGCTGATACCTTGAAATGTTGTCCCATTATCCTTACCCCGTGTATATATGGGTCGGATCTTATAGTGTGTAAAAGTGGTTCTAAGGTAAGTGCAAACAGTAAAGGTGAGAGTTGATATCCCTGCCTCGTTCCGTTACCTGTGAGGAATGGGGTCCTGTTAGCACCCGTTATGAGTATCTGAGCTTGGAGATTAGAGTATAGTGCTTTAATTGCATCACAAATGGCTCTGGGATTCCTTGTGAGTACAAAGGTTAAATAGAAATGGCCAGGTGACCCTGTCGAAGGCCTTCTCGGCATTTAAAGAAAGAGCCAGAGAAGGCTCCTTCAACTCACCCATCCACCATAATAGGTCCACTTCCTGATGGTTTTTTTCATATAACTGTCTTCCCGACATGGAGTCCACCTGGTCTGGATGTATGAGTCGCTTGAAAAGTGGCGGTATTTAGAAAGTTTGCAAAAAATTTTAGACCTGAATTGATCAGTAATATAGATCTGTAGCTTGGTGCTAGCATTTCGTCTTTGTCTGGTTTTGGTAACAGTATGATGTTGGTAGTGGCCATATCAGTGTCTGGGTTTCCCCCTTACATAAAATAGTTGCAAAGGGTGGTGAGGTGTGGTGTCAGTTCATCTTGGAATCGTTTATAATATGTTATATCGTATCCGTCAGGTCCAGGGGCTTGGTTACCCTTAAGGGCTGTGATGGCTGCATTCACTTCCTCTTGAGTAATAGGGGTTTGTAATATCATGGATTCCTCTCCGGTCACCCTCGGCAATAAAACTTTGCATAAAACCTTCTGGATCTTTGAGGATTGTTCAGTATTGTCTGTTGTCAGGTGGGGAGAATGGTAATAATGAGGAAAAGTATGCCGTGAACACCTCATTTACAGCTTCAGGCATGGTGGCTAAGTCACTGGAGTTGGTGCGCATTTTGGTGATTGGCTTGCGGCTCTGTCTCGGTCTCAAGGCTCTGGCTAGTAAAGTGTCCATTTTTTTTGCTTTTTCATAAAATAATATTTTGGACCAAAGCACTGAATGGGCAACCTCCTCAAGGGAGAGATCTGTAATAGACAGTCCAGCATCTAGTCTAGGGGACATAATTTCTTCTAACTTTGGTAGCAGTTGGATTGGCCTTATGTTGCTGTCCTGCTTTTCCACAGATGGATTGTAGTTTCATTAGCAGTTTTATTTTAGTATGTTTTTTATGTGTGGCTACTTTGATGAGGTGTCCACTAAGGACAGTCTTATGGGCTGCCCATATCATGGGGTTCATGTCTAGGGTGATGTTCTGTTCAAAATAATCTAAGTAGTTTAATCTTTAAGGAGGTTAGTAGGCATGTGCATGGGAAAATATTCAGCTCGGTTCGGCATTCCGAAATTTGGTACTTCGTCAATTCGGGACTTCGGCCCTTCGGTACTTCGCCACTTCAGAATTTCGGCAACTTCGGCACTTCGGAACTTAGACACTTCGGAACTTCGGCACTTTGGAACTTCGGAACTCCGGCATTTCGGGACTTCTCTTGCAGGCTTTTGGTAGATAATTCCCTAATTCCCACTATATTAGGGAGTTATATACCAAAAGGCTGAAAGACCTAAATTGGTCTTTCAGCCAAATTTGCTAATACTAAGTAAAAATTACTTAGGATTAGTAAATTGTGCCCCTACTCGCTATAACCTGAGTAGGGGCATGTCTATTAAATAGTGAGCAGCCTGTGGCTGCTCACTGTTTAAAAAAAAAAAGGGTCCCCCCTCCTGAGCTCCCACCTGTGACGGGTGGGGCCCTAAAGTAAAAAAAAGGGTGAGGACCTAATGTAAATAAAAATTGGGGGGGGGGGACCTAAACTAGAATAAACATTAGCATTAGAATAGAATAAGGGGGGACATTAGTTTAGGGCCCCCACCCCTGAGCGGTGGGGGCCCTAAACTAGAATGAGGAGGGGACATTAGCATTAGAATAGAATAAGGGGGGGACATTAGTTTAGGGGCCCCACTCCTGAGTGGTGAGTTGGGGCCCTAAATAAAAAATGGGGGGGTCCTAATGTCCTTCCCCCTGGCCCCCACTGCTGAGCGATGGGTGGGGGCCCTGTTATGAGTCAAACTACACAGCGTGGGAAAATTCCAAAGAACTTTACCACGCTGTGTAAAATGACACAGAGCACTCTGATTGGTGGATTTCAAACCAACCAGAGTGCTGTGACAAGTAAATGTAGAGACCTAATTGCAGGGCGGGGCAAGGCTTTATAAGCCTTCCCCAGCCCTGGAGAGCTCAGTCTGTGCGGAGCCCTTGCCGGGTGAGGATGGATAATTTTTTTTGCGCTCTGTTTTTTTTTTATTGCGTCGGTTATTATGGATTTTTATTTGCCCTTTTTTGGGGCTGAAAAAAGAAGATTTTAGAAGAAAGAAAACATCAAATGGTAAGTTTATTTTTATTTTTACAGGTACTTAGTTAAAGGTCCCCCCTCATTATTTTTAGGGTGAGGGGGGTAGGTAGGGTTTCATTTTTTGGGGAGGGTGTGACTAGGGGTTTGGGGACCACTAGTCACCTGGGGGGAGGGGGGCCAGGGGGGAGGACATTAGGTCCCCCTCCAATTTGTATTTAGGGCCCCCAGCCATCGCTCAGGGGTGGGGGCCAGGGGAGGTCCCCCCCTTATTCTAGTTTAGGACCCCCACCCACTGCTCAGGGGCGGATACCAACGAGGAGGACATTAGGTTTCCCCCAATTTGTATTTATATATATATATATATATATATATATATATAAATTAACATCATTCTAAGTGTATTTTAATAATAATAATACATATATCTATAATTATATATTTATATTAAAATACACTTACAATAATGGTTTATGTATGTGTATGTGCATATACAAGTACTTAGATTATATAAATATATATATATATATATATATATATATATATATATATATATATATAAAACTGATTTAGCCATATTAATTCAGTCGAGAAGATGTCAAAATACATCGAAAGCTTGTCTTTCAAATATTATGTTAGTCCAATAAAAAAGGAATCATTGCATACTGAAATACTCTGGTATTTTGGCATTATATATATGATCCAAGTACTTTATTTTCTTTATTAAACTTTTTTATTAACTTTTTTGTAGTCTTTAGGAGGACAGTCTGAGAGCTCAGGCAGTCCCCCTGTAGTCCCCCTTAGACACATAGACAGCGCACGCAGTGATGTTCATAAGAATTTGTCATAGAGAATCATTGAATACAATACAAGTAACAGTCCTGTCTCTCATTGCTAGAGGGCTTGGATGCATGGCTTGAAGCTGCAATTCCAAGCCTTAAAATAAAGGCAGGACACAAGATTTAAGACTGAAGAAACTATAACAACCTCAATAAGATTAATTTGTAATAGTGCCTAAAGTTTTCCTTTAAGCAGGAGGTAAAGTATTTGGAAATGGAGCATTAACACTTAGCCATTCTTTAGAAATACAAGTATTTTTGGAAATAAAAAGTGTATTGTTTGCTATTTTTACATCTATTGCTGACTTGGAATAACATATTCTAAGTAATTAATAGACTTGTGAAAAAAATCGGTTCATCTGAATTTATTTTTAGTTTCAGCTGATAGATGATTCATCCATGTGAACACATTTTGTCTATGCAATTGTTTCATTATTATTATTATTTTTATTATTTATATAGCACCAGCAAAATTCCATAGCGCTTTGGATAATGAAACAATATTTATATGAAGCAAAATGGCAATAAAATGGGCCAATGACTGTATTGTATAAGTGATATCACCAAAATGCAACTAAAAATGCTATATATATATATATATATATACTTCAAACTGCTGCTTTATTAAGCAAACCTTGGTCTTCAAAAAAGTCTGCGTAGACTGAAACGTCGACTATTGTGTTAATCACTGTGTTTGCTTAATAAAGCAGCGGTTTTAATTTATTTACCAAGACTCCAGAGGACTCTCTATTTGGTATATATATATAATTTATAGTTGCATTTTGGTGTCATTTGATTTAAGAAACAAGTGAGAAGTATCTAATAGAGGAGAAATATAAGGAACATAAAAAAAAAAAAAATCTGTGTTTGTACATTACATATTTATTAAATATATATTTTTGTTTTTACTACTCCTCCTTTTTTCCCTGTATTGCAAGAGAAAGGCAACCTTCGCCATTCTATATGTTGTGGACTACATCTCCCACATCTGGAGTGCCAATGGTTGCCCTATTAGTTACTTATCACTCCATCTGTGAATAAAATCAACAATGAATGGCTTCCCCTAACCATAAATCAATGTTATAACCATCAGTCATGTTTTTTTTAATTTTATTTTTTTGGTTCCACAGATTGAACTCTGAATCACAAACCAAATAAAATGGGTTTGCGTGTTGTCTGTTTTGTGTGTTTTGGGAATTATCCACATATTATTTTGGAAATCGGTATTTTTGGACAAACTGCTTCCTCAAAATTCAGACATACCACGATTTTGTAGATACTGAATACACAGGTCTAGTAATTATGCAGTATGTCATGTTATGCTACCCTGAAAATTTCCTAGTAATCACATTATGTGCTTACGGCAAAGAGATAGAGACAAGAAGGGCTGTCAAGGATATGACATGAGTGACACATCCTATTTTGTGCATAATATGAATGATATGTCTATGTGTGATGAGGACTGTCTTTCTTCATTTTAATGATGTACTAACTTCTTTTTTAATAGAGCATGTTTAGTGGTTTCAACATATGTATTGTGCAGAAGTAGGCAACCTTTGGCAATCCAGAAGGTCAGAACTACAATACCCATAATGCTTGTACAACCTTAAAGGACCACTCTAGGCACCCAGACCACTTCAGCTTAATGAGGTGGTCTGGGTGCCTGGTCCAGCTAGGCTTAACCCATTTTTTCATAAACATAGTAGTTTCACAGAAACTGCTATGTTTATGAATGGGTTAAGCCTTCCCCTATTTCCTCTAGCGGCTGTCTCATTGACAGCCGCTAGAGGCGCTTGCGTGCTTCTCACTCTGATTTTCACAGTGAGAGCACGCCAGCGTCCATAGGAAAGCATTATGAATGCTTTCCTATGTGACCGGCTGAATGCGCGCGCAGCTCTTGCCACGCGATGCGCATTCAGCCGACGGGGAGGAGAAGAGGAGGATCGGAGGAGGAGAGCTCTCCGCTCAGCGCTGGAAAAAGGTAAGTTTTAACCCCTTTCCCCTTTTCAGAGCCGGGCGGGACGGGGACACTGAGGGTGGGGGCACCCTCAGGGCACTATAGTGCCAGGAAAACGAGTATGTTTTCCTGGCACTATAGTGGTCCTTTAATGCTGGCAAAGCATCAGGGGAGATGAAGTCCACAAGATTTGGAGTGCAGAAGGTTGCCTACCCCTGTACTAGCACATTTTTCTCATGAGTGCTAAAGAAACAAACATGCATTATATATGACATTGTTTATTACCAAACTATGTGAATAACTTGACATTGCTGACTTCTTTGTATTACTCCACATTGTAAATAAAGAATTAAAAAAAACAACATGCCTTCTTTTATATACCACAATAAGATATTATTCACTAAATGCTAAATTGTTAAGGCAGTAAAGAGATTCCCAGGCACCCAGGGTGTTAAAGCCACAGGTAGATTTATTGAAACAAAAAAGGCAGCAACGTTTCGACCTACTAAGAGGCTTGAAATCTCTTTGCTGCCTTAACGTGTTGGGATTGCTGGCCCTGTTCCGGAGCACCGGTGGCTGCTGGGATTGAGTGCGGTTCCTACAATCAGTTTTGCTATATTCTAAATTGTAGCAAATTGGAAACTGAAGTCTAGAATTCAAAAAGGACTTTAAAAAGGCCAAAAAGTTCATTTGTAAAAACAGTTTTAACATGATTTTGTATTCCAGTTTTAAAACCACTTCAATTCTGAATTTAGTGAACCAACTCTTAAGACCAAGATAATGATGTGCTTGAATCATTTATTTATATTATGAGAATAACGCACTGTTGATACAAACTTATCAAGAAAGTTATTAAATCATTTTGCAAATGATGCTATCAACCCTACATCTGCCATTTGCAATGCTTTACGTCAGTGCCCTAAAACTATCATCTGATAATATAGCTACTTTCTGAAAAGTCACAGAGAGGAAATGTTATGCACAATGTAACGGACCGTTTTGCACACAAGGGGTAAAAACCGTTTAGGCGATCGGCCCCCTTTCCAGAGATACAGGCAAGGCTACTGCAGAACACCAAACTCCCGAACTGGATACAAAATAGCACTCCAACTCCCGAACTGGAACCTCCCAAATAGCTGCTAGCAGACGAACAGGAAAAGCAGACAATCAGCTTACACTCCTGGCAATCAGTCTCTAACAGCATACAGTGAATCCCCCCAAGAACGAGACAAGGCTCCGTGTTGAGGGTCAAGCAGTGGTCTGAGGTGCTGGCACACCCAGCCTGGTTTTTATTACAGTCTTGCAAATACAGGACCGCCCACAGGGAGGTATAAAATATCCAGTAACATATTAGTTACAACCCACAGATTCCCTCCCCCTTATCCTGAGAGGTAACCCAATACACATACCTTTTACCACAATGCATCCTGGCTTCCTCTCCTCTGCCCTGGAGATAAGTGAGAAGTAATTCAATTATCTCCCAGGACAGGGACAAGACTCCATTATGCACATGGTGACACAAAGACAGTAAAACACTTTAAAATACATAAAGTCACCTTTTACACATAACACACAGACATTTAACATATCCCCAGATAGCTCAGGTCTGAGCGCACATTATTAAGCGAATGGCGCTCAGACCACACGAATACAGTTTAATCGCCATGGAGCCAAAGTCTTTACAGTCAGTTTCATACGAATGGGCTCCATGGGATTCCTATCTGGGGTATAACACATTCAAACAAATCTACCGAACCCCAGGCAGAAAAGCACGAATGAAGCTTTTCTGCAGGTAAAAAAGATGTCTTTTAACAGGGGGCCATAGTCCAAAGGCAGCAGGCGAGCAATCAGGCTTCTCCAATGCAATGTGGCGAGATTGGTCTCGTCACACACAACATCTTACATTCTGTTTAAGAGTTCTATTATTGTTAAATGTATTATTTTGATATGTATATATTTTTTTTTATAAGATTCCGAATTAAGCATATACAATCTGAATAGAATGCAATTTTTCATAAACAAGGCCACAGACTAATTTAGTCAGTATTTTTGTCCTTGTATTGTTGTACATTGTACATATCTTGTATATATATATATATATATATATATATATATATGGGAATATTAAAGCTTTTTAGATAAAGGCAAAGCAGTATTTTTAATAAAAATGAATACAATACCTTGCATTCCTGTCCTTCACAATACGCACATTGGCTAAGGTACAGTTGCTTCTTGAAACTATATTTTAGTCTCATCATTTGTAAAATGCTAATGTTAATAATATTACATTTTGAGAGACGAGTGAAAAAAAGGACAGGATTACTATTTAGAGGACATGTTTATTGTCTCTTCTTTGGCATTATTTTCCAATTCCTACCTGTTCTAAGAAGAAACAGTGCTATGGAAGAATAAAAAGCCAATTCAGGGTAGTTACAGGCTGCTTTTGCAATAAACCACATCAGTGAAATATGCTTAATACCAAAGATATGACAAATAGAATATAGTAGCACGAAAGACAGTGCGTAATCTTAACAGAGAAATATGTTTTGCTAGATGTTCTGGGCATGAACATAACATACAGTTATTGGATAAACATATACAATAAAGATATAGAAGGAAGTACAAAATCTGACTAATAAATTTTAGAAATAAAAGATAGAAGAAGAGGAATGGGATTAGTAAATTATAAAGCTTTCTTAGTCTACGGTTACTACCTGTACACCTTCAATTTAGTGTTCTAAATCTAGTGCTACATAAAATGAATGTAAAAAGGGTTGGTGGACCAGAACTGTCCCAGAATAGACAGGTATGTGCATGTCTCCGGTCATATCTCTTACTCATGAATGTAGCTTACTATCAACAAACCACATAATCTCGGAGAATGTGTAAAGTATCAACCAACTCTCATAAAGTCACGTCATAATTTCACTACCTCATTCTATGGTTCAATATCACTTTAGTTATCTATCATACTCTGTTATTTGAGAATTGCCTATGCTAATGTGTGCTTATGATAACAATCTCAACAGTATCACAATCACACCTTTCCAACGTGTTTGACAACACTTTTAGTATTGTTGGTTCAAACAATGGTACAATGAGTGGACAAACAGACATGTAGTTGTAACCAGACAAGTTGGACACACAGGAACAGAGGGGTTGAGGGCCCTGCTCAATGAGCTTACATGCTAGAGGGAGTGGGGTAAAATGACACAAATAGTATTAGACTAGTGACAGTTGCAGAAGAGGAATCAAAAAATATAAACTTGTATTATGGCGGAAAGAGCGTTATGGGAGATGTAGTTCACAACATCTGGAGTGCTGAAGGCGGCCTACCCCTGCAATAAGCACTGTCCTTTGTAAAAAGCAGTCGGCGTAGAGAAAGCATTCAGAGAAGAGGATATTTCAAACAATGTTTCCATCTCTCCTCTTCAACTGCAATGTTTGCCCTTGCTCTGCCTTGGTTAAATTAGTTTATGGTGTTGTTTTCAAATCCTTAACATGAATTCAAAAGAAAATCTCATGACACAAAGGTTAGCACAAACTATAGGTGATTTTCAATTCTTTATTCAATGATATGAATTCTAAAGACGTGACAATTCCTCTTTAAGTTGTCACATTTTTCCTTAGTGACTTCAACAACGAAAAGGAGTTCATAAATCACTGTCAGACCTTTGTCCACTGTACTCAAAATGCCATTTGAACCCACTTAATGGAACATGCACAAATATGTGTTAAATTGGTTAATTTCATTTGCTGTCTATAATACTGATTTAAAGCTGCTACATATACATTCATATCGATTTATCCTTTCTTTTTCTATGTAATGCAAGAGGCTGAGTACCTATTACCCAACTGCAATAACCGTTGTTATTGGTTACATTAACCTTTACTCACTAAAATGGCTGTGGCTAGTGACTACCAGAAGTTTCTATGCTATAAAAGGTAACATTTAGTAACTTAGAATTAGCATCTTCTAATGATTAACCAAAACAGGCAACTTGCTCTCTGACTAGAAAGAGATGCTTCATTGCTGTTCATGACAAAGTTTTGTTTGCAAAGTATGGCATCAGTTACAATATAGCAAACGTATTTTTTAATTTTCACAGACCACTATTCCAACATTATCGCCATTTTCATTGTCATGGTCTGTCCTTTGTTTGTAGGTAATCTAATCACCAATAAAAGGCAGCCCTTATTTTCAAATACAGATAAAATAGCCATATCAGTTGCAGAACTAATGTAGAGAGGGTCCTGGTGCAAGAAATTTTTTTGGGCCCCCTATAGCGCAAGGATGGCCAAAAGGTAGGTCCTTATTTGTCCTACAACTTTATGGGACAGAGGCTAATTATCAAAATTGTGTGTGTGCATTACTTAAGCAGCAGGAAAAGTAAAGGAAATAAACAAAAATGGAAAGTTAAAATTGATGGACAAGCCTAAATTCAATTTATTAAAAAATATGACATGGTCATCAGTTGCCCTGTTGTCTAAGGGCTTCACATTGATGGGGTTTGATTTTTCTTATTGCTGTCTTGAATTGCTGAAAATTGACATTTGCTGCTGCTTATGACCTGATGTGACTGAAAAATACATTTAATATAAGCTTATCCTGGAGATACTGCTGTGGAATTCTATTTGGATCATTTTGAAGGACTCAAAGGATGTTCATTACTTGACTGAGAACCGGTGTCATTTCTCGAGTTTCCCTTGAATGTCTCTATGGCTGCTGACTCTCTGTTGTCATCTTCTACTGCTTAGTATCTTCTATCTTGCATGACAAAGATAAATGATATATTTAATTATATCATGTTTAACAATGGAAAATAAAGAGGAGCGTCAGATCACAGTAATCATATTGGAATATTTAATGTTAAGGAAAAAATATGATCATAGCAATACTAGTAAAACCTATTGCAAAATAATGAACTTGCATTATTAGATGTCAAAGTCAAAAAAGATATTGAAGGTGCCGAGCAATACTCTACAGGACCTACTTAATTTTAATACAAATATTCTGCCAACATGAGAACAGCTTTTAATGGTAATTAGAACATAATTTTTGAGTATTCCTGAACTGTAGACCTGTGGAAAAGACCATGGTAGTAACACATAGGTCAATGATTTCCTGAGGACTTTGTATCTAACATACTGTTCTTGGTTAAATGAGCGCTGATATGCCCCTTGAGAAGTGATTCATTCCTTTAATTTTTTTTTCTTGGTAACTGGAGAGGTTAGAACACGGGGCCATTCGTTCATGATGAGACTGTAGTCTCTGCAAGGGATCATTTATTTGTAAGTGAATTATGAATGGCACTGTGATTCTGCAAGAAATAGTATGACTAATTGTGTAATTTTCCCATACTCCTTCCTTATTAGCTTTATTTGCAGCACATGATGTAATTGCGCGCATTTCTCACCTATTCAACACTCAGTACACCCTTGAGAATTGCTAGATAGCATGGTGAAACTGTTAGTTATGGGCACTGTAATATTAGGATGTACGTTTACAACACTTTATTAGGTTTAACTCAAAATTTCATTTTTATATTATTAAAGAATAAATAAAGCCACAAATATAATCCCAGCACGTTTTCAAGGAAAAATGTAGTCACCGAGGCCTACATTTGTTGTACTTAATTTAGCTTTATGGGATGCTCAAGGAACAAAAGAACTCTAAAAATCTAAACTTTTGTCAATGCGATATTTTTTTATAGCAATGCATGTTTTATTATTTGAATAAAAAGAAATAAAATGTGCTTGTCCTTGCTGCTCCATTGATACTTTTTGTTTGTGCCAGTATTGTTAAGTGATGCTCTCAAAAGGATTTTTACATCAGAGGACTGTGTGGAATGTTGGCAGTCAGGGTTGCAATGATGTACAGTGGTGGGGTCATATACTGGGGTCAGTTATTTTCAGATAATACTAAACTCAGCGTAGGTTATTCTGACTTTCATCTGGCTTCACTTTTGCCTCATCCTTGTCGGACATAAAAGCCAGAGGCTGTTAATGATCAGACCTGTCTGACAATGCTCTTTTCTCTAACACATTCTGCAAACAGTATATTTTTGCATATTTGTAACCAGCCAGGAATGCGATTCAAAATCATCCTAGCTCTACCTTGTGAAACAGGAGTGTAAGCTATTAGATACCGATACAGATACCTACGGACGCAGATAGTTCAAGTGATCAACCTTAGTCTTAATTCTCAACCTGTACATATAAGTGAAAACACTTTCAATCCCAACTGCAACAACATTCTACATATTTCCACAGAAAATCCAAGTAACATCCCACGATTTAAACATATAATTCAACTTATCATATGATTCTACACACTAAACAATGAGTTGTTGTGAATAACGAAACAGAACTGCAAAATGTAGATTAAAATAGTCAAGCTGGGATTATGCCTGCAGTGACATTTTCCAAATCAGCTATTCACTGTTTAGAGAATAAAATGATGAATACTATTCTTTTTGTATAAACTGAACTTTAATTGAAGCACTAACGCTCCTTTAATCTCAGGTAAACTACTCTGTCAGCACCGAAGTTGCTGTTTAGTGGACATGTGTTGGGAGTAATACACTTTGCCTATATTTACCCAGGGCTTGGGATACAGATGACCGGCTGGTCAGTCTGTTTAAAAGTGGTTAACATGTCAGCTATTTGCAATAATATACTTTATCTATATCCAATGCTTAGTGAATATATCCCTAGACAACTAAGAGCTTTATAATATCATGTAACAAGTAATAGGTGTTAAGAGCTGTAGAACTTCATGTATCAAGAAATAGGTGTTAGATCCTGTATTGTTCTGTCTGTCTTCCTTATTTCCTGTTTTTCTCCCTTTGATCATAACTGCATAGTAATGTATAATTTAGAACTTAGTAGTAAATATCTTTAATTCGTAGTGCGCATGCATATTAATTTGAAGTGCATAGTTATAGTGAAATTTAGCTTTGAGCAAGGCCCGGGCATGAAGATACACCTGTAAGCTTGCTGTAGGTTAAGATGTTAAGATAAGATAGATGATTTTATTAAGATTGGATAATGCTTGTAACAACCATCCCTGTTTCCTGCTGCATAAAACCTGTCACACGGCTCATTAAAAGCTCAGAAGTCACTTTGAACCTTACTTTGTCTTATCTCGTTCATTGGGGCGTCTCACCATATGGTTTGGGGACAAGGAGAAATACAGAGTTTTGCAAATTGATACAAAGGTCTATGGCAAGGGAAAATTCCTGACAGAGAAAATTCCTCACTATCATTAAGGGAGTGCGCTGGATTTTCTTTTTTGTTGTATAAATTGGCTCCCAGCAGCACCCTATTCATGCATGTTCAGGTGAGTGCAGCCAGACCCCTGTTTTCTCATATATGTTTTCTCATATATTTATATATTTGGGATTCTAGCCAATTCTTGGTTTTGTCACAGGTGCCTCATCCCAGGGTCCTATTTAGCCTTGTACTGCAGAGAACTCCAGATGGATTTTTTTCTCCAAGTAAGTAACTCATGAAGCAGACATTAGGCTATTAGAGTAGGACCTGCCAAAGATGGGGTACATTGACGTTGTGGCAGGCTTATGCAATGTATGATCATATACTGTAACTAAACTGTGGCAAACCCTGCCACTGGAACTGATGATTTTGTGTGCATTAGTGACTTTCACCAAGTGAATAACTAACCGAATGGACTTTCCTGTTATATTGCTGTTTTAAGGCGAATGGCCGAACCTACCGAACGGGAGACCACCCCGGGGTGGTCGTGTGATTCCAATTAGCTGAACGATACAATGTTGCGAGGGGATTAAATGCCTGTATGTGTGGCCGCCATTTCGCCTACCGAACACGTGGTGGCGGCCATCTTACGCACGGACAGCGGTACTTGGTTGTCGAACGCCTGGAACTCAAACCAGGCATTCGACTAACCAAGTACCGCTGAGACCTCCAGCATGCTCCGACAGCACAAATTAAACACACGAACGCCCTGGCGTTCGGTAGATAGATTCCCCTAAACGAGGGGATTCATGCGAAGGCTGTTCGGTATTTTTAATTCACTGAAATAGACCGACCGCAGGGCCAGAATTCATGGAACCGTTTTCGGCTACTGAGTCCCTGCGGTCGGTCAAAACTTTACCTGTCTGTAACTCCCGAACCCCTGGTCCGATCTGGGTGAATTTCGAGTATGTTGCTCACCCAGATCAGATCTACCAGGGGACCCCTTATTTGTCCCTGTACCCCCTGTATTTAGGGGACATCCAGAAAGTGGGGAAAACTCTGTCCCCACTAATCTGTTTAAGGGCTAATCTAAGGGGAGGAGAGGGAGGGGAGGTCACCGGGTTACAATTGGCTACTGTACTAATTCTGAAAGTTACCTCCCTTGCATGGGAGAAATGCATAAAAGCAGACCTGTGAATAAAGCTGGCAGTTGACTCCCAGACTATGTGTCGTCTAGTCCTTGGGGAGGTGGATTATGCTGTGTTCCTGTGATTTTGTATGCTGAATCTTTGTTCCCAGTGGAGAGCCATTGGATTAACCCCTGCTCCTCCGCTACATAAACCCCATTACTTTTTGCCTAGATTAGGTGTTTTGAAAAAAATCTGTCAGCACTAAATTTGCTGTTTAGTAGATAAGGGAGTGCGCTGGAGTTTCTTTTATTATTGTAAATTATTTTACCGTGATCTTTAACATGCATGCACTAAAACTGTCCAAGTTCCCTGGTGAGACATTTAAACTGATGTCTTGAAGCATCAGAAATGATCAAAAGAATAGACAACGTACATATCAGACCATAATTCCAGGCTATGTGTAAATATTTTAGCAGATGTGATTTCAAAATGTCTTTTAAATGCTTGTTAAAATCAGACAAACAGCATCTTAGTGTGAATATTATCTAAAAAAAAAAATCATATTCTGTCATTTAAAATGACATTGTTAATATAATTTCTAATATGGCGTTTAGCCGAATGATGCATTCAGATTAAAACAATCAGGGTTGTCTTTGACATTGTAAGCAAAAAAAAAAAAAGGCAACAAAACCTTTAATTCTGTTGAAAAATTAAAACTGTAACTAGACCTGCGACAATAAGCACCAGTCTCTGCTTGCATCATTACCATGGAAAATGTATCATCTGCTCAGTGACAGCCATAAAACCTGCATAATTTAGTTTGTAAATGTCTCATATATGCTGATTTGCAACAGCATTTCATTTTGTGAAAATGTGAAGCAGTAATAGAAGTTTCAGCACTTGCTCATATGTACAATAGATTTTCTGCTAAATAAAATCATGTTGCAATTTACCTTCACTTTTGTGCTTTATTTTAGTATAATTATATTTGAGATTAAGACTAAACTTTACACACACCATATATAATCTTTACACACACCATATTTAATTATATGAGTACGTGTGGAGTGTTAACCCCTTCGTTACAATTTTTTTTTTTGGAATAGTGCATAGCATTTATTTAAAAATGGGATGCTGAGCTACTGGAAAAAGAAAAAAAAAGGGAAATATTTTTCTTTACAGGGTTATAATATACATTGGATTTACATATGCATGAGTTTGTGTATTGTGTTGTGAGATTAAAGTTCCATGAGTGAGGGTACAATTGAAACCCTGGATGAGAAATTAATTTATCGACTAGTTAAGGACTAGCATGATTAAAAGTAAGCACCATAACCTCTACCGTGTAAGATAATACTTATGGTGCCAGAGATATCCAGAGGTAATATTACTGTTAAAGTGGCACTGTCACTTTTATTTTTTCCATGTATAGTGCTGTGCTGTGTCACCCTAGGCATTGTGTCACCCTTTTTGTTTTCTAAAATACTGTTTCTTTTCAAGTTATGCATAGGGAAAAATAGGGACTACATTTCCATATTCAGAAACCACAGGCTGACAAAAATTGACAAAGAATGAAGCTTAACTCACCTCCTTCCAGTACTGACTCTCGCTTGATAACTATTGCTTTGCAAAAGCGATATACCCCACTTGTCCAGTGAACCGAGCATGCATGTGATACGATGCACATGCCCTACAAAGGACAGAGGAGAAGACTTCCGGTGAGCGCCATGGGGGAATTTTCAAGATGGTGACGTGGGGTATTAAGACCTGCAGCATACAAAAAAATTATAAGTGCACTATTCCCGGCGTCAAGCAGGAGGCTTCACGGGCTTAGCAGACGCTAACAGTGGCTGAAGAGAAAAAGGTGTCAGAACTACTATAGACAAACTATTTTTAAATGTTTTGCAACTATTCTGGGTTCTCAGGGTAGATGTCTACACAGATATCTCTAAACAGGAAGCTTCTACTTTCACATTGGAGATAATAATTCTCTCCATCTTTAAGTGGAATTCATTGGTTAGGCACATCAGCTGACACTCCTCGGCTAATGAATTCCATCAAAATTTGGACAAAACTGATATTTCTAAAGCAGGAAACAAAAAGTCTAGAAGTGTAGTACAACTGAATGTAAAAACAACGTGTATCTACACTACTGTTGTGAAGTAGTTAGAACATTTGTTTTATATCATGGGTTTCCATGCTAGCCATCAAATAATCTTTGAGATAATGAAATAGTTTTTATATAAATATTAGACTTTTAATCTGTAGATTTCTATTGTCATTAATGCTGCTTATGAAATACAACTCCTTTCATCCTTAACCAACAACTGCAGATGGAGAATTAGGGGTTTACAAATCACTGTTTAGTGAATAAATCATGCATTGACCAGGAAACAAACTAAAGAACGTGGTTGGTATTTTTTAGATATAAAATGGCTTTTCCGCTATGCCAAGATGTTTCTTTGGTAATTAATTAAACAGGTTTGAACAATCACCAATACTCCTTAATAAAAAAGAATTCAGGCAAATGGTTCCTTAGGGGAACTGAGGACACCATTGAGGCTGTTGTGGTTTTAGACACATTCACAAGATATTGTTTGTACTCATTAGATTCACAAGTGATTTGATTCTCTGATGCTTCTCATGTGATGCATTACTAGGTCCCAACTAATAAAGGGAAATGAGTTGTGGCTGAACCTGTCTAAACTGACAAATGATGCAATACATTTAATCTCTTGACAATCCTAGCTTCTATCATTTACTGTGTGTGACTGGGGAGGGCCAGAGCTAGAGCTAATATTTAACTCGGTGGAGAGTAGTAAAGTGTCCTTTAGCTTTTTCTAGTACTTCCATTTTGGGGTTATGCCCCTTGACACCACTGGAGTGTCATTTAAAGGTGTGACTGACCACTAGGAGGGTGGTATATTCAAGTCTGGAATAACCACTACCTTTGGCCTAGTCAATTTCTACTACAGTTTCAGGTTAGTTGAGGACCAAGGAGATCAAGTTTTATACCAAATTACTCTTCTATTGCTCACTATTTCGTAGAAGAACGATGACCTTAAACTACAAATATATTAAGTTAATGGTATATTAAAAGATTTTCATTTTAGCATTAGCAGTGTAGATAGATTTATTTATTTTTTTACATCAAGATGGTAGACCAGTCCAAATAAATAAACAAAAAAAAATCTATTCTTAACGGCCGAGGTTTCCATTTTTAATCTGCTCATTCTAATTTGAACTGACAATGTGCCCATAAGTCACTGTTTTATATTGCTTACCCTTATGCTTAAATTCCATAGAAAAGCTTTCTAGCAAAACAAACCTATGGTAATATATTACAAAGATAGTATGTAGTTTATTTTCTCTACTACATATATAAAAGTTTAAGAACACTGATTTCATCTACAGATAATTAATTTACATGAAATGAAAAGAGACTTGTTCACCGATAATATACATCTATCAAATTTCTGTTCATATAACCATACACCTGTCAGTCCATCCTTGTTCTTTTAATTTTGAATTATTATCTTGATGGGTAGGGGTTTGTTTATATTATTTTATTTGCTAGTGCAGGGATAGCAAATACCTAGTTGCTGTATGCTGCCTCACACTTACAGTAGTCAGGCAATAGAAGTCCCAACGTATCTCCTGCTGTTAATCTGCAGAGAAACTGTACTTCGAGGCTGCAGTTCACAAATCCTGCTGTTAAGGTGTGGGAGCATTTTACCTAGATTTGTGTAAGATTTCTGGAAAATACAGAAATGACCTAAAGTGCTACTTTATTCAATTTACTATTGAATAGATCTGTTTTTCATCTTCCTCTTACTTTTTTTTTCATTATAATTCTTTAATTCAATAACCCCCATTCTTACCCTACCCCAATATTTCTTAACTTTTGTTTTTTGTTTACAATGACCCAATATATGCATGGGTAATTTGCTCTGCAATGCATTATTCAATTGATCTAATTATCGAATGATACCATATTCAGCTGGAAGCCAGTGGGAGTTGTTTATGAAGAACAACAGGACAAGAGCAAAGTCCTATAACAAAAACAATTAGCAGGAACTCCCAGTTGAGATTCACAGTGATTGCTCCCTCTTAGATCTGTGCATATTCTCTTTATTTATGACCAGAGCAAGATTATCCAAGAGGAGACCCTAGGCTGCTGCCTTGGGTCCAAAGGTTAGACAAGGCCAAGGGTAAGAATATATACAGCACTCACCTTGTAGCTCTACCTCCCCAAGTTGGCACCATATCAGTTTAAGAACCCTCAGACAACTGTATCTGCATTTCTGATGACTGAAACGCAGTCCCACACCTTTTATTTACATAATTAAGCCACACTCACTTCACAACATCATCTCATCATTGGTGACACCCATTCATGTGTTGGGGGCATGGCTATCAATGAACCGCCTCAGGCCTATAAATATGTGAGTTTTATATCTGTTCATTGCCCTTTCATGCTTTCCAGTTTGGTTAACCATTAATTTGCTTCTCTAAATTAACAATCTCTAAGTGAAGAATAAAGGAGGAGGGGTAAACTGGTTACTGTGGGATTTTAATCCATCTCTTCTTATAATCTGCTTTAAATACTAAAACAAATTTTTAAAAAGACAACTCTAATTAGACTCTTATCCATTCCAACTAATGCAGACCTATTAAAATTAGACTTAGAACCCAGGTGATATGTAGTAACAACAGAATAAAAAGCATTCCAAGATCTCTTAGAGTAGGACCATGCAGCAAATGAATATGGAAGCCTCTGAAAGTCCATTTCATGAATGGAGAATTTAAGCGTTTATGAATATAAATAAAACAATAATTATATCTATCTATCTATCTATCTATCTATCTATCTATTCATCGATTTAGCAATCTAATTTTAGGGAAGGATATAGTCTCCTCTCCCAAATATAAATCCCACTAATCTTGGGCAGACTTGGACATATATGAACCGGCGCTGCCGTAACATTATCCCTTTTTATTAACTATATAACCATTACACTAACCCTATTAATAACATTATCCCTTGAACTAACCCTTTCACCTACCCTGTACCTAGTCTTAAAACTAATTAATGCTACTTCTAAGAATATTACAAAAAAGCCTAGCTCGATAAATTAAGGTAAATTAAATTAATGGTGAGGATCTTTAAAATTAAATTTTCCAGTTTTCTTAAAGTATTTAAGCCATTATTTGAACTTCTTTACATCTTCATTCTCACTGTTCTAAGCCTTATTGGGTGCGTTTTCTCAATATGAAATAGCAGTAACATACATTGTTTTACAGACTTTAAGACTTCCAAATAGAAAGGGGAAACACTTACTATAGCCAATCTATGAAGACTGTATAAAATGTTATCCAGTAAGCAGTTTTATATATTTGTATTTTCAATTAATCGTATATACAGTAACTATGTGCATATCGGTATATATATTGAGCATATACAATATGCACGTATAAATACCTCCTATGCACATATGCTCTAAGGTGTATGCCTGATATACTGAGTAAATAAAATAAACACTAAATTATTGCACTCTGAGTTTTCTCTTTGTTTACTGGAAGATGCATTTTCTGCTAAACGATTTGTTTCTGTCTAAAGCTAAATGAATAATTTGTATTATACCAAAGGCTAATGACCTTTAACCTGTGGGCGCATCACATCCATGCTTATAATGCAATATAGCTTTGGTGTCAGGTTTGTCCTATAATTCCACTGATTTTCCTAAACATTCAGTGTCTGCATTTCTCCCTTATTCACTTGTAAATGTTCTTTTTCCCAGATTACCCTGATTCCATTTGAGTAAACAGACAAGAATAAATGATCAAAACTGCAAATGCCTTCTCACTGAAACATTCAATTAGAGACGCATCCTGTTTTGTAAATGTAACACACAGATGGCGCACACTTTAAGTGTGCAGGGGAGCACGTAACTTTGATTCTTGTCATTTTGGGCAGTTTTTTCAATATTCTTACAGAGTTATTCACTAAAGTGTGGATTATCAGGAATTTAAAGATAATTTAAAAGGAATTTCATATTGTACACCACTATAGACAAACCGCAATCATAGCTGAGACTGTTTCCATTTGTGTTATATTGCAAGTAATACTTAAAGGACCACTATAGGCACCCACACCACTTCAGCTTAATGAAGTGGTCTGGGTGCCAGGTCCAGCTAGGATTAACCCTTTCTTCTATAAACATAGCAGTTTCAGAGAAACTGCCATGTTTATAATAGGGTTAATCCAGCCTCTAGTGGCTGTCTCATTGACAGCCCCTAGAGGCGCTTCCGCACTTCTCACTGTAATTTTCACAGTGAGAAGACGCCAGCATCCATAGGAAAGTATTGAGAATGCTTTCCTATGGACTGGCTGAATGCGCGTGCGGCTCATGCCACGCATGCGCATTCAGCCGGTGACGACGAGAAGCAGGAGGAGGAGAGTACCCTGCTCGGCACTGCAAAAAGAGGTAAATTTAACCCCTTCCACCCCCTAGAGCCCGGCAGGAAGGGGGCCCTGAGGGTCGGGGCACCCTCAGGGCACTATAGTTTCAGAAAAAATTGTATGTTTTCCTGGCACTATAGTGGTCCTTTAACCTTATATACATGATAAGTCCCTACAATGATCATGTTTATTATTACTACTCATACCTACCCATGTGCTGCTTTTCATGCCACCAGGGTATGATTTCTCTTCCAGCTTATACTTTAATGGCTAAGCTGTATGGGTGTGCATCTCCATGCATTCAGCAATTACTAGAAGCTAGTCTTGTGCACAGGGAGAATATTGGACTTAGCCAAACCATTTTTCCTGAACGTTTTTTTAGGACACCGGAATCTTGGATTATTGTCGGTTCAGCTCAGCAGAATTTTAGAACTGGACATTCAGGAACTGAATAAAGCAAAATAAAAAAAGCACGAAAAGTATATAATGCATAGAATTGGCGGTGTACTGATAGGAGCATTTCCCACCATTTGGTTCACAGATCAAGTGAGAAAAAGCAACAAATAAAGGAAAAAACAAGGAGGAGTTGAAAAGAAAAATTCTATACATTTTTGTTATATATTATATATTATTTACATCTCCTTTTTTCCCACTGTTGCATCTCACTTGATCTTGAATTAAATCAAAATTTAGTGGCTGTCCCCTAGCCAGCAATCATCTCTTTTTTTTGGCCCACAAACAGAGGCCAGAAAAATGAACAAAAAAAAAACACGCTTGACCATTCGTTATTCAGGTACATTTAGAATCTGAGCTCGGGAATTTGACTGTCTACTAAAATGGCCCAAATTCGGATGAATTACATTGCAAACCAAAATGAATCTCCAAGTTTAATGTTTTGTTTTATGGTTTATAAATAAGATTTATATTTTCATTCTCTCTACTGAGTCTTGTGCTGTGACAATGTCTGTAAATTAGTTTTTTTTTTTTTTAAATGGAGGATGGTCAAGGCTAACTCAGAACTGGCATTGCAAAATACCTGCTATTGTCTAGCCATGAGGATAGGCATTTAGGCAATTTTGTAGAAATGATTGCATTGCAGCACAAGAATACTCACCTTTTTCTTCCTGCTTTTTTCCTAAATTCTTTTGTGAATGAAATTCATCTGAGCTGGACTGCGAAATGGACAAAATTTGTGTTTCGGCATTTTTTTTTGCCATGCACAAATGTAGAAATATCCTGTCATGCTGCTGTATATGAAACTAATTTCGAACATGCAGTTATATGTAATAGAAGACCTAATGGAATATGCACTAGAAGTCTTTCGCATTATGCCTGTAGACGCAGATGATAAAGTGTAGGTGCTCATTAGATTGTTGCCAAAGCTCTGGTGAAGAGGGATCAATTCTCATTAAATAATGTTGCAAAGGTAATTGGTGACAGTAATGCAAAGCTTTAGAAAAATATATAAAGGTTGCATGTCAGTCTAAACTATTTGTCTTTTCTATAGATTAAAAGGACATGATGTGACTTTTGGCCAAAGCATTTACTCTTTTCTGCAAAGGTTATCGCGAGGACATACATAGAACATTATATTGTTATGTCAGGACTTTCTAGAGATAACAAATTGTACCTATATGTTATAGACAACCAGCAGAGCTAGCAGAGACTAATTCTATGGAATAGTGAAATAGTTGGGTTAGACACATCTGTATATTTATTAACATTAACAGTAGTACGTGGTACTACAACCTCATTTACAATATGTATCAAAATTAAACCTCTGAGTTTTAGTTAAAGTATTTTTATTTTATGTATTATATACTGTCATTATTTTAAATATGATGCAGCTCTGCATCAATTTTGACATCTTTTTTCATCTTTTTACCATCTTTTTCTATGCATGTTTTATTATGCATGAAGCAACCTAGAATTACTTTTCTTTGCTTGGATAGAGCACCAATTCCCACATCCCATTACCCTCAATACGAGATGATTTATGGTCATGAAGAGGTCCATAACATTAAGTTTAAAATGGTCGTCAAATTGATGCAATAAGAAGTGGATGCATTTTAATGTTTTCCGTCTAACCTTAAGGCTACTAGCAAATCACATTAATCAGTTAAAACATCTTATGGGCCATCTGGATTAGCAAAGATTTATCACATTAAATGCATAAACTCTACTAATACAACCTCAAGTAAAAAAAAGAATAAATTGCATTCACATGCTCAATTTAGTTATTATGTTAGTAAATACATTTTTGCTATTTTCTTATGGTATGTATATTTTATGTTTTAATGATGTGCCTACTCTCATTATTCTTATCGTCAAATTAAACTCTATTCTCTATAGTTACATGCATTTTTATCACTCTATATTGACTGAGAATAACAGGCAACGTTGCTTACAGACATCTGGGACATTGAGGTCGGCCCTCTGTTTCATTAAAAAGGTCCCTTAACCCCTTAAGGACACATGACATGTCATGATTCTCTTTCATTCCAGAAGTTTGGTCCTTAAGGGGTTAAAATAAATGAAGTAAAATTTTCAAAAATCTTTTAAGATGGACAAAACCCAAAGAAAATGACTGAATTCCAATCGCAATAGCAATTCTCATTTTTACTTAAGCCAAATACAGTAGGAATTTGATGGGCCTGAGTGAAACTGCAACAATTGTCCAGATGCATTTGGGTCCAAATTAAAATCTGTGTTTTCGCATTCCAAAATCTTACAAAGTATGGGATTTGGAGGACTCACAAAGTGCTACATTTTTGCAAGTGATTTGATCATTTGAATAACTATTTGTCCACTAGTAGCTCTAGTAGCCAGCAGGCAAATAATTAAAAACCAACAGCGGCATAAGGCTTAATTATGTAGCATTTAAAAATTTAAATGAATAAATACATAAAAGTTCCAAAGGAGACAATAAGATCCCCATGTTACTATAAGGGGGTTATAGTTACCAGTTATAAACCTCCCTATGTCCCCATATGTGGCAGATAGGGGCTTGTATACTAATTATTTGAAACTAGCGACAGCACGTCCATATTTCAGGCCCAGTCACCAGGGAGGCTAATGGGGGGTACAGCCCCAAACCATGGGTATTGAGTGGGGGACTTTAAAATGGATAATGGCCTGCAGGTAAGAGCTATTTAATAAAAGGAAAAAAGGACCCCCCTCCCCCATTCATAGTCAGCAGGTGTGCACTAGTACAATATAAGGGCAGAACCTAGGTTTCCCCCCGACTGGAGGTGGGAAGGTGCCCTAATAATAATAATATTCAAGAGTTGGACCTAGTACCCTTCCCTTGTCCTCACCCATTGGCAGCATATGGGGCCCTAATGATAATATTCAAGGGTGGACATAGTTACTAATTAGGCACTTGTGTCCTTTGCAAGACCTGATGTTCCTCAGCTGATTTCAAACATTTAGTAGATATGCTCCCCCCTACCACATTGCAGATGGGGTCATATTACTGTAAATCTTTATTATAGTAATATGGGGGGCTTATTGAGAGCCATATGCTTTTTTAAAATTTATTTATTTAAAAATATCTTATTAAATGTGGCTGCTGGCTACTAAGAGCTGGCAAGTTGCTGCATAATTAACCTCAGTAGTTATGAGGGTTTTTAACTATTTGCCTGGTAGCTTCAAGCACTGCCAGTGGGCAAATTGTTTAGGCCTGAATTTGAGGCACCCAGACCAGGAGTTAAAACATTTAGGTCTGGATTTCAGCTGTCTGTCAGCCTTTAGTCCAGCTGAAATCTGGATTAAATTCATGCCTGTTCAGTGCCTGATTTCCAAAATCTGGATATTGGCCTTAATTTAATCATTTTGGATAATTTTTCAAATAATTTAAAATATTTTTGGCTACATTTTTTTAAAACATAATTTAATACTTTGAAATAAATGTAATACATGTGTGTGTATACATAAACATATATATATATATATATAATTTTTTTTTTTATATCTTAAAATAAAAAAAATCATTGGGAAAGCCTATCCAAAAATATTAAATTGGGGCCGTTGTTAAATAGTGTGAACACTGTCTGGATTTTTAAGACTGTTAACACTATTTAATAATGGCCCAGATTAAATATTTCGGACTGTAGTGAAACACAATGATAGTACATGTCTTGGATGCATACACTTTTTATAACTAGAAATGTTCATTTTATGTTGGATTATCCTCTAACAAGTGGATTGCACTAAATTGAACATCAATTTGGACAATTTCACCTAAAATGGCCCAAGTTGGAATTGTTTTTCAAATGAGCTATTTTAACCTTTTGCAATCTAGTTGTCAGTTCACTACAATTCCCTTTTCATTGAATAACCTCTGTGCTTTATTTGCCACAAATCCATCTGCTTTTTACAATTTTTCTTTAAAGAAATGGTTACCAATGGAAACAACAGATTTGAGGATTGATTCTCCCTGAATATAAAATGAATACAAAGCATAATCCCACGGAATTCTGTTGAATATATTTGTGTTTATTATAGTGATCAAATCAGTAGCTCTATATACAATTACCATTCAAAGCATAACTTTGAAGATCCTGTCTAACGTTCTTCTGAAAATATTTTTTCAGAAAATTTTGATGGGGCAACATAAAAAAAATCTGCAAATTTTAGATTTTATGGAATGCAATATTTTAATTATAGTTGAGGATGAACACAATTCCATACAAACAAGTCAAAGCTTGACAAACTAGCTTCTTTAACTTGAAAATTCCCAAGAAAACACCAAAAATCCACTTGTTATCTATTGTTTTTTGAACATAAAAAAAATTAACAAAACAACGTATAAACAATGGCAACATACTGTTTTACAGATTTTTTTTACCATTGATTTTTTTTAAATTTTATTTGTTTTGTTCCATTGTTAATAGAATAGGGGTGCTAATACAGTAGATCCCCATATTTTGTAAAACTACAACTCCCATGATGCTTTGTAAACCTTTAGAAAGGCAAAAAATCAGTAAAGCTGAATTATGGAAACATCAGGAGTTGTACATTTTGTGCACCTCCGCTATAGAAATGTTCTGCTGTTGGGCTATATTGTATGCCTGTGCTTATAGCAAGAACCAGATTGTTTAGAACTCCAAGGTGGTGATTGGAGATTGGTGGAAGGGTACAATTTCTTCTTAGTGTACTTCAAATGATCATCATTATCCAGTTATAATATACTTATGAATAACATACTGTTCTAGGTTGCATAAGTTATTAAAGGCAGTTATTTTTCAGCGGTTCTGTTACAATTTTAATTTATTTAACTGACAGTTGTGAAAGTAAATTTATATATATATTTGTTTATATCACGTTATTATTTTATCTAGTCATAATATATTTAGATTTTATTTACCTTTAACAGATAGCCATATTTAAATTGTGTTATTAAGGGGAAATACGAGTTTCTATCTATTCCAAATGGAAATTTTCTTGGAAATCAATAGTCCGCTTGACATTGCTAGGATTGAATACACCTAGGGCTTGAGCCTAAAAATAATTTGATGATCCCAACCTAAAGTCCCATCCTTGCACCACTCCATTTTCATTACTTAACATGGCTCTTGGCATACTCACAGTTGCTTACAGACACACACACTGATAAACATACACATACATTTACACAGACATGCACTAGCATACAAAGACAAACACAGACAGGCATGATACACACATACACATGCACTCAGACAGGAACACACAGGCACATAAAGGTGCTTACAGGCACACACGGAGACAGAAAAGCACACAGACAGGCACACACAGGCACAGAAAAACACACTCAGGCACATAGCCACAGACATGTGCAGACTGACACACTTACACAAAATGACATACACAGCTACAGACAAACATAGACACAGAGACACAGACAGCCACGGACAGGCAAACAGACATAGAGAGGCACAGGCAAGCGCAGGCAAGTGCAGACAGGCACACATGGCCACAGGCACACACAGACAGGCACACATACATACATATGGTTCAGTCAGTACCATGCCTTCCCAGTCACTGTTTCTGCAGGACTGGCAACTGGAAGCCCACTGTTGGGAGAGCACTCAGCATGCTCTGCACTTTGTGGCTATCAAGTCTCCTCAGGGTGCCATGCTGCCGTTCTTCTCTCCGTGTCCATGCTAATCTAATCAGTGAGGCTCTACTGTCCGTGGAAGAAGAGCTGTGATAGAAGTGCATGAAAGAAATATGGCACTCTATCATATTTCCTGTGGATCTCAGTCATTGCTCTGCTTCCACTCCTGGCTGACTCCTAGACCCTAGACTATAAGTGGAGACCAAGTGTGGGCAGGAAAAGCAGGGTACAAAAAGATCTGGGCCCAGCCCACATGTCTACATTTTAGAATAGGTGAAATTGTTTTTATATTTATTGTATTTTTTTCCTGATGAAACCATGACAGCTTTAACTAATAGGCTAACTCCATCTCTCACAGTAAAAAGGACACAGGACAACTCTGAATTTAGTTTAAATCAAACTATCATCATCCTCTGATCAACAAAAGAAAATTACAGTAAATATGAAAACAATTTTCTTATTCTTGATTAACCACTAACAGCAGTAACTAATGGTACTTTCAATACAGTATTTATAGTGGGAGGGACAAAGTTCAAATATCGGTGATAGATTACAAAATATATATAACTGAGCTTTAAAATTCAGAGTAACATTTTCATGAAAAATAATTGTGTCACAAAATGACTATTTTTAGCACAAAAATGGTAAAAAAAAATGGCACACCCGACAATCAGCCATATACAAATAATCTGTGCAAAACAAAATAATTCAAAGATAGGGGTGCTCACTCTTAAGCCTTATTTCCAGAAGCTAATAAATCAGTAAATTATAATAATGGATGAGGAGCTCAACCAACTAAAATACACTAACACACACTCTGCATTCATTACACTAACACACACTCTGCATTTACTACACTGACACACACTCTGCATTTATTAGACTAACACACACTCTGCATTAATTACACTAACACACACTCTGCATTCACTACACTAACACACTTCATCCACTACACTGACACACACTCTGCATTCACTACACTAACAAACTGCATCTACTACACTGACACACACTCTGCATTCACTACATTAGCACACTGCATCCACTACACTAACACACTGCATCCACTACACTTACACACACTCTGCATTCACTACACTGACACACACTCTGCATTCACTACACTAACAGACACTCTGCATTAACTACACTGACACACACTCTGCATTCACTACAGTAACATACACTCTGCATTAACTGTACACACAGCATCCACTACACAAACATCCTGTATTCACAGTACACACACTACATCCACCACACATTCAATCACTCTGTATTCACTATACAGAGACACTGTGTCTAATACAGACACTGCATCCACTACAGACATTGCATCCACTAAACACATTGCATCTAGTACACACAAACACTACATCCACTACAAAAACACACACTACATCACTGTACACACACTACATCCACTACTCAAACACACTCTGCGTTCACTATACACACTGCATTCACTGCAAAAACAGTATCTAATACACACAAACACTACATCCATTACGCACATTCTAATTCACTTCCACTATACAAACCACATTCAGTCCTGCATCATTGTCAGCGGAGTAGGTAGGAGTCCTGTGGGCAGACTCGTGGGCGGGCCGGGGGAGGGTGTTTCCCAGACCTTGGTCTTTTTCAGGAGCCCCAAAATTTCTGGTGGCAGCTCTGACAGTGACATTCAACTTTTGTCATGAGTGCCATACCTGTCAAAATCACTGATGTCAGATGATCAAAACAGCAATCATTGGTCTGGTCATAGGGTTACAATCATGAATAAAATATTTTGTTACAATTATTTTCAACATGTTATATATCATATGTGCACATTGTGACGTATAACACATTTTCTGACATTGTTTTATTTCTACACTATAATTATCATTATATTATTATATTTATACACTTTTTATCATTCAATGTTTTTTTTGGTAAACACCTTTGTATTCTGAGTTTCTATAAATCTGAGAAAAATTTTAATAAACAAATATATAATAATAATATTAATAATATCATCAACTATTAGTTATTTAACGAGTACACAATAATTAACTAAATTCCTTTAGAGGGTACAATGTGTTATTGCTGACTGTATATCAATAAAGCTTTATTTTACTAACTGCTCCCTTTTGTTATGTTTACTATTTTACTATGCACTAAATTTATTGGTCCACAAACCTGTATAGACCTATTTGAGCATCCTTCATTATTTGCCTTTGGTCTTAATGTTACTATGGAGTACAATCACAGACTTATTGCTTTTGTGTCTATTAGTGTCAAGTCTGAGTCACAGCGTGATTTGTTATGTATCAGATAAAAATAAATAGATGGAAGGGTCAATGAAATTGTGCTGAGTGAATGGAACTAGTTAATTCACTGTGCTAGAGGTTTACCAAATGCAGTCATATAGATTTAGCAATTATAAGTTATAGTAAAGGTTTACAATTGGGTTTTACTGCTGAATTTGCTGGGAATTTCTGATGCATTTTCCATTTTTATTGCATTTAACTCTTTGTAGATCAGACAGACATATTAACCCTTCCCTTGATTTTGTATTTATTTTTCTGTTTCTGCCACAAACATTTGTATTTAATAGCACATTTTCTTTCATTCTTTGCGACCTTATTTTTCTTTGTGAAATAATTGGTAAAAAAAAAAAAAGCTCCAAAAAATAACATGAATAAATGAATGAATACATTAATAAATAAACAAACACAGAAACAAATAAATAAAAATAAAAGTGCTTGGTAACTGGAAAATAAAAGACTTTAATCACAAATGGTGTTTTGTACTGCTAGACAAATGTACTGCTAGATAAATGTTGAAGGATAGTTGTTTTAAAGCAAGCAACATTATGGATAAATTACTAAAATATTTCACTGAGGGGAAACACAACCACCTAAGACAGGCAGTGGTCAGGGGTGTAAATACATTTTGATTTAGTTATTTACTAAATCGTGAAATGTCTGGAACTCAAAGTGAATTTCACAAGCCACTCTATGTTGTTAACCCTAATCTTTTTTAAATTTTTTGTATAAAACAGCACAATGCTTTATTTTTTTTAAAAAAAGACATATTATTGGACTGGAAAAATGTCAAGCATTAAAAATATGACAGTGGCTTTTCAGTCCAATAGAAAGTCTAATTTGAATGAAATAAAAAATATACATAAATATATATTTTCATGACAAAATCTGATTCATGATTTGTAAAAATATGTTCAGAAGCAAAAACTGCCTTCAGTCGGAAGATGAAATCTACACCAAATGCCTACCTTCTAGGGACTGTCATGAATCTAGATGTATTGTTCTCTGGGCCATCAACAAAGACTTCAGCAAAGGTTTAATGGAGATTGATGGAACCACTGGGTGACATTTAAACTTTTGAAAAAACGACATTGAAAGTAAGTGTTTTTGTGCTTTTTTTCCCCCTTAAAATATGTTTGAAAAGGAGACAATAAACTCAGACAAGAATCCGAGTGAATAAATAAATAATACATCAATGAGGAATTTGAAATTTAAGTTAATACTATAAAAAATATAATACTATAAAAAATATAATATACACAGAATATCGTACTATGACGATAGTGTAAAATTACAGAATTACACTCTTGTTTGCATATGAAGCAGCACACTTTTATTTAATGAAGATCTTTTCTAAATCTGGCACATGTTGCATTTTTAGATATTGTTAAATCTTTAAAACACAAAAGCTGGCATCTCTAAGGCATATTTACAAAGCAAATCGATGCTTTCCCTTTTCAGCGTAGACACCGGTATAAATTTTAGCTGCTTTTCGATATATCAAACTACGTTATGCAAAAGATGCCAGTGGGCATGAGGCTGAGGAATACACAAAGGAAGACAAATCCAGGCTCACCTTTTAAAATAGAATAAAGAAAATATTATAATGTTTTTTTATAGAAGTCTCTATCCTCATAACGCTCACTTTGTCACTTAATATTTGTATGCTTTCTGTCTTTTATCATATCTTTCATTGGCATTTTTAGTACTAGTTTATAGGGAAAAAAACAAACCCCAAAAGTTTCCCTTTTACAAAGGAGAGACTGCATATTGTTGTCAAATATGTACATGTCAAATACTTTAACAGGATGTAAGTGTGTTTCATAAATGGCCTGACGGAATGTGGTCCGTGTATAATAATTGCCCACTGTATACGTCATGTATTGAGGAAATGCTCAATATCTTTACTTAGTTGAATACCGTATATACTCGAGTATAAGCCGACCCGAATATAAGCCGAGGCACCTAATTTTACCCCAAAAAACTGGGAAAACTTATTGACTCGAGTATAAGACTAGGGTAGGAAATGCAGCAGCTACTGGTAAATTTCTAAATAAAATTAGATCCTAAAAAAATTATATTAATTGAATATTTATTTACAGTGTGTGTATATGATGAATGCAGTGTGTGTGTATGAATGCGCAGTGTGTGTATGAGTGCGCAGTGTGTGTATAAATGCAGTGTGTATATGAGTGCAGTGTGTGTGTATGAGTGCAGTGTGTATATATGAATGCAGTGTGTGTGTATGAATGCAGTGTGTATGAGTGCAGTGTGTGTGTATGAATGCAGTGTGTGTGTGTGTGTGATGCAGTGTGTATGAGTGCAGTGTGTGTGTATGAATGCAGTGTGTGTGTGTGTGATGCAGTGTGTATGAGTGCAGTGTGTGTGTATGAATGCAGTGTGTATGAGTGCAGTGTGTGTGTATGAATGCAGTGTGTGTGTGTGTGATGCAGTGTGTATGAGTGCAGTGTGTGTTTATGAGTGCAGTGTGTGTTTATGAGTGCAGTGTGTGTGTGTATGAATGCAGTGTGTGTGTGTGTGATGCAGTGTGTGTGTGTGTGATGCAGTGTGTGTGTGTGTTGCAGAGCCTTGGTGGGGGGTGGGCATTTTTATAAAAAAAAAAAAAAATTTTGGTTATATTATTTTTTTAATTATTTTTTTATTATTATTTATATTTATATATTATTAATTGATATTATTTAAATTTTTTTGTTATATTATTTTTTTAATTATTTTTTTTATTATTATTTATATATTATTCATTTATTAATTTTGTTGTCCCCCCTCCCTGCTTGATACATGGCAGGGAGGGGGGCTCTCCCTTCCTGGTGGTCCAGTGGCATTGGCAGTTCAGTGGGGGGGAGGAGGGGGGCTGGCAGAGCTGCTACTTACCTCTCCTGCAGCTCCTGTCAGCTCTCTCCTCCTCCGCGCCGGTCCGTGCAGCTCTTCTCTCAGCTCACACTGTAAGTCTCGCGAGAGCCGCACTATGACCCCGCGGCTCTCGCGAGACTTACACTGGGAGCTGACCGAGGTGCTGACCGGACCGGACCGCCGCGGAGGAGGAGAGAGCTGACAGGAGCTGCAGGAGAGGTAAGCGCTCTCTGCCAGCCCCCAGTCTGTATTATGGCAATGTAAATGTAAATTGCCATAATACAGACAGTGACTCGAGTATAAGCCGAGTTGGGGTTTTTCAGCACAAAAAATGTGCTGAAAAACTCGGCTTATACTCGAGTATATACGGTAATTTTGTGAATCTGCATCCATCTGGCAATGGTGTTACACAATAAAACTCAGCCGCACACCAGACTTCCTGTCCCCTGGTCTCTACTGCCTGTCCTGACTCTCTGGTGGCATTTTTGTCTGAATTAGGTCTTCAGAGATTTGAATAATGATGATGTACACACAGGAAGACAGAGTGGGCAGAGCTAGTATTTCCAGAGAATCTTTATTATAATACTCATGATGTTTCACAATTTTATGGTACCACGGTTCCTTTCTCATTTGAATTATTCATTGCAATTTGACTTCCCATGATTTTTTGGCAATAAACATGCACCCCTTTTTGTAGATTAAGTTCTTGTGATCAGGGCCGGCCTGTCCATAGGTTTTCAGTGGGACCATGGCTCCAGGCAAAACTTTGACAGGGGCGGCATTTTGCTGCCCCTGCATGTCCTTATATTGTCTGATTTCTAGGTTACCAGCTTCAGTTAGGTAGAGGAGGCACTCTCAGCAGCTTTACTGCCTGTCTGGAGCACCCCCACATGAGCACATACGGGTGGGGTTTGAGTGAGGTGCAGGTAGGATGTGGAGAGCCCATGCCTTCTGAAGATCAGGACCCCGTGAGGGAGCAAATTCCAGGAGCTGCCACACACATATAAAGTGTATGTGTGTGTGTGTGTGTGTATGTATGTATTATATAGTGTCTGTATGTATTATATAAAGTGTGTGTATGTCTGTATTATACAGTGTGTGTTTATGTAATATGTGGTGTGTGTGTCTGTGAATGAGACAGTGTATGTTAGACATGTGCAATTCGTTTCGTTCCGAATGTCAATTTCTGTGAATTACGGGTAATTCGGATACTTCCGAATGTCCCAATAGCTGAATTGCCTAAGTGCTGAATTTCAGTGCTGAAGTACAGAATTGCCGAAGTACTAATATACCCACTGTAAGAATGAAGAATGTTACACTGTATACCAGTTTAAATAAAAAGCATACACACATAGCCAGGATTCAGCAGTAAGCATTTGCAACACTTACAACAATCAAATAACACATTCATATAAAATTTAAGTTACTTAGCCAGTCAATGGATAGGAATGAGTCAGGGCCGTCTTTAATATTGATTGGACCCTGGGCAAGCATCTGTTTGGGCCCCCTGGGCATGCAATCACTCCCTCCACCCCAACCTAGAGGTGAAACTAATATAGAGAGTGCCTTGGTGCAACAAAAAAAAATTCAGGCCTGCCCTGTAGCACAAGAGTAAAGAAAAGATAGATCCCCATCTGTCATACAACTCCTGCGATGCTATGCCAGCTGGGGATCTACCATCCTTGCAGGGTTGTATTTTTGAGCAGTGTTTGTGCAAATGAATGTCAGCATGTTATTGTATAGAGTGTATGTGTGCATGTAGGAGTGTATTTGTATGTACTGTTACCATTGGAATGCAGTGGTGTACTTGTGTGTAGTGTTTGCATTTTAATGCAGGGATGTGTGATTGTTTGTAGTGTTGGCTTTTAAATGCAGGTGTACTTTTGTGTGTAGAGTTGGTGTTTGTATATAATTTTAGCGTTTTAATACAGGAATGTGTTTGCATGTAATGTTTGTATTTGCATGCAGGGGGTGTTTGGATGTAGTGTTGTCTTTTAAATACATGTGTACATTTGTGTGTAGTATTAGTGTTTCAGCAAACTGGTGTGTTTGTAATGTTTGTGTTTGCAGGGGTCTGTTTGCATGTTGTGTGATTTCTATAACACATATACACATACACATTAAAACGCAGATACACACATGCTCACACTGACACATGCTGACACCTTGACACATACTGGCACATACACATACACACAGACTCAGATACACACCCTTTGACACACAGATACAAGCATTTTGATATACACACACTGGCACATAAACACACACACTGACACAGGTATATACACACACACTCAGATACACACATACATAAAGGTATAAATGCAGGGGTGTATATGTGTACAGTGCTAGAGATGGAATGTAGGAGTGTATTTGTGTTGGCATTAAAATGCTGGGATGTATGCATTACCACACACTCAGATGCACACTTACACACCGAAACACACACACAGGTGCACATACAGGTGTATGAGGTATACATACACACAGAAACACTGACACACAGACAAACACAGCCAAATACACACAAGGACATAAACACAGCCAGATACACACATATATATGTGTACATTTACATATTTTAATCTCTGCCTTCTAGCAGATCTTGGACAGCAAATCCCAGCAACCTTGGCCAATATAATGTCTCAACTCTGTTCTTACATACCCTGGTCCAGAATTTGGCAATAGTGACATTTGAAAATGGTGTACAGCCTTTGATAACACTTGATGCAATATGTTAAAATAAATACTTTTTAAATGTATATTTAATAGGGAACTGTCAGGTTCTTCTAGGATTTTTAACATGTACTTATTCCCTGTGTGTTACATTACAAACACCAACACACTTAAATAAAAGTGATATCAGAAATTAGCAAAACAAAACATATTTAGCCACCCTTCTGTCTCCTTACCTTTTGGGTACAGAAAGGTGGCTTCCCTGGTGTCCAGTGAGAGCTTGATGGCTCAGGCTGATGGGAGTCTGCCATCAGCTTTCTCAGTCCCTCTCCCCCACAATGCTTGTATTCTGCTCCATGTGGTGTGTGCCTCCTCCCCAGCGGCACTGAGGAGGAAGTGATCAGTTCTTACTGGGAGGAAGCTGACCTCACTTCCTCCCAGCATACCCAGGAAACAAAGAGACTCACAGGGCAGTATGTGAGGGGGCTAGCTGTGAGTATGTAGTCAGCCACCCCCCATATAACAGGGGCCCGGGCCGGTCCAGAGCAGTATTAAAGGGCTGTGGCCCCTGATTACCGCAGGTGCCGCAGGGGGCCCATGGGGCAGCTTCCTTAGGGCCCCCAGGAGTAACTGGGCCCAGGGCAGCTGCCCCTTTTGCCCCTCCTTAAAGACGGCCCTGGAATGAGTAATTAGATAACTCCCTAATTCCCACGGTATTAGGGAGCTATCTACCAAAAGGCTGAAAGACCTAAATTGGTCTTTCAGACAAATTTACTAATGCTAAGTAAAGATTAAATTCTGCCCCTACTCACTATAATATGAGTAGGGGCATGTCTACTAAACAGTGAGCAGTCTGTGGCTGCTCAAGTGTCCCCCCCGGCCCCCACCCCTGAGCGGTGGGTGGGGGCCCTGGATGACAATGGGGGAACCTATCGTGTCCCCCCAGCCCCCACCCCTGAGCAGCGGGTGGGGGCACTAAAGTAGAATTAGGGGGGACCTATTGTCCTCCCCAACAGCATGGGTGGGGGACCTAAATTACTTCAAAGGGGGGGGCCCTAAATCAGAATTTTTTTTGCGCTCTTTTTTTTTTTTAAAGTGCGATGGGTATTATGGTTTTTTATTTGACCTTTTTGGGGGCTGAAAAAATAAGATTTTAGAAAAAAAAAGACATCAAATGGTAAGTTCTATTTCTTTTTTTACAGGTGCTTAGTTATTGTTCCCCCCTCACTATTATTAGAGTGAGGGGGGTAGGTAGGTGTAGCGGATGGCCATGAGCTGCCCTGGGACTTACGTTATGTTTAACCTGTATTCGTCTGTTTGCTAAATGTCTATGCAGTAAGGGAATGCATTCGGGTAAAATAGCAAAGTTCTATGTGTAAAATGTATTGGATTCGTCTGAATGTTAGGTAGTTTCATTCCCTTAGTTTGTTCGAATGAAACTACCGAACAGTCAGACCTCCCCTCTGTGAAGTGTGCCTTCAATTACCCGTTGCAACATTGTTGCGAACGGGTAATTGACAAGCTGTGTAGCAATCCTTTGTTCTCGGGGGTGGCCGCCATTCGGGAAACGAACACGTGGCGGCGGCCATCTTAAACTCCCGATGGTGTTTTGCCATCGAGTGTCTGGAACTCCAAACGGACACTCGACTAGGCGAACACCGCTGAGACCTCCATCAGCCCGTTCCGTTCGGTTCCAAACTACCGAACGGCCCATCGTTCGGTAGGCATAATCAACCGAACGAGGGGATTCAGGCGAATCCTCCCAAGCCTCTATAGCTGGAGGCTTTCAGGTACTGCATTCGCCTTTTCCAGGACCGACCGCAGGGCCCAATCGCATGGAGCCCAATTCGGCTAGTTCATCCAGTGCGGTCGGTCATTTTATTCCCTCCATGAAATTCCCGAACCCCTGGTCTGATCTGGGTGATTTTTGGATATGTTGTTCACCCAGATCAGGGCTACCAGGGGATGCATAATTTAAAGGGGTACCCCTACGTTTAGGGGTACATCCAGAAACGGGGGGAATTGCTGTACTGGATAAAGGGGATTATGATGCCGGCTGAGGGGAGGAGATGTGTGGGAGGTTACCAGGACAGGATTGGCTAATGTATTAATGAAGGTAATCCCTCCCTTGCATGGGAGCATGCTTTAAAAGGCCAGTGTGGAATAAAGCGTTCAGTTCTGCTCCTGATGCTGTGTGTCGTCCAGTCATTGGGATTGCTGTGGGGATACTATTGGATTATTTTGCCTGTTGGAAACCTTGCCTGTGGATTTATAATTTACTTGTTCCTGAGCCTCACTGGGATCATAAGCAGAGATAACCTGGGGAATATTGTATCTCCGCTACAGTAGGGGTTTATTAATTTTTGGGGGGACTAGGGTTCCCAAACCCCTGGGGGGCATAACATTTTTATTTAGGGCCCCGACCTGCCGCTCAGGGGTGGGGGCCGGGAAAGGAGGAGAACAGGTCCCCCTTATTCTAATTTAGAGCCCCCACGTGCCGCTCAGGGGTGGGGGCCAGGGGGAGGACAATATTGATATTTAAGACCCCCACCGCCGCTCAGGGGTGGGAGCCGTGGGGAAGAGGACAATACATCCCCCCATATTGGTATTTAGTGCCCCCACCTGCCGCTCAAGGGTGGGGGAAGGGGGGGAGGACAATATGTCCCCCCATTTGGGATTTAGGGCCCCCATCCCCTGCTTAGGGGTGGGGTTGGGGGGAGGACAATTGGTCTCCCCTCTTATTCTAATTGAAGGCCCCCACCCACCACTCAGGGGTGGGGGTCGGGGGGGAGGACAATATTTCCCCCCCCCCCTTATTCCCTTATTCTAATTTAGGGCCCCCACCCCCACTCAGGGCATGGGTGGGGGCTCGGTAGGGGGGACACTTGGCTGCTCACTGTTTACTAGACATACCCCTTTTTCGCGGTATAGCGAGTAGGGGCAGAGTTTACTAATACTAGGTAATCTTTACTTAGTATTAGTAAATTTGACAGAAAGACCAATTTAGGTATTTCAGCCTTTTGGTAGATAGCTCCCTAATACCGTGGGAATTAGGGCGTTATCTACTAAGCGGCTGCAAGACAACATATCCGAAGCCCCGAAGTCCTGAAGTGCCAAAGTTCTGAAGTGCCGAAGTTCTGAAGTGTCGAAGTTCTGAAGTGCTAAGGTTCCGAAGTGCTGAAATGAACCGAAGTGCCGAAGTGCCATAGTCTCAAAGTTCCAAAGTGCTGAAGTCCCCAATTTTGGAATGCTGAACTGAATATTTTCCCCATGCACATCCCTAGTGTATGTGTGACATTAGTAGTTTGTGTGTTATCAATAGAAAATAAAAAAATAGGGTTTCACAATACAAGTGATCTCTCAGAGGAACATCCAACAACTCCTAAAAATAAAGGGCTAACCCTTCTAACATTGAAGTTAATTGAACATTAATAGTACCTGTTTTTGGAATGCCGAAAGCTGCATCTCATAGTATGTAGAACATTAGAAGCTGTCTCTTGTTGTTTGTAGAATGAGAGAGACAGTTTCTTCCAATATGTAGAACACTACACGCTATCTCTCCCTGTATATACTGTATATACTATCCTGGAGCTTATGCCATACTGTTTGCAAAAGTGACAGCAGTGTTAGAGGCTGCCTGACCCTTTCTGTTGAATGCCAAAGGCTGCTTCTCTCTATTTGTAGAATGCTCGGATTGTCTTTCTCTGTTTGTTCACTGTTGGTGTTGCTTACGATTGTTTTATAGGTTCTACAGTTTGCATGCCATTGTGGAACAAAACGATTTTCTGTTCCTCTTTACAGAATACCTGAGTGTGTCTGTCCCATTTGCAGAGAGCAATATTTAGCACTTTGTCGAGTGCTGATGTTGCCTCTTCATGATTTTAGAGGTTCCAAAAACTAATTGTCCTATTTTGTATAAATCTTGAGGCTTTGTCCTTGTTTGCAGAATGCCATGGGCAGCTATTCCCTATTGTGACAAGCTTCTACTTTTGTGCTACTATAGAACAGCAATCAACAAACGTGTGTGCCTTACATTGAATTCAATATGTTAGCCTCCAGGCTAAACAAGACTTGATTAGATTGCTTGTATTGTTTCTCTGTTTAATTAGAAATTCTCTGTAATCCTAAAAGCTCTGGGGAATCACCACTGCAAACAGACAGCAACCCCTGTTCATACCTCTCCATCTTATCACCATCCACGATAATATATATTTTTTCCAACAATTCTATCAGAAACAGGATAGGTTAGTGTAATCTATATTACCCATAATATTTCGGTAGTTAGTGTTGCATTAATCATAACGTTTGCATGAACTGTTTATAGTTCAAAACTATCTCAGTGTGATCAGCCTTAATCGCATATTATAGCTGAAGTGGTTTTGTTCGTCTGAAAATAACAGTTCTAACATTCATTCCTCCCGAGGTGAGCACTAAATAGCTTTTTGCATTCACAACTTCAGGTAACTAAATTATAAGGAGCAAGAATCCTGTGAGGCCTATATCAGGGAAGCAGTAAGCAATTATATCGGTGAAGTTTTTTTATTGTCTGACAGATTCATTTATTGGAAGGTTATAATCCCAGGTGACGCCTATGTTAAATGGAACCAATTGGCCCCAATGGAAGCCAAGCAATATTGCAAGATGTTAGCCTGGGTGAAATAAAAATGGAAATACAAGGTTCTAGTCATTACTGTTAACAGATTTTCCCTCGGTGTGTAATTCCGGTAAACTGTATGATCAAAGCATGTTCTCACACACAAAATAAGATTATGTTACTGAAAATGTGATTTTATGGAATGTGGATATGATAAATGGGGTATCTGAGTCTAAGATTCTCTCATATAGGGGTTGTTATACACACATAAACACATTCAAGTAGACTCATGCACAAATACATTAGTTTATTTACTAAATGGTAACCTGTGAATTCAAAATCACATTTTTTATTTTTTGTTAGAAACAATTAAGAAACAAAACAATTGGACGTGCAATACAGCACTTGAAAGTTTACATAATATAAAGAAACCCATCCACCCCTCAAAAAAAAAAAGGGGGGCACGTAAAACATACAGCACAAGCATAGCACAGTAATCACAATCAAGGTTAGGCCAGGAAGAAAACCAGAGCTAACTTATGAGCTATACTGCTTTATTATATGCATGGTGCAGCAGGTTATGAGCAGGTCTGGGCTGTAAGCCTTTGAAACACAAAGGGCAGGTTGGCATGGGAGGGACACAAAGGCAGGGATGGCCAATGAAGAGGCTCAAGGAGCAGGAGCAAAAGGGAAAGCCACACGTTTTGTACAAGGCATAGGAGAAACTTAAATATAAGGGGAATGCAGAGATTTGTGACTGGACAAGATTGAGTAAAACAGACATTGGTGTTGAGAAGTAAGGGTTTGACATGGGTTTATGGATCTAAGAATGGAGTAAGTTACTACATTAGGTGTATAATAATGCTGGATGAGTAGGACATAGATTAAAGCTAAGGTAGAACATGGAAGTTGGATTCGAGGCTGAGATAGGACAGATGAAATAAGTATGTGCATAACATGAATAGAGAGCATTATGAGAAAAAATGTACACTAATTTAAAGCGTACTATTATGGATATTTAACTGTGGTCGTTTGTGGCATTAGGAATATAGAGATAGTTTAGAGTATAGAATTAGGAAGATAAGTTGGGCTATGAGGTGAAATGGTGAGGAAATATGGCTGCACTAGCAATATTCGAGTAGGCAAATAAGCTGGTACAAAAAAGAGCCCTGCATATAGAAGTTCTCCTTCCCTCTTACTGTGTTGGCAATCTTACTCTGTTTATACCGCAAATGTTAAATATGCCCCTGAATTGCACAATTTATGGAAAATCTCCCAATGTGATATGAAATTGGCATTCAAGAATTTACTAATGATTCCTTATGGTTAAAAATTGTGGATTAGCCACAATTTAGAACATCAGCATTGTTAGGAAGTGACTTTAGGGGCTACTGCCCTTGGTATGGGATTCCTTCAGATCAAATTTCTCCAGGTAGCAGAATACTAATGCCTTTATCATGTTATGCTAGGTGGCAGCTTGTCGAAACAGTACATTCCAACCAGCCATATTACTAATGTAATGACTAGTAAGACTTAGGAAAGTAGGGCGTAAGAAAGAAGGGGGGTATGGGAGATGGGGATAGACACAATGGGTGAAGGAAAATAGAGAAAATATCAGGATTTGGATGAAGGATATAGGAATGCAAATGTTGGTTGATAGCATTAGAGGATTCCCTTTGATGCATTATTGAAGGAGGGAGTTTCATATTGATTTTGATCACAGTTTGATATGAGTTAACAACCTAGGAGGTTTTCGGACTGAACATCCCTGGTTTAGATGGATTTTCTAACACCTTGCAGTATCTAGTACAAGTTTCTCACTTAAATTTCTCATACCTTGCAAAAAGTATGGATTCCCTCCATATGTACAATCAAGTAAAAAGTTTTTGTTACAAATGCACATTATGTCTGTACTTGTGTGTTATTTTTTTAATTAGAATTATGATGTTTTCCATCAGGGCACACTGCTAGGCAGCAGGGATACGGAACTCATCAACTTCATCATAGATGACATTAAGAATTAGTTCCATACTGTGATGAAAACCACTTCGCCACTGGACTTTGGAGACTTTGCCAGCCTTTTACCTTGTGATTATGGCCCCTGTGACTTATTGGTTTTAAGGCACTGTTTATGCCTCTGGGACTTATACTGGAACATATTTGAACTTTCAACGTGCACTTGAAGTAGTTGAAGTGGCCGCCATTCGACATTTGGTTGAACGTGTTCAGTGGTGTTTTGTTGTCGAGTTCATGGAACTCAAATCGGACACGCGACGTTACGAACACCGCTGAAAAGTTACCTTCCATGGAACTTAGACAACTCGAATGGGAGTCAAACAGCGTTCAGTGAGTCGAAGCCCACGAACAAGGGACACACATTGACTATGGTCATTCACCATTCCGTTTGGTAATTTGAACGGTACTTCGATTGTTTGAAATAGACCTGCCGCACAGCCTAATTCTCTGGAACAGTTTTGGGCATCAAACCATGCGTGCGGGTGGTCAAAAAGAGACTTCCAGGTACTTCCTGAACCCCTGCTCTGATCTGGGTGAATTTTGGATATGTTGTTCACCCAGATCAGGGCTATCAGGGGGTGTGATATGTTGTATTTGTGGGTACTTATGAGACTTTGTAAAATATGTGTTTTTTATGCTTGAGGATAATTATGTTACTACATTATCCACCTTAATTGTATCACAGGGAGGGATTATGTGCTGTATGTGGGAGTGTCAGGCATTGTTACATTGTTTCTATTGGTCTGTATAGTTTGTGTCCTGGTGCCCCATCATGTCCAGTGGGTGTTCCTCTGGCCTGAAAAGTTGTATAAACATCCAACCTGTAACATTAAACTCTCACATTTTCTTACCCTCAACTCGCAGCCTCGTCTTGTGTTGTAGGGAACAGCTATAATCATTAAAGGGATTGCTATAATCATTATACTCACTTGGATTCTACTAGCTCTTGTCTACAGCTGATCCTGCTATACTCTCTTGGAGGAGAGGGTTACCCACTGGAACCTAGAGCCTTGTCGTAGGTCCAGGGTAGGCAGAAGACCCCAACCAAGCTGTGGCGGTTCGTGGGGTCTGCAATGCTTATGCTATCTGGTGCAGTGCTGATGGTCCGTGGTGAGCACTAGGAGCATCCGTCAGCGGAGGGTCCGTCACACATACTTATACTGGTAAAGTTGCTCTATGTGCTACATTTCCAATGATAGTAAAATCTATTGACAATACGTTGACATTATGAGTAAAAACATATAAAAGCTCTGCAGTGTAAGTAGTCAAAATATTTTAGAACAGATCTAAATTAGGCTGCATTAGGAGATCTATCATATAGCAAATCTCTAGCTGGCATTGAATTGCACCCAGACTGAACTTTTCACAGCCAAAATGAAGCATAAATGTTAAATTTGGACCAAGACTTTTCAAGCAGCCAGTGGGCACAAGCAATCCAAAGTCTCCATACTATTACATGGGAAATAAATGGACAATATGATTGTCAGGGAGAGCACTGCCATTTACATTTAGCTTTAAATGATGTGGGTGGTGGGTGAACACTCTCACATTAAAACCCTAATTTGCTAAAATCACTATATACCTCCATGACTACAGATATTTAGGAGCATGTGGGAGTATTTATGAAAATATTATCTTCCAGTGTTTTACCTTTTATCAGACTGTGCATACCCTTGGCATCCTTCTGGAAGACTGAATAGGAGATCACAGCCTAGAGGAAGGATTGGGTAAGTGCAACCAAGTTCTCACAGAACATTTCTTTAACCTACACCCTACTTCGTCCTGATTGGCCAGATTCCCACAGATTATAAAAGGGACGTCTAAAGCATATCAGCTTGCTAAAATGCTTTACAGTTTAACAGAGTGTCTCCTCCTTGTCATTTTAGAAAAGGGCAGAGATCCATCAGAAAGCTGGGAGAATGCTTTTTCTTATTTATTTGAGCCCCATCTCAAAGTAAACACATATGCTTCTCATGGAGAAGCATTGGGTTGAATGTAATCATTCAAAGAGAATCAATGTAATAATTGTACTTCGTTTACGACTACTAATGTGATCCAACACGCAAAACTATGTAACAGCTACATAGAATAGAAAAATAGAGAGAGCGTAAACCGGTCCTTAGAATGGCCAGATTAATATGTTGAAAGACAGAGAATGGTCAAGGGAAAGCAGAGGTCAAGATAGCCAGAAATACACAAGATCGATAAAAAAAGCCAAGACAGGGAAACCAGAGATCAGAAAAGTCAGGAATAACCAAAGGAAATGTACTTCAGTTTAATCAAACTGTCACTTTTCTATTTTACAGTATAGGCCATTTTTTAGCAGGGTTTTAAGCATGGTTTTCACATGTTTGTGATGGGTACAAAGGTCAGGAGAATAGATTAGAATGTCATCCAGGTACACTAACACGAACGTCATTGATTAGGTCTTCAAATACCGCTGGAGCATTGCACAAACCAAACGGCATAACCAGATGCTCATAACGTCACATTACACTCATGTATTCCACTCATGCCCTTCATTAATTCTGACAAAATTATATGCGCTCCTAAGGTCGAGTTTGGTGACTTAGGAGCACTCTGGCACATTTGAGCCTGTCAAATAGTTCAAAAATAAGTGAAATGGCGTATGCGTTCTTAATAGTTATTTTATTGAGACCTCTGAAATCAATGCAGGGGCTTAGGTCTCCCTCTATTTTAGAGACAAAGAAAAGCTCACCCCCAGCAGGAGAGGAGTGTCTTCATCTGTGCCCTTTCCTCAGAGAGTCTTTTATGTATCCCTCTAAACAGATAGTTTCTTGAGGAGATTGTGCATATACTCCTCCTTTAGTAGGCATGGTTCTGGGCAATAAGTCAATAGAACAGTCACAAGACCGATGAGGTGGTAAAGTTTCTGACAGTACTTTATTGAATACCTCTTTTAATTCCAGATACTGAGGTGGAATCTCTGTTAACAAGGGTGGTGCAGTAGGTACATTGATAGTGCCAATATGTTGTGGCATAAGGCTCTTACAATGACCCTTGTAATCCTCTCCCCATCCCACTATCTCTCCTTTGGTCCAGTCTAGGTGACGGTTGTGTTTCTGGAGCCATGGGAAACTGTGGGTTATGGGACATGAAGGAGATGAGATAACCTGAAAAACTATTTCCTCAGAGTGTAAGATGCCTACTAAAACAGTGATAAGAAAGGTCTCCTGGGTAATAAGAGGCTGAGAAAGAGGTCTCCCATCAATGGCTTTGACTGCTATAGGTCTGTTTCTCTGCCTTAATGGCAAGAGATGTTTAGCAGAGAATTTCCTATCAATTAAATTCTCCTCTGCCCCAGAGTCAATCATAGCCTCACACTGAATAGTAGTGTTGTTACACCGAATGCTAAGTTTAACCAGGAAACGGTTCTTAGTCAATTTAGGGGCCATATACATCACACCTAGGGTCGGTCCCCGAACGGTCCTTAGGTGTACAAGTTTTCCGGGCGTAAAGGGCATGAAATCCTAAGATGACCCTTTTTGCCACAATATAAACATAAGCCCTCATTTCTTCTATACTGTCTTTCTGCTTCAGTAAGTTTAGTTACTCCCAACTGCATGGGTTCAGTTTCTGAAGGCAGAACAGGAACAGATATGACAGGATTAGAAAAATGAGGGGCTAAAGACAGGGTGGTACGTCTAGTCCATTGTTTTTCTCTCTCTCTCAACCTGTTATCTATGTCAATCATATAGGTGATAAATTTGTTAAGATTGACAGGAAGGTCTCTAGCTGCGGTCTCATCGAGTACATTTTTGGATAGACCCTCTGAAAAAGCAGTAACTAGTCTGCTGTTGGTCCAGTCTAATTCAGAGGCTAAAGTTCTAAACTCGATGGCATAATCAGCCACAGAACGATTACTTTGCTTGATTGTCATCAAGGCTTTGGCTGTACTCTGTAGACGCAAAACTATGTAACATCTACACAGAATAGAAAAATAGACAGAATGTAAACCGATCCTTAGAATGGTCGGATTAATACGTCGAAAGACAGACAATAGTCAAGGGAAAGCCAAGGTCAAGGAAGCCAGAAATGCACAAGATTGATAAGAAAGCCAAGTCAGGGAAACCAGAGATAAGAATAGTCAGGAATAGCCAAAGTCAGAATACCAGGAATAGCAATAACAAGGACAAGAAAACGCACTCTCGGGGACCAGGAATGGAAACCATGACAGGGCAATGAGCTAGGGAAATTCAGGGGTTTAAATATCCCTCTTTGGGCTGTGATTGGTCAGAGCTTGGCCTCTGACCCCAGAACGTGCATGTGACCTTTGGAGGTGGAGCAACAAATGTCTGCAAAATCGTGGTCGGCGCCATTTTGGATCCCGTGTGTGGAGGGGACAGATGCCCCAGTGGGTCGGCTCATCCTGGCTCATTGCTGAACAGGTAATTCCTCCAACCTGTCAGCATGGTCTCACCGATCGCGTGCGACCACGTGCAGCCTTGAGCCGAGGGCCGTGACAACCTCAATGTGGAGATTGCATGCAGCACTTTGTATAAACATTTAATTGGGTGCCTCCTGTCGGCAGCTATCTCCATATGAATCCATTAATTCATCTGTTAACGCCAAACTTGTAAGTGGTCCACATGAGTAGCAAGAGTACATCCCCTCGATCTTCTCATCGTCCACAAGACTAGCTAAAGTAAATTCTCCTGATATTCCCATGGCAAACCCTTGGAATTATCCCCGAGAAAAATGGGGGAATTACTGTAGGTACTAATGTGATTGATACCAGGATGTCGGCGACTCGCCATTAAATATATATATATATATGTATATATATATATATATGCACTTTTAAGCACTACCACTAGCGAGGGCAATTTTAACTGTTTTGAGAAAACACAATAAAGATTTATTCACAATTGGTACTTCTTTCATTTTCTGAATTTTACTTATAAGCTTGTAAAAAAGTTTGTTAGAAACATTCTAAAAATATATTACCTCTAATTTTCAAATGAATGCTTTTATGTTATCCTTTATGAACATGCAGTTATAAATATTGTACTTTAACTGTATAGATGAATGGTTCTTAAACTCGGTCCTAAAGAAAATATTTGTCTAAGAAGTGTACAGTTTGTCTACTGGAGCTCAAGGAAATCAATGAGAAGGCTACTGTCTATGAGACACCTTTACAACTCTTTTAACATCCCACCAAGACTGATATGAGTGTCAATGATGATGGCTGATGTTATTGCATTTCTCTCTAGATTACTGTAAAAATTGTAAATCTGTTCAGCATGGAAAGGTTTTCAAACCATATCATTGGCATATTTCTTCCCTCTTCATTGCATTTATATGATTAGTAATGCAGTGGTTTCAGGCACTGTAGCAAATGATTGAATATTGTGCTAATGCTTTAAATTCAGGTTAAATTTTTTTAATGATGATACATATTACAAAATTAAACATACATGCCTGCGTTGGGCAGGAGGTAAGCCGTGTTCACCTTCATTTGAATGGAGTAAATTAAAAATCAAGTTATTCAATCTTGAAAAAGCTAACATGCTTAATTATGTTGTAAGTCCTTCAGGGAGAAGAATTTAGAAAGTAATTGTCAATTTGTCCTCTGTAACCAAGGGCAAATTTTGCATTACAACAGAACTGTTTTTTTTTTTTCATTTCTTATTCTTTTGTTATGGTTTGTATTAATAGGATAGCTACAGTCACTAATAGTTGTTCTGTGTCTTCAAGGTGGTATTGTGTTAAGATGGACATTCCTAGGAAAGATAATCCTGAGACTATTAATGATGGAGATTACAAAATAGCTTATATGTTAGATGCATAAAAGTCAATATAAGAAAATGGACATCTCCCTGATTCATTTGAATCCATCTGGATAGAAGCCCAGACAGACTCAGCTAAATAAACAAGAGCACGATTACTTTTACAATACTCGAGCACTCACGGAATTTATAACTGATAAAAGTTGCCATGACTTTGTGTTCATTGACTGTCCTTCATTTTAAACAAGACAAAGGCAAAACTGTGCTACAGGAGTGAAATGAACGGTACTAGTTTAAACTAGATACTTGGGATATAAAAAGTCACATATATAGAGCTATATTCAGACTAATCAGCAATATAATAGATGTAAAATAGGAGTTAAGTTAAATCTATGTACATTGCTTTGGGAAAAGTTAAACATTTATAAAAAAAAAGAAAGTTTTCTTAATGGATTTTTGTCTATCCTACATAGTGATTTTATACAGCAACTTTAAATATTTGGTTTGCAAAGCTTACCAAAGTTGTTACATATTATAAGCAGATTCTGGTGCTTTCAGAACTTAAAATAAACAAGTGTGAAGAAAATTATTATTATCATTTATATAGCACCACTTATTTTGTAGAACTTTACAATCATTTAAGGGCAATATTTGAAGAAGGCCTTGCTCAAACAACCTTACAATCTATCAGTATCTTTCAGTAGGCAGATACATATTGTTTGGTGCTTAGTCCAGAGACACTAACTGAGAAGGTGGTCTGACCAAGATTCAAACCTGGATTTCCCAGACATAAGGCCACTCAGTGACTTTATCATTTATTTAACCTTCTGATATAGACACACAGGGAATATGTCTAACATGTAGACTTTTATTGTTTTGTTTTTTTTCAATATTACATTTTTATTGATTTTCAATTTAAAATAAAGACATATAAACATCTATATTAAAATAAATAGCATTGTTGTAATATAGTATTAATACTAAACATGCAAACATCACATAATAAATATCATTTAACCTTTTCTCCAGTAAACCAATTAGTATTATATTTTGTATCATATGTATAACCTTAGTTTATAGTGTTATGATAGTAAGGAGGATATTATACTGATGCAGTAGATCCTAAAAACTTGGTGTTTTGTAAAAGAATGTGTAATTATACTCAAAACTAACTATTATTATTCGTATAAAGAGTAATTATTTACCCAGCTTATCTAATTACCTGTAATGTGCATAATAAACAACCATATATACAATAAGAAAAAAATACATAATAAAAAGGGGTATCTGAGGGTGTCTTATGACTGAGAGATGGAATCGCTAAGACTGTTTTGATATTATTATTATTGTTTGATGAATTAATTAGAGACAATATTTTGAAATATAAATTAAAGACTTAATCATTTGGAAGTTTCATGTCCATTCAATTTACTTGCAGATCAGTTACTTGGAATGTCATACTCATACCACCTAGACCATATTTTATTGTATTTCGTAATGTTTCCATTATTAAAATAAACCGCTTTCTCCATTTCACCTTGCTAATTAATTTGGGTTAAAATTTTGGTAAAGGTATGAGTTTCTTCGCTCCTCCAACACCTAGAGATACAGATCTTTGTTGCCATCAAAATATGTACTATCAAAATTTTGGGGGAATTTAATAGACAGGTAAGAGTTATATGAAACAAAAACGTTTCAGGGGTCAATTCCAAAATGTTTAAATTTAAATCCTTAAATAGTTGTGATACAAACTCCTTGATCGAATTCAGTTTAGGGCAGTCCCACCAAATATGTTTCTACGTTCCAAGATCTTTATTGCATCTCAAACATTGGTTGGAGTATTTAGCATTATAAAATTTACATAATCTGGTGGGAACCAAGTACCACCTATTGAAAATCTTATAAAAAATGTCTAATATATTTATACAATGCACTGATTTTTTTAAGATAACCAATGGATTTAATCCATAGTTGATGGGAAAAGGACTAACCAAGGTCTTTATAATAGTTGGAATGGCAACGTTTCAACTCACACCTTTCAACCTTTCTCAGAGGGTTATGTTTGAGATGAAACTTTGCCATTCCACTCTAATAAAAGTCTGCATATTGGACATATCAGGTGTTGCCCAGACATATTTTCTCTTCATTAGATATTCTTCAAGGGATTGGTAGTCTTCCTGGTTCATGTGGCACCATAATGTTGGTCCTTGTATATGAAGTTTGCTGTTCCTGTTTTGGATTTTGCAAGTACTCTCAGACAAACTAGCTATGAAAGATTTGCTTCCACAATTATCTTTAAATGCCATGCTGTTAAATTAGCACTGTAATCCACTCACTTTCCAAGATTCTTATTGACATTTCTTAATGGTCCTTTAGCTTTTCATGCCAATGCATTGGTTAAGATATAATTGGACCAATGGCCAAACCTGTATTTCTTATTTTCATTCTTTTGGGGCTCATCTGTCTGGTGTGTCTCTTCTCAAATTGTGGAAATCGATCTTGATAACATATAGATATACATTATTAAAATTATGGTGAAAACAGATCAGTATAATTTGCAGAAAATAATAGGCAATCAAACAGGAAAATGAAGCTCCTAAACATAAATACCTTGCTTATTAAAATGACTGAACTCTTAAAATTAAGTTAAACCATATGGATATTAAAGCTTTCTAAGAGATGCTGCATTATAGGTCTTTAACATCACATTCATATAGCTATAGACGTATCGTTACATAGTTACATAGGCTAAAAAGAGACATATGCCCATCAAGTACAGCCTTCCCCACGTTTGTTATTTGCTGTTGATCCAAAAGAAGGCAAAAAAAAACAAAACAGTTTGAAGCACTTCCAATTTTGCAACAAACTAGGAGAAAAATTCCCTCTAGACCCCAGAATGGCAGTCAGATTTATCCTTGAATCAAGAAGCTATTACCCTACAGTCGAAACGTTATATAATTGAATATTCTATTTTTGCAAGTATGAATCTAGTTGATATTTGTACATCTGTACGGACCCTGATAAAACCACTTCTTCAGGCAGAGAATTCCACATCCTTATTGTTCTTACGGTAAAAAAAAAAAAACCTTTCCTTTGCCTTCCACTAAATCTTTAGTTTTAGTTTATTTCAAATACATATCTAAAGAAATACATATATATCACTGTCAAATGGGTGTTTGCATTATTTACACATTTAACAATGCCCCTGTTTGGTTATAATCTCTTTAAAATATAAATCTGGAAGGATTTGTACCAAGATTTTGGCTTACAACATTTCCTTTGCAGTATTTCTTTGCTAATGTGTAATGCTATTCATGTTTTTTTGCGTGCAACTGATGAAAGATTTTTTTCCCCACTGAGTAAACACACCATGACATTTATTACCACGTACCAAATGTAGTTCTGCACAAAAGAAAAGAAGAAAAGAAGAACAAAATGTGTTTAAGGTGGGTAATAGGAAAAGAGAAATAAGTATTCTACTAATTATTAACTCCATTCTGATCATATTACTAGAGGTGCAAACAAAATTTCAAACACCTACTTATTTAAGTTAAAACTAGCACATCTAAAACTCTTTGTTATAGATTGATTTGATATAGACGCCGTTACCCTCCGTTGACGGCGAATTGTCAAAAGGATACTGTAAACACAAAATTGCTCTTTACGTAATGTCATCCTGTTATGAACTGTGCTGACATCATTTTCTGTGCCTGTGTTATATTACATTTAATATCTATATTTAAACTGTTCCCAAGAACTGTTTCTGGAATTCCTGACATATCTCCTTGAGATTGGTGGAGAGTGAGGGAGATGGACCATAAAGGATGGGGGAAGTTTGGGAATATGTAAAGGTGTCTTCTCTGACAATCACCTGTCTCTGAATGTGTTTTGACAGAAGGTGCTGCTGTGATCACATGTCAAGATCAAAGTATGGTTGTTTTTAGCTCTCTCCTGCTGTTGACATTTTCAGGCTTGGAATACGGTAGATATTGTTAAATAGAAACTTTCAATTTTTAACCATATAAGTAGATTTGATGTGGAGAAGATCCACAACCCTTGTATACTGCCACAACTATAAATTCTATGTATCAATATTTGTCATTAGAGTTCTTTTACAAATCTCCAATATTGTCAATATCGCTGTATGTTTAGTAAATCTACCTATTCATATAAATAACTAAGTAATGTCCAGGCTTGACAGTGGCAGCTGTGAAGAATAATCAATTTTGTTGCTTATTAAAAGAAAAAAACAGCAAAAAAAGGCATTATTGAAATGCTTTTGAATAATGCAGTTAAAGAAAATTGTCCACTAGTTTAAAAATAAAAATAAAAAATTGTTTCCTAACTACCAAAAATCATACCTTTGCTTACACTTTTTCTTCAGTTAGCCCCATCTAGGTTTCAAAGACTTACCAGCTACACCTTGCTAATAAGATTGCTGTAACTCTCCTGCAGATGAAACTGATACCTAATGAATGGCTTTGTGGATGGGATTAATCTGATATGCAAATGATATAGGTTCTCTGAGTAATGACACAAGTGAGCAAACTTTTTTGAGTAATGAGTTTTTGTCTATTCTCACAGTCCTCACATTCTCTGTTTTTTATGGTCATTTGCCTTAAAATGTAAATGTAACATTTCACTTTTACCCTCATTGTAATTTCTATCCAGAATCATCATACTAAACATATGGAGTTCTGACAAAACAGCACAAATTGATTCTCCCTTCTTCAAAGTCATGGAGAACTTTGTCCATCAGTCTTGAAAACTGAATTCAAAGGGCATCTAATTAAAAACAAAGTATATTTAACTGATACCTAATGGCATAAACAAAGGAAATTAAGGAATGAGCAGTTGTTAATACAAAATGCACTTCAATCAATTAGATTGTGAATTTTGATAACTTGTTAATCTTATTAAAAATGGCATGCCACTAGGCTTGCTCAAAAAGACATAATGTAAAAGACTCTGTTCTGAGCAGTTATCCTAACTGTTCAGTTTTAACATAAAATTATTCAGTTTAAATAAATCAGACTTTTCAATAAATCTACAGGATATACTTTTAGGTTATATTTAAATGTATCCCACAATTAGCCATTGGCTAGATTTTCCGTAGAAGATGCAATTAGTTTCTTAACTCTAAACCTTACTGAGGACATTTTAGTTTCACTTCACTATCGGAATTTAATTAGTATTATTATATTTATTATTACTGGTAGCTCTGATGGGCTATTTGGAATCTTTAGTAATTTTTTATAGCAATAATTACAGCATTCAGAACGAGCTTGTCATCGACAGATGTGCTATAATCAGTGATGATAGAAATAATATTGAATAACACTCAAGTTTTGAAAATTGTGCCCGATGTTCTGTATGCATACATTATTGCCAGTTAGCTAGGATATCAAAAGCATATTTGTTTCATGATTTTTAAACTACCTAATCACAGTTTAGCAACATTTTTACACTGTCTATAGTTAAATTAATGGCTGGAATAGGTGTATAGTGTTTTATTTTTCAAAAAATGTTTCTAAAAAATATCTTGACTTGACAGTATTACATTAATGTTACATGTTGTATATGTCTTTGTGAGCTTATAACAACTGATATCTTTCTAGATAAACAGAACAGTACAGTAAAGGTACACTTTATTTGAATGTATAGAAAAGTTTTATGTACATTTATTCATGTCTGTGTGTACAAGCATTTACCTAATTATCACAAAATGTTTTGAAAGCATCAAACAAATTACATTATAAAAACACACCTTATTCTTGAAGTAGTATGGATAGAGAAAGATCATTGCCATTAAAATTGACCATGTCCTGAATAGACTTGCATATTCATTTTTGTTTATTCCGTATTCTTTTTTTATTCCTTAAATTACAAGGAGAGCTCAAAGCTCCCTCTTTGCATTTAAAGCAACGAATAAACTGATTACATTAGACATCGCTACTTCTATTAGGTCAAAACATTGCTTGCTATTGGACCTCATTAAAATTTGGAGTGGTTTCTCCCTACTTTTGTTTGCTAGAGTGTTTGTTGTTGAATTTTCATTGAAACTGGACTGTGAGGACCACAGTCAGTATTGCTCTCATATGATGTATGGACTGCTTATTTTTTACTCAGTAAGATATGAACTGGATATAACCTAAGTCATAGCTTCACAATGAGCCTTTGTTTATTATTTGATAACTATATACAAAATAATTAAAGGATTCATTTCAACTCTGCAAACATTCTGTAATCTATTACTGTTTAGCAGATACAACAATGCTTAAATTTCAATAAAGTACATTTCTAGTAGGTATATACACCAATAGACCACCCAAGTGCAGCAGTATACAATAAAAATAAAGGTAATTACTTCCCTTATACTTTAGGTAGTAACAAAAGGATTCCTCAAATCCTTTGATGCAAATACAAAATACAAGATACACCTATAAAAATAAAAACAGAGAACACTCATAGGGAAACACCGCTTAACAGAAATGCCCCTACTGATAATATTGCACCCACAGAGTATGCAAATAATTCAAGCCCATCAATGTTTCTTTGAAGTTGCTGCAGTGTAGGTCCTTACTCCCCAAGGATTCATGCAAAGAAAAAAGAACTGGACATAGTGTGGCAATGTATGTACTATAAAAAGACACGCTTTAATTAAATGCACTTACAGGAAGTGAAGAGTAAAAGCGCCCATCAAATATCTGTATCCCTCTATCCAGAATGGTAAGTAATAGGAGCAGGTTACAGAAATCACAGGTTACAGAAATCTATAGCATAGACTTCATCAGCAAAAAAATCTATATAAAAACAAATTTTACAGTCAAATAAAATAATGATCATTGGGTTATCTCCTTGCATTCCCTATCTATTTAAGATTGCTAACCTACCAGTTTCAACTTGTAGAATATTGATACATTGTGATATATCTGGTATTGACCTTGATTTTGTTTTTGACGCTGAGTTTATCGGTAACCGTTTTCTGTCTTGTTTACCTCTTTAATTGATATATTGTCTACCTGTCTTCAGCTAGCTGTCATTTTCCCTGTCTCTCTATAACCCTGACCTAGGCATGTTTCCTCTCTATATTACATTAAGTCTGGCCACTCTAAGGCCCAGTAATACATTTATTTTAGTCCAGTCTATTGCTGCTAACCGAAACTCTGCATATTATTATTATTATTATTATTATAAAGCGCCAACAAAGATATTGGGGTTTTACCTCGTAAAAAATTGACTATCATATTAAGCACAGTCTATTACAAATGGATAGTGACACATACAGTTTATTTACAGATATATTATCAATTTATCAATGTTATGTGTGTGTATATATAGAAATTATGTAAGGTTCAGTTTGATATTTGATGTCAGGCGGAGCAGGAAAAGTAACTGCCATAACTCTCCAGAAAAGACCTCTCCAGAAAAGCAGAGATGCAACAAAGATCTCTAAAGATTTAATTTGCTGGTCTGTTATTAGGTAACCAGCACGGAGCATTTTAGAGAGTTGATCAGGAGTGGAGTAATTAAGGTAATTGGAAAGAAACAGAAGAAGGAAAATTGTAGTATTTGCATTGCTGAGTGCTAATTGTTGAGTGGGGATTGTACCACTTCATGATGTTTTCTCATAATTACGCTAAGCTCTTTGTCATGTGAGTGCATATTCCAAATACTTATATTGCTATCCAAGGTTGTACAACATACTAGATGTACGTGAACTGTGTGAACTGTGATTTAGTACAAATGTTATTGAAGATACATACTCGCTATAAGAAGATATCCATATATCCTAAAACAGGGATTGTTTAGCCCAAGCCCCAAATCTTAGAGCTGATTAGAGTCTCTGTCTAATGTAAGTAGCTTTTCACATCCATTTCTATCCAATTATTTAAGTATACTCCACCATTGATGTTTCTCTGCATTTGTTTTACATATTCATCTATTGAAATGTTACTGCCAACCAATCGTGAATAACTACTAATCAGGATATTCATCATGGACTTGTAAGTTCTCACTTTCTTTTTTACTTTTCACCTTATTTTACTTATTTTTTTTATTTATTATAAATAAATACATTTATATATATATATATATACATATATATATATATATATATATATATATATATACACACACACATATACGTGTGTGTGTTTGTGTGTGTGTGCATATATATCCAAATGGGTCGAAACGTCGATCAGATGGATGTAAACTTTTTATGGATTAAAGTACCACTTCACTTTATAGAGACCACAGAGTGCATCTCTTTTTCCAAATTATATATATATATATATATATATATATATAAAAAAAAATAAAACAAGATAGCACTCCCAGGACTTATTCAATCAAAAAAATAAAACTTAACTTTTAATCAGTTTCCAAAAAACAGATCCACGTTTAAGTCTGTTAACCACAGACTTTCATCAGTCCTGATGAAAGTCTGTGGTTAACAGACTGAAACGTCGATCTGTTTTTTGGAAACTGATTAAAAGTTAAGTTTTATTTTTTTGATTGAATAAGTCCTGGGAGTGCTATCTTGTTTTATTTTTCTGTGTTTTGCTGGACAAGCACCGGGCAAGTATATCTTTGGAAGTGGAGTGCAGGATTCTATATATATAATTTATGTATATGTTTAAAATGAAATGAGGCAAAAATGTGATTCTTTGTTAAACTAATTTGCGTATGCCCACCCAGAATCCTTTGCGGTAGTAACACTGCAAATTTGTGATTTCTGTGGGAAAAGCAAGTCTAATGGCTTGACTGGTGTGCAGATTTTTGTTTAACATTGTATTAACTATACATATATATATATATATATATATTTATATATATATATATTCTCTTTCTCAGTGTTAACTATCAAAAGGTCAAAAGAGCTTAATCTAAAATATAATAATGAGAAAAGAGAATTTGACCCCTGAACATTTCTGTGTCTTACATATGTTGCATACATTGCATCTTAATAGATAATCTCAGTATTAACATGCTACATGTCCTTTTCTTCAACTAATGTTATAGAATAGCATGTAAAAAGACGTTTAAGTAAGTAAATGTAAAGGAACTCCCCGTACTCCGACCAAGTACCTTCCGTTGATGGACGCTTCCTAGCTTGCGCCGAGGACCACAACCACCACATCGGACACCACAACCACCGCAGACTCCACAACCTCGGTAGCTTAAATGGAGTCTCGCCGTCTTCTGTCCACCCTGGATCAGCTTCTGTCCTCCAGCACCGTGTGGGGAAGACCTCTCCTCCAGGAGAGCATATCAGGAACAAGCTCTTAAAAGAGCTAAGTGATTAGAGCTCAGTGGAGTATGCAGAGCATAGCAATCCCCAGTGTGAGTATAGCTGTCCCCTCCAATCACGAGACAAGACTACATGTTGAGGGTCAAGAAGAACTGTTTTACTTGGCACCAAAGGACCTTGTTTTATGCAGGTTTTACAGATACAGTACCGCCCACAGGGTTTTGTAAAATAACCAATAAAGCACATAACATACAGTAAAACCACACCCATTTACTCCCACAAAATCCTCCCCTCTGCCTGTGATATAATTACTGCACACAATAGGTTAATGTAATTATCACAGGCAGGAAAAATATACTTTTTACACATACACTGTAACTTTAAAAATATACATCCAATCTTCACAAATCTTCAGAACCAGCATATTTTAAATATAAACATAACAAAAATTCAGCCAAATCCGTCCAGTACTTAAAAAGTTAGCAGGAAGTCCTTTATGACTGACCGCAAGCACATTTTCATTCCCTAAAACAGTTCCATGGATTTGGGCTGTGCGGTCGGTCTATTTTACACTGAAAAAATGACTAGGTCCCATTCGAACGAGTGTTCGAATCTTCGAACGGGATTTAGTCTCAAGCTGCAGTGTTGAAGTGCAGGAGAAGGTAGGGGTCAGTGGTGTTCGTTGAAATGTGTAGCCGATTTCAGTTCCATAGATTTGGCTACACATACCGCTGACCTCGTTCGAATGAACAAAGATGGCCGCTGCCACGTGTTCGTTTGCACGAACTGCGGCCACCCAGCGGTCGGCAATTTACCTACAGCAGGCTCCCAGCCTGGGAGGTAAATTGTCTGCACACTTCCACTTCTGGGTGGTCCGCCTGTGTGGTACTTAGTTCAGTAAGCCCTATTTACTGAACCAAGTGTAAAGGAGCCATGAATAAAGTACTTTAACCAAGTCTGGGGACACTGGGGACACAGGCTTAAAGGGGCAGTGTCCCAAACATGTCTGGGGACACCGTGTTAAATGGGCATTGTCCCAATTTTCCCCATGTCCCAAAAATGTGCTTAAAGGGCCAGCACCAATCCCATAAAAGTCCATAAGCCCCAATACAGTTCTTTAAAGGGCCATACACAGTCCATAGGCCCAGATAGCATTTTTAAAGGGCCATACACCCCAGGGCCATAGTCACAGGGGAGGAGGCTGGCAAGCAAGCCTCTCCAGGACCAAGTGGTGAAGGGCACTTTGTCACAGTAAAGATAAAAGTATTTTCACTTTTTGTTGTGTTCCCAGGGTCCCATTCACATATGTTTTGGTGGTACCCGTATTTACTGTTTGTCTGTCCTTCTCATGGAAGTAGAGAGGACAATTGCCTTGACACTCTGTGCTCTGGCTCAAGTTGATAACTGTTAATGGGGCTGGTGTGAAAGGAAATTATTCTAGGTGTTCTGAAACAAAATAGAAGGAAAAAAAATGACTGTTCTCTCTCTCTCTACAATACGTGGCTTCCTCAGCATTCTGATGCTGCATCTCACATTAAATGGCTGGTGGAAAACAGAAAAAATATAGCAGCTTCTCTTTGAACATAGCAGCTTAAAATGTCATTTCTATGTCACCGTTTTAAAATACAGCAAGCACAGCGCTGACAATTAGCAGGCAAGCTAGGCACCATCAGCTGTCATACTTCTTATTTTATACTTCGTGAGCCAAGTCTAACATGTTTTGTGCTCAGCTGAGCACTTTATCTGAGACTACATGCATTCCTCCATGCCATATCTTTAAGAGCAGCCAATTAACATATATGTTATACATTTGGGATACAGAGCTCACCAAAGAGTTGCCAAACAACCTCTTTGTTAAAAAACAAAAAACCAAAAAACTACTTGCTTGACATAAATATCACAAAAAGTAGTGCTGTCCTCGGTTAAATTTACAATCTACAAGAAAAAAATAATAAACTACATCACGTCTAATAAAACTGTAAGGATGTTTATCCAGCACTGGTTGTTGAAGCCAGACTAACTGGAATAGTTCTCATATTCTCTGTTTTTACTTCAGTATATAACCCTCTACGTTAAAGGGTAAAAGTCAATGTTAAACTTGTGTACAGCAAAGAAAATGGCTCATTCAAAATGATTTGTCAGAAAAAGATGATTTGGTTTCAACAAAACCGAGTTTCGTCTACGTTTTAGTTCAAGCATATTTTGTCCACTGTTTCAGGAAAAATGGGAAAAATTATTTTCATAAATTATTATAAGGGATATATAATATGACCCCCATATAAGAAATAAAAAGGTGGTTTAAAACCTCCCCACCCATAATGCATATCTTATCCCACCAAAAATAGAGAACATGAAAATGGGCAAAAGCTTAGAGAAACTCAGCAGCTTTCCATCAACTTAGTCACCAGTCAGGTCTCAAAATTATTTTGCTCACTTGTGCCATTACAAAGAGAACCTATATCATTTGCATATCAGACTAATCCCACCCATAAGGGCAGTCCAGAGCCAAAATACAGGCAAATGCTCTCTGCATGAGAGATACAACAATCTTGGACTATCAATTTGGCCTTCTTTGGGCCTCATCAGCGAGATGTAGCGGATACCAATCTAAGCACAGTGAGCATGGTGCTGCCGACTCAATCTGCTCACTATTTAGTACAGTGACAGTTTTGCCACCTGCCACATCTAAATCACAAAACAAACAAAACAAATCACCCATTGCCTGTTTTGTTTGTTTTGTGATATGTTCATATGGCATTCCAGATTTAGGCAAAGTGAACAAATTGCAGATCGCCCAAAATTCAGACAAATAGTAATTTTTTTTAAAACTGAATGCACAAGTCTAGTCAACATATTACTATTGCGTTAAAAAAAATAGTTTTTGTGTATTTTAAGTAACTTTCCACTTCCTTTTGCTTCTGTATGTAACTGCATTACCTCCACTTCCAACATTACCATAATTAACTAACAACTATTTTCTCTGCGAGGGAATGATCTCAATAGAATTATTTTTACAGCCAATTCCAAGAGTTAGCAGAAACACAAGACATCTGCTGTAGGCGAGAAAGAAACCATTATTTATCTCATGTTAGAGCATTTGCAATATTAGTGATTTGCTTGCAAGTTTTAATTTTATTGCTCTCTGGCAGAAAAAATTGTATGTAACCTTTCATCTAGCCATTTTGTTCTGATGAATGTTGAATAGCTCAGTTTAGCTAATTTCCAGCTATTTATGTTTAGAGAAAAACAAACAATTATTTGTGAAAATAGTGGGGAGTCATTGTAAACTGATATTTAGAATCTAGTTTACACAATAGCTCTCCTGCAGGTCTGAACCAAAAGGATTAATTAAGCTGGTAACATTGTCCAGAGTTTGCATATTCTGCTTGATGACATGTTAACTAGTTAAGCATTTTTCACTTGATTAATATTTTTTTTTATTTTTTATTTATAGGCTTCATTTTCTGAAACTCTTTCCCTCTGATTCTCAGTCCATATATTGGACATTGGGGGTGGGGGGAAACCAGAACTTTCTAACTGACCTGCTAGTGAAATAAAAAGTGCTAAAAAAATAACAGTAGTCCAATTAAAAAGTTTTAGTTATGAAGTGACCTCTTAGGAAGAATATTTAGTGATATCGAGCCTACTACAAAGGAGGGGAACAGAAAAATCCGCTGGTATTGGGGATGGGGATAATAAGCTACTACTTCTGGGCAGAGGCTGTGGTCTACCATCATAAGAAGCAGAATGGGGGTACATAAGGAGTACACACACTGACTCTAGCATTCTTACAAACTCCACACAAATACAGCACTGCATGCATACATGATATGACAGACACACATTGGACTATAAGCAAAATGTCAAGTCTATGCACGTATGTTGGCAATTAGCTTGTAGATTTGACTAATAACTAATGAATTGACATTCTGAAATTGGCCTACATAGACATCCATTCAGACGATGAACTATAGTCCTGTCCATAATATTCTGTTAAATTGTATCAGTTTTCCTTCTTCTGTAAGTAGGGTGCCCTTGGAAAAACAGGCTATGTCTAAAATGCCAAGTAGAATGTGGTGCTTTGTTGCAGATACAATAGATTAGCCGGAAACACTATCTCTTAAATGGACACTCTTGACCCCTAAGCTTTCTGAAGTGGTTTATGTGGGAAGAGCTTGCCCTCATGTTTTCATTTTACAAAAATATTTCAATAGAAATTTGGATTTTTATAAATTAACCATTTTACACCCCCTGACTGTTAATTAGACAAACGGTCCTTTACTTCTTGGTTGTTTAATGCAGAACACATGTCATGCAAAGGTTACTCATTGAGCTGGATTGGGAAGTCTGTAATTGGGCCACAAGTCTGGACTGGGTTATATAGGGAGGTCTTTCAAAGGGTTCAATCAAGAATTTTTTTTAGATGTACCAGCAATGAAACAAAGGCATAATTACATGTTTTTTGGGGGTATATTTACTGAACAGTTTTTTTTAGTGCTTGCATCAACATAAATAGGTATAATTTATGTGTCTGTAATATGGATGAAATAAGAAATGGTGTGCTTTCAAGCTTATAAAAAGGTGTAAAAATAAAAATGTAGATAGATCTGAGAGGGAGAAGAAAGAACTCATGGGGGGAGGGTGAAAAAGACCATAAAGACTTAAAGGAATAGATGAATAGAATACATGGGTAAGAAACAACGAGCAAGCATGAAGTTAAAGCGGTTGGGAACCAGACAAGAAATGGAAGTTGTTCAGGGATGGACTACGGATGCTATGATGATATGAAAGGTAGCATGAGATAACACATGCTTTAGAGAAGATAGTAACATGAAAGGAAGAAAAGGAGAAGCCACTATGAAAGCAAGAAAATAGGAAGCCAGTAAGGTGAGTAGTGGTTTATAATATAAGAGAAAGGAGAGTACAAACTGCCAATAATGGGTCACTATAGTCACTAGAACCATAAAAAAGCTTAACGTAGAGGTTCTGGTGTCTATAGCCTGCCACTGCAGGCTGAGCACTGTAAATGCTGCCTTTTCAGAGAAAAGTCAGTGTTTACTTTAATGCCTGATGACACCTCCAGTTGCAGTCACTCAGACGGCCACTGGAGATGCTTCCTAGTCCAGTGCTGCATAGTGTTCAGCATGGAGATGCTTAATGTAATCCATAGAGAGGCACTCATTCAATGCATCACTATGAGGAGATGCTGATTGGTGCAGCATTGTGTTTTGCCAAGCATGCACAATATCCTCCCTATGATTTCCTGTGGGAAAGCAATGAATTAGCTGAGATCATAAAGATTCTTGATCTCACCAAAAGGTGAGTAAAAACACCTTTGCTAAGCGATATAAAGGTGACCGGTCACCTAAATAGTGATACACTATCGTGTCAGGAACACATGTATTCCTGACACTGTAGGGTTCCTTTAAGGTTATGATAAAATGGAAAGCAGGAAAATTTTAAATTTCTGTTTTTATAAATATAGCATTGGTTAATGGCTGAACTTTTTTGCTGAGCTTTAATTTATAATGGTACATTTTGTAAACTCAACTAAGGAGAAAATGAATAAAAAATGTGTAACTTTATATTACCACATCTAAATTATTAGTTGCTATGGGAAATGACTTTCCTAATTATGAACTCTAGTTGCCCATGGCAACCCACTGCAGATTTTTGCTTATAAAAAGCCAGGAATTCCCATTTCAGAATTCTGAGCAAACACGCCCACACTCACATGTCTAATCTGTCTCTCGATGCCATTTACAAGATTTGAAAAATGCAGATGGTGATATATAAATCCCAGAAAACTAGCATTAAACACAATGGGATAGTGTTCTGCCAGAAAAATTTGTGTTTTACTAATTAACTTAAACCCTTATGAGGCTTTTTAACATCAACATCCTTAACTTTAAAAAAAAAAAAAACAGAAATATTAAATTTAAAGCAATATGTTAATATAATATTTGTGTATTTTATGTTTTAATAACTCTAAAATAGTCATAAAAGATTTATAAAATCCATATTTTATATTTACATACTTGGAAACTAGTGAAACATTAAAAGTACCTTTCCTGGTAATTAATTCAACAATTATTTTTCAACTGATAAAGAATAAGTATGCCATAATTAAAAAATTTGTGGTAGCACAGACTGAGTGTAGGACAGCTACCATTTAGACCTTGACCTTATACAGTCCATATACATTACTAGGAGGTATTCTACCTGCCCAATCTATGTAGGAATTAACCCCTTAAGGACCGGACTGTTTTTGCGATGTTGTACATTTGCGACCAGGCATCTTTTTACACTTTTGTGGTGTTTGTGTTTAGCTGTAATTTTCCGCTCTCTCATTTACTGTTCCCATACAAATTATATATTGTTTTTTTCAGGACAAAAGGGGCTTTCTTTACATACCATTATTTATATAATCTCATGTAATTTAATTTTAAAAAAATGAAAAAATATGATGAAAAATTGAAAAAAATACATGTTTTTTTACATTTATGTGAAAAATCTTTTACTCATCTACAAAAGCAAATGAAAAAAAACTGCTAAATAGATTCAAAATTTTGTCCTGAGTTTAAAAATACCCAGTGTTTACATTTTTTTTGCTAATTTTTTTGCCTGTTATAGGGCTATAAGTACAAGTAGGATATTGCGGTTTCAAAACATACATTTTTTAAATTTATCAATAGTGACATTGTAACACTATTATCTGTCATAAATCTCTGAATAACACCCCACATGTACATATTTTTTTTAAAGTAGACAATCCAATATGGGGTATGTCCAGACTTTTTTAGTAGCCACTTAGTCGCAAACACTGGGCAAAGTTAGCGTTTATATTTGTTTGTGTGTGAAAAAAATAAAAAAATAAATTGAACGCTAATTTTGTGACTAAGTGGTTACTAAAAAAGACTGGACATACCCCATTTGCAATACCTTGGGTTGTCTTCTTTTGCAAATGGTATGCCATCATGGGGGTAATTCTCATTCCTGGGCTACCATACGATCTCAAAGGCAACGTAACCAACCTGGCCATTTTCAATGTAAAAATATTTGACCCATATATTTGACCCTGTAACTTTCAAAAACGCTATAAAACCTGTACATGGGGGGTACTGTTATACTCAGGAGACTTTGCTGAACACAAATATTAGTCTTTCAAAACTGGAAAACGTATCACAACAATTATATCATCAGTAAAAGTGCTGTTTGTGTGTGAAAAATGCAAAAAAAGTCACTTTCTCTGACAATATCATCACTGTGATATGTTTTACTGTTTTGAATCACTAATATTTGTGTTCAACGAAGTCTCCCGAGTAAAACAGTACCTCCCATGTACAGGTTTTAGGGTGTCGTAGAACGTTACAAGGTAAAATACAGTGCTAGCAAATTAAATTCTATGGACTTTCGGCCTGGGTTGGCAGGCAGGTCTCTCAAATTGCAATCAATAAAATTACTTAATTATGTAAAAATATTACATAAATACGCACGTAGAATTTAAATATATAAGCATATTTATATATTTGAAGTCTACGTGTATATTTATATAGTAATTTATGTAATTTTGTATATGGACATATGTATATTTCGTATTATTTTTATTTATTTATATATACATAGATATATATACAATTTCATTCTAAGTGTATTTTGATATAAATATATACATATATTAATATCAAAATACAGTTAGAATAAAATTTCATATAGATATATAATTTTAAAAAAAATATTATTATTTTTATATTTTTTAATTTAATTTAAATTACTTATTATTTGTATCTTATAATATATAAATATATTTATATATATATATATATACAATATATATAGTTATTATATATATATATTATATATATATATATATATATACATGTGTAATTTAATTATAAGTGTATTTTTATATTAATATATGTACATATTAATATAAAAATACACTTTGTATGACATTATATATATGATATATAGACATATCTATATATCATATTTATATACACATATGTAATTTTTTTTTATTATTAACATTAACATGTATTTTTTTAATGATTTTAAACTAGCAGAGAGACTGCCTATCAGCACAGGCAGTCCCCCTGCAGGCAGATACATGGACACTTATTGTAAACATGCGATCACTGTGTTGAGCGATCACATGGCCACAGGGGTCCTAATCCGCCATGGGGAGACAGTCTGGGCTGCAGGCAGTCTCCCCACACCGGGAGCAATGCCGATCGCTGCCGGGGGAACGACGGCGATCGGGTAAGTACCTCTGACCGTTAGGACGGTTCAGGACCGTCACCGGTCGGCAATGTAAAAATGCCGATGACGGTCCTGAACCGTCCTCCGTCCTTAAGGGGTTAAAGCCCTAGAGAGATCAACATCAACAAAATCTTGCAGAAACTAGTCAATATGTGGTCAAAACCAATTAGAAAACAAACTCAAAATCAGAATGCCAAGGTTTAGGAATAAAGTTAATAACAGAAGCAATTACACACGGTTCTGAAAACTTATCTCTGATTGCTATATGCTTTACAGACTAGTCTAGATAATGGGGACATGCCTCATGGAAGGTTTTAAAACCCATTCAGTGACTTACCGAAGTTCAGCGCCGATGTCCCTCAATGCTGGTCAGGCTCCGCCTACTCTCCTGGCCGCGCACGCGCATTAGACCTTCCCATAGGAAAGCATTATTCAATAAGCATTATTCAATGCTTTCCTATGGGGATTCCGGTGACACTGGAAGTCCTCATGCACGTTGTTTAAAACACTTTTCATGTTCTAAGAACATGGACTTAACCCTCCAAGGTAAATATTGCAGTTTACAAAAACTGCAATAATTACACTTGCAGGGTTAAGGGTTGTGGGAGTTGGCACCCAGACCACTCCAATGGGCAGAAGTGGTCTGCATGCCTGGAGTAACGCTTTAACTTGTCTATATTTGTTCATATAAGCATCTTAAAGCGGCTCTTTCACATTTGAGATCTTAACATATTTTGCAAAGGATCCAAATGTGAAATGTCTGTTTATTTTGAAGCCACTTGGGGGAGAAGCTTAAATACCTTTCTGCTTTTAGATATGGTCATGGAGCAAGGAATCTGTCTGTGCAGTGTGTCTGCTTAAATAGCTGCAAATACAGAGATATCTTCACTTATATGGTGATGGCTCGTTGTACTCCCAGGAACTCCATTCTGGGCTGCCTAATGTTAATTCTGTGCAAAAATTAAATCTTTTGTCAGCTTGCACTGCACACCAGCTGATAGTCAAAATTATCTTTTACCCTTGGGGCAGCACTTGGAGCATGTCAGCTATGATAAGCTTATATATACCTCCCTTGTTAGATCTCTCCCAGCTCTTCCCACATCTGTCCACCAGATTCTATAACAGTTACCCTGAGTATTTCAGAACAATTTTTCTTTATGACAAAGCAAATTTAGCCCACATTAAGAATACAGAGGTGTTTCTTCTTCTGGCTTTCCTCTGTTCAATCTCTCCTTGTAGCTAGAATATGTTTCCATATAGTTTGTTCTAACATTTCAGTACATGTTTGAGACTTGTAAGTAAGAACAATGAAGGGTGTATTATAGTGGGATAATCCAGAGCCTAATGGGCAATAGAAGGATTTTGGACCAGAAGACTTAAACAGGAAATATTAATTTTATTGAACTGTCTGTTTTCTCTTAAAATTAGTAATTATAGTGTAATATAGTGTATAGCTTTAGTTTAACAAAGCGATTTTTGTGTATAGATCATGCCCCTGCAGTCTCACTTCTCAATTCTCTGCCATTCAGGAGTAAATCACTTGACCCTGGCCACATATTCTCGCGATGTGACTGACACAGCCTGCGTGAAAATAATATGGTTTTATTTTCAATCAGATCAGAAGACTATAAACAGATCAGGAGATAATACATTTTAACACAAAATAGGAAGTTTAAACATTAGATGTTACCTTACAGGAAGTGTTTAGAAAGGCTGTCCAGGGAGGTGTAACTAGGGATACAAAAAACAAAGTAATTTAACTTTTAAATGGCAGTAATCTGAGCAGTGAGACTACAGGAGGGATGATTTATGCACCAAAATACTTAATTAAACAATTTTTTGAATTATTGTCTATAGTGTCTTTTTAAGGCAAAACTTGAGTGTTTTGGGAACAAAATAAGTTCACTCATTAAAAAAAAAATATTGAACAAAAAAATTAGATTGTAAATTCCCATGAGAATTGAACCTCCTCCTGTATTTGTTTATCAAATTTCATATTTTCTCTTATTTTTATTCTATTGTGTCTTTTTACTCATACCAGTTGTATACATGGACAACGCCATGGAATGTAATCGTGTTTTATAAAGTCTAACATTAATAATAATAATAATAATAATAATAAATGTAATGTTTTTTGTCGTCTGTTTAAAAAGATTAGTGCATACGTATGCTACCATTCTGGTAAAAAGTCAGTAGGCATGAACGTCATGAGTTTCGCTCATCTCTTGTTAGGAACATCTCATTTAGAGTGACAGAACAGCATTCACCATCTCTTTGTGGCTTTTTGCAGTTGTAATACTTAGCTCCTGGACCTGTCCCTGAGATTGACAATACTTGTTTCCTTCTCAGTAGGTGTTATTTTGTTACATTCAGTTTCTTTTGTACTGCTAATGTGCTCCTTTGAACTGTGCAGCACAGCTTGCTTTGTTATTCAGCTAATTACAGAGTAGTTGCAAACAGTGCCCTAATCCTCAAATCGGTGAACTTCGAATATTGTAACTCCTCTGCCTTGATTTTGTAGTCTACATTGTACTTGAATTTTTCTGTTAAATTAACTGTATGATACTGTTGTATAGATAGATAAATAGGTTAGTAGGTAGATGGATAGATAGATAGACAGACAGACAGATAGACAGTGTATAAGTGGGCAGATTATATTTTCTCTAAAAATTAAATCTCAGGGTGTGACTATATAATGCCGAATTCCCTAATCTCAGAGCCGTACTGAGACAGGTATATCCCAGTTTGTCCAAGATTGGGAGAAGTTACAGTCCTTAGCAGTCAGTTGCTGCCTCCAGTACTCCCGTCCTTTCATTTTATCTCAGCATAAAGCCTAGGACAGAGGCATATAGGAAAAACATATATCAATGGTGGAATTTGCACAACATTTGTTTTTCTAATCTTTGGTTTATACATTTGGATATACTGTATTAATAAAAGTCAAAATGTTACTGGATCAACACGATGGCTGCTTGTGTATCTTACTAATGTCTGCCTCTTTACAGTGTTCACTGGTGGGATCTATAGTACAAAGTGCCTGTAACAGAGAGGTGCATTGTTCTGTATAGTGTAAGTAGGTCCAGGGGCGTATTAGCCGCAAGGCAAACAAGGCATTTGCCTTGGGCAGCATTTTTCAGGGGGAGGCAAAAAACGCTGCCCCCAAATGCCCAGGGCAAATGCCTTGTTAGCCTCACGGCTAACAGACATGCCGGTCAGGCTGGGCGGGCGGCGCTGGGCGGGCTGCTGGCGAGGGAGCTCTTCCCCTGAGCGGTCTGCTCAGCTCCCTTGCACGCCGCAGAGTGAGGCTGGGAGCCAGAATATGACGTCATCTTCCGGCTCCAGCCTCACTCTGCGGCGCGCGTGGGAGCTGAGCAGTCAGCTCAGAGGAAGTGCTCCCTCGCCAGCCGCCCGCACAGCAGCCAGCGCCGCCCAGCCCAACCGGCAGCCACTGGACCACCAGGGAGAGAGAGGACCCCCCCCCAGCACTCCCAAAGGTAAGGAGGTTGGGGGGGGTTAAATAAAAAAAAAAAGTTAATGTGAGTGATTGTGTGTGTGTTTGACTGTGTGTGTGTGTTTGTGTGTGTGTGTGTGTGTGTGTGTGTTTGTGTCTGACTGTGTGTGTGTGTGTGTTTGTGTCTGACTGTGTGTGTGTGTGTGTGACTGTTGTGTGTGTGTGTTTGTGTCTGACTCTGTGTGTGTGTTTGTATCTGACTGTGTGTGTGTGTGTTTGTGACTGTGTGTATGTGTTTGTGTCTGACTGTGTTTGTGTCTGTGTATGTGTCTGACTGTGTGTATGTGTCTGACTGTGTGTGTGTGTGTGTTTGTGTCTGACTGTGTGTGTGTTTGTGTCTGACTGACTGTGTGTGTGTGTCTGACTGTGTGTTTGTGTGTGTCTGACTGTTGGTGTGTGTATTTAGAAGGTGGGGCGGGGGGGAAGGGTTGGGTTGGGGTGGTGAGGGGGGAGGGGAGCGCCTGAGTTTTGTCCTGCCTAGAGCAGCACAAAACCAGGATACACCACTGAGTAGGTCACCACTATATGTTGATTCACGCTGTTATATTTATGGTTTTCGCTATTATTGGCTTCTTTTTATCTTACATGCTACCAATTGTCTTGGAATACAGATGACTGTAGATGGGAGAGAGATATCTATAGTATATCCTATGATTTTAGCGTGAAAACATAGTATGTCTGTTTACGTACTTGAAGTGGCCAATTTCAAACTTTCCAGCACACAAAACGGCTGTATCAGGTTTACATTGTCTAACAATGATTATACTGCCGACACAGTTTCCATCTGATATAACTGTGGCTCTTCTACATATGAGTTCAGAATGTCCTATGATCTTTTCCTTTTGTGTGTTTTTGTTTTATTGTGTATTTCTAATATTATGCCTGAATTATAGGAATATTATAATATATCTGCATTTATTGTAGTTAGGCCACCACATACATGGTCAGGACAAGGGACAGTCAAGTGCAGTTTTATAGTGAGAAAAATTCTCTCCAACATTAGGGTACACTGTTCCTTTAAATTAAACTGTTCCAGCAATAAATGAAAGTACCTTGGGTATGGTGCATGGATGCTCGTAGTTGTTGGAGCAATTTGTCTGGTTCTGAGACATCTCCCTGTTCTTTCAGAGTTACTTTAAAGCTTTTGACTAATTAACAAGGAATGAGTGTGCTTGCTGAGCGAAAAACCTTGACCCCTTAATAACAGGGACAATCTGCTCTTTCCGCTAATATATTCATGGTCCCTGGCCCTGTCACACTGCATGCATGTGGTTTTACTGGTATTATGCTCAGTTTTACAATTGTTTTTTTCCTGTTCTATCTATGGTTGTTTGCAATTTGTTGGTCTTCTTGTTTAAAGTGACACTCCAGACCTATAATGCACTTTATAAACCAAAAAAGAAGATTCGGGATATGGCTGTGTAAATCTACAGAAGGAATATAAAACAGAACATAGTGTGATATTGTTAAAGATACAATATTATATGCGCAACAATCTTTTGCACTCACAAGATGTAGATGATAAAAGCGCTCTTAGGGTGCCTCCCCTAGAATGATGGGGGGTTAGCTGATATTGCTTGTCACCTCTGGATCCTTGTTCCACCAAAAAGACATCCACAGGTCAGGGTTCAGCAATAAAAAATTAGTTTATTTAAATAAAAGGTGTAGTCACCATATTGAGCATAGGATATAAATAGTGTAAAATAGTCCTACGCGTTTCGTTCTATAAGAACTTCCTCAGGGACCACAATTAAAAACAATCAGCATGTATCAATATACAATACATAAATAAACATATCCTATACAAACCCCCCCTCCCTGTGTCCTTAAATAGGGCTAATCCCTAGAGTCCATTGGTGGATTCAGTGGGAGTGTAAATCCTTCCTGTTCCTGGTTGAAGGGACAATTTCACTGGGACAGCTGTTATCCATTCTTTAATTTTATAATTTGCGCTTTTTTTCGGCAAATACCGCGGGTAATCCCATTTCGCCGAAACCGGAAGTGACGTCACAATTACTTCCGCGTTCCACATGCGTTCCACACACGGCGTCCCCATAGCAACCAAACGTGATCGAGTTGTTTAAAGATCACCTGGAACTAAGGGAGAATAAACCCCCACTCTGCTAATGAAAAGATTATTAGGCATGTACATTTGCAATTGACCATTATTCACAACTAATGTATGTAGAGTATCATCCTCCTATTGTGATATTGTTAAATAGTAATAATAATATAAATAATAATAACATTAATCCTTATATTTATCCAATTATAATATTACCTCAAAATATTATAAGTCAAAAGACTTATTATAAAGTGCTTAGGTGCCTCATATAAATCAAAAAAATAATTAAAATGATTGTCGTCAGTCCCTTTCTAATATTGTTAAGATGTTCCAATAGGCGGACCTTCAGAATCCTCTTAGTTCGTCCCACATATTGCATGCCACACGGACACTGCAGCAAATATACTACAAAGTCCGTGTGGCAATTGATACTATCCCTAAGTGTGAAGATCTCCCCCGTAGTAGAACTAGAAAAAGTATGTGTATTTTTTATGGACACCGTGGTACAGACTTTACAAGTACCACAGCCTCGAAATGAGCCTGATCGAACAGACGTAGAGACAGATGGTGGCTTGATGGCATAACTTGGTGCCAACATATCCTTCAAATTTTTATTCCTTTTATAAATCACTACGGGATTGTCCGTTAAATGTGCCCCCAGAACAGGGTCTTGTAACAAAATAGGCCAAGAATTTTGAAGACTCCTCTTAATTCTATTATAATCAATGTTGTAATGAGTGATAAATGCTGAACGAAAATTATCTCTAGTTTGCGGAATAGATGGTCTATTTTCCAAAAACGTCTTTCTTTCTATATCACCAATACGGCAGATCTCTTTCTCTAATCTCTTACCATTGTATCCCCTATCTATGAGTTTCCTCTTTATATGAGATGATTGGGCAAAGAAATCTTGTTTGTCTGAGCAATTCCGCCTAAGTCGGGTGAACTGGCTCCTAGCTATACCCTTAAGCCAAGGTTCATAATGCCCACTCTTACGGTGAACGAACCCATTTCCATCAGTAGGTTTAAAAAAACATTTACTCCTTATCTGTCTCGAATCGTGTGACAAACAAAGGTCAAGAAAATTGATCTCATTTTTATTCCAAATGGGGGTAAAAACCAGATTATATTCGTTATTATTCAGGAAATTGACATAATCATCAAATAAGACAGAAGACCCCTTCCAAATGATAATAACATCATCGATATAACGCCGCCATAGGACCAAGTTCGCCCTCCAGCCATGTCCAGACCAAACAAACAACTCCTCCCATCTTCTCATATAAGTGTTGGCATAGCTGGGGGCGAACTTGGTTCCCATGGCGGTCCCCGTTATTTGTAGAAAAAAATCACCATTAAAGAAAAAATAATTGTGATATAAAATAAATTGAACGGAAGAAAAAATAAACTCTCTAATATCCATTGGTAACTCCAAATCCTGCTTCATAAAATAGTCAACTGCCTCCAAACCCAAATTATGGCTAATCACCGAGTACAGAGAGGTCACATCAAGGGTGGCCCAACTGTACTCCGGATCCCATTCAATATTCTCAACTTCTTGGAGAAAAGACTTTGTATCCTTTACATATGAAGGTGCCCCTTGGGCATATTTCTGTAATCGAGAGTCAATGTAGGCCGACAAATTAGCTGTCAGTGAATTAATACCACTAATTATAGGTCGCCCAGGAGGGTTAGGGAGACATTTGTGTGTCTTTGGAAGAAAATAAAAAATAGGGATAATTGGAGTTTTTTGGTATAAAAAATCATAATTTTTTTGTGAAATGGTACCTCTCTCCTTAGCTCTATTCAAAATTGTTTGAAGTTCTACATTAAACCGGCTCGTTGGGTCACATTTAAGTACACTATAAGTGTCTTTATCCCCCAAAATATGTGCTGCTTCCTGGAGATAATATGTGGTAGTCATTAACACTATCCCCCCCCCTTTATCTGCTTCCCTAATAATTACATCATCTCTTTCTATCAATCGTTTAAGTGTGTTTTCTTCCTTTTTGTTTTAGATTTGGAAAGCAGTTCTTTTTATTCCTATTAATGCCCTTCATCATATTTTGGAATTGTTGGTCTACCAAATGTTCGAAGGTTTCTAAAAAAGGGCCCTTACTATGAGTAGGGAAAAAATGGGACTTGGGGCGGAATCTATAATCAACATCAATGCCCTCACCACCAGTTTTAATCTCAGGAGGATGTAATAGAAAATGTCTTTTAATAGTTAAAGAACGGATAAACTTTTTAAGATCAATATAGAGTTCAAAATTATTGGCCCTTCTATTTGGGGCAAATTTCAAACCCCTTGATAACAAATTAATCTCATCTGAAAGTGGAGTTGGAGTTAAATTAAAAATCCCCTTACTCAGTTCTTTCTCATTTATCAAACCCCCATTTAAAGAGGTTGTTCCTAATCCTCCGTCCTGATTCTCTTTACTGGGGAATCCTGGCATAGGGTTGCAAAACGGTTGGGATGTTCCCAGGTCTCTGCCCTGGGCCGAAAATAGTTGGTGATAGTCTTTTCTTTGGGTCCTCTCGGTTTCCCCTGAAAATTTACAATGGGATCATTATATTGAGATACAAACTTGTCTGAATTATCTCTGCCTCTAGATGTTGATATATGGGATCTATTCGCTTCCCTTCTCACAGGTGATACACTATTGTTTCTATTTCTAACCCTTTGTCCCTCAGATCTCCTTATTTCACCTCTCAAAGGTAATGGGCCCTTGTAGTTCTTTGGGGATCTTCCATTTTGTGGTATCCTACGTGTATCTCTACCAAAACTATTACGTGTCTCCCATGGGCCTGGAGACCCAGGGAGATCTTCCCTACTGGGCATTTTGTATGTATCATTCACAGGGTATTGTCGGCCCCTAGAGTAAGAATTAGCCCTAACCTTCCCCCTTGGGGATCCAGGTGCAGCTCTCCTATAGGTGGAGGGACGTCTTTTTCTACGAGTCAATTTGTTTTTTGTGGCAAAAGTATTAAGTGATTTGTCTGCCTTATCTCTGCTATATTTTCTATTTTTAGTATCAGCAATTTTTTCATCCAATCTTTTTATATTATCATGTAAGGACTCTTCTCTCTCTTTGTATTCTTTACTATTTACATCAATAGTGGGGTTAGAATCCAAAGTAATTAATTCAGCCTCCAATTCATTCTGTATTTTTTTTGAGTATCTAATAATTAATTGGATCAACTGGAAAGAACAATTAGAGAGAATGGCATCCCACTCCTCTAAAAATAAATCATCCTCTAACCCAAAAGCAGGTGTTTTGTCAATTCTAAGTCCTCGTGGTATGAGGCCTTCCATTAAATAATTCTCTAAATACGCTACCTCCCACCATTTTTTGGTTTCGGCAGAGAGTAATTTTTCTTTTTTTCTAAATAGTTCATCCAACCCTTTAAATGGTTGAGGTTTATCCCACTCCTGGAACATAGCCTCAAATTTTCGTCTCCGATCAGATTGTAAGTCAGATAAAAAATTCATATTAGTGGCCATATTATTGGAACAATAGATATGTGTGTTTGGAATAATGGGTTACAAACAATAGCTTGCAAATCTAACTAAAACAATATACAAACAAAATGACAAATTGAAAAGCAATAATACTTAGCTTATAAAGATGTGTAACAGCCTCCCTAGGTCGCTACCCAAACGAGCAACCTGTATCATGCATAATATAAACCAAAAAAGAAGATTCGGGATATGGCTGTGTAAATCTACAGAAGGAATATAAAACAGAACATAGTGTGATATTGTTAAAGATACAATATTATATGCGCAACAATCTTTTGCACTCACAAGATGTAGATGATAAAAGCGCTCTTAGGGTGCCTCCCCTAGAATGATGGGGGGTTAGCTGATATTGCTTGTCACCTCTGGATCCTTGTTCCACCAAAAAGACATCCACAGGTCAGGGTTCAGCAATAAAAAATTAGTTTATTTAAATAAAAGGTGTAGTCACCATATTGAGCATAGGATATAAATAGCGTAAAATAGTCCTACGCGTTTCGTTCTATAAGAACTTCCTCAGGGACCACAATTAAAAACAATCAGCATGTATCAATATACAATACATAAATAAACATATCCTATACAAACCCCCCCTCCCTGTGTCTTTAAATAGGGCTAATCCCTAGAGTCCATTGGTGGATTCAGTGGGAGTGTAAATCCTTCCTGTTCCTGGTTGGAGGGACAATTTCACTGGGACAGCTGTTATCCATTCTTTAATTTTATAATTCGCGCTTTTTTTCGGCAAATACTGCGGGTAATCCCATTTCGCCGAAACCGGAAGTGACGTCACAATTACTTCCGCGTTCCACATGCGTTCCACACACGGCGTCCCCATAGCAACCAAACGTGATCGAGTTGTTTAAAGGTCACCTGGAACTAAGGGAGAATAAACCCCCACTCTGCTAATGAAAAGATTATTAGGCATGTACATTTGCAATTGTTTTTGGAAAATAGACCATCTATTCCGCAAACTAGAGATAATTTTCGTTCAGCATTTATCACTCATTACAACATTGATTATAATAGAATTAAGAGGAGTCTTCAAAATTCTTGGCCTATTTTGTTACAAGACCCTGTTCTGGGGGCACATTTAACGGACAATCCCGTAGTGATTTATAAAAGGAATAAAAATTTGAAGGATATGTTGGCACCAAGTTATGCCATCAAGCCACCATCTGTCTCTACGTCTGTTCGATCAGGCTCATTTCGAGGCTGTGGTACTTGTAAAGTCTGTACCACGGTGTCCATAAAAAATACACATACTTTTTTTAGCTCTACTACAGGGGAGATCTTCACACTTAGGGATAGTATCAATTGCCACACGGACTTTGTAGTATATTTGCTGCAGTGTCCGTGTGGCATGCAATATGTGGGACGAACTAAGAGGATTCTGAAGGTCCGCCTATTGGAACATCTTAACAATATTAGAAAGGGACTGACGACAATCATTTTAATTATTTTTTTGATTTATATGAGGCACCTAAGCACTTTATAATAAGTCTTTTGACTTATAATATTTTGAGGTAATATTATAATTGGATAAATATAAGGATTAATATTATTATTTATATTATTATTACTATTTAACAATATCACAATAGGAGGATGATACTCTACATACATTAGTTGTGAATAATGGTCAATTGCAAATGTACATGCCTAATAATCTTTTCATTAGCAGAGTGGGGGTTTATTCTCCCTTAGTTCCAGGTGACCTTTAAACAACTCGATCACGTTTGGTTGCTATGGGGACGCCGTGTGTGGAACGCATGTGGAACGCGGAAGTAATTGTGACGTCACTTCCGGTTTCGGCGAAATGGGATTACCCGCAGTATTTGCCGAAAAAAAGCGCGAATTATAAAATTAAAGAATGGATAACAGCTGTCCCAGTGAAATTGTCCCTCCAACCAGGAACAGGAAGGATTTACACTCCCACTGAATCCACCAATGGACTCTAGGGATTAGCCCTATTTAAGGACACAGGGAGGGGGGGTTTGTATAGGATATGTTTATTTATGTATTGTATATTGATACATGCTGATTGTTTTTAATTGTGGTCCCTGAGGAAGTTCTTATAGAACGAAACGCGTAGGACTATTTTACGCTATTTATATCCTATGCTCAATATGGTGACTACACCTTTTATTTAAATAAACTAATTTTTTATTGCTGAACCCTGACCTGTGGATGTCTTTTTGGTGGAACAAGGATCCAGAGGTGACAAGCAATATCAGCTAACCCCCCATCATTCTAGGGGAGGCACCCTAAGAGTGCTTTTATCATCTACATCTTGTGAGTGCAAAAGATTGTTGCGCATATAATATTGTATCTTTAACAATATCACACTATGTTCTGTTTTATATTCCTTCTGTAGATTTACACAGCCATATCCCGAATCTTCTTTTTTGGTTTATATTATGCATGATACAGGTTGCTCGTTTGGGTAGCGACCTAGGGAGGCTGTTACACATCTTTGTAAGCTAAGTATTATTGCTTTTCAATTTGTCATTTTGTTTGTATATTGTTTTAGTTAGATTTGCAAGCTATAATGCACTTTAGCTTGATGAAAAGCTTTATGTGTAAAGAATATGTCCTCTTTTTTTTTATTTTGCGACAAGTGCAAATTTCAGTACAACTTGGCACTTTTATAAATAAAACATGGTTACACCCACTTGGCTTTCAAGCAGACAACAGGTCATGTTATTTCCTCAGTGGAGCTAAACTCTAGAAGCAGCAATTTCTCAGACTACCCACCTTGCAAAGACTTACCATTGAGCCGCATTGGGAAGTCTGTGATTGGACAGCCACAGAAAGTCTGTGTGGGGTAAGAAGGGGGAGGTTTGCAATGGCTGCATTCAAGAGATCTGTAGGTTTTGCAATCTGTTTTTAGATATACTCTCAATGAAAATAGGCAAAGTTAAATGCAGGGAAGCCTTTAATCGGTGCATTTCTACTAAACAGTGATTTAAAAAATAAATAAATTATTTTGCAGTGTCACTGCTGCCTTAAAGTTGTTTTGCCATTTTGTATTTATGTTTGTATGATATTAGCAATGGTTCTATCGTTTGCCCAGTTCATTACAGATAGGGATCACGTATAGTTTTCATATAAAGAGATATGTACATAATGGGAAGGAACTCGAGTCCTTTAGTGTATAGAGCACTATAACAGGGAACTACCATGGATCATCAGTACATTGTGAACCCTCCATTAGACTTCACAATTAATTTAAAGGAACACTACAAAACATGTATTCCTGACACTATACTCCTGGTATGGCTGTTTAGGTCCCCATCCCCACCCCATTTACACAAAAAGGTGATTTTACTCAAGTTTTCTCCCATGCCACACAGGTCTTGCAATGGCTGGCAACACCTCCATGACTGAGATCAGTCTTGATGATTTCAGCCTATCCAATGCTTTCCCATTGGAAAGCAACGGGAGGTTATTGCACATGCATGGCATTGCTAAATTTTTTAGTATAGTGTCAACTAGTTTTCCTGGCACTATAGGGTTATTAGGTCCCCCCTCTCCCTCAGGGACCCCATCCTGCTGGGCTGAAGGGGTTAAAACCCCTTCAGCCACTTACCTTAATCCAGCCCCGGGCTGGTGACCTCTCCTCCCTCCCGACGACATCAGCGCCGAATGCGCAGACACATGGCAAGAGTCGCACGCATTCAAACTGCCCATAGGAATGCATTACTCAATGCTTTCCTATGGACGTCAGCTTCATTTCAGTGTGATTTTCACACTGAGAATCGCGGAAGCCGCCTCTAGTGGCTGTCAGGTAGACAGCCACTAGAGGCTGGATTAACCCTCAATGAAAACATAGCAGTTTCTCTGAAACTGCTGTTTTCAGCTGCAAGGTTAAAACCAGGGAGACCTGGCACCCATACCACTTCAATGAGCTGGTGGTCTGTGTGCCTATTGTGGTGCCTATTGTGGTCCTTTAAGCCAAACCATTTTGAAGAAGGTCAAGGAGAAATTTGGAAAGTATTCATCTATCTACCTGTCTCTCTGCCTGTCTCTTTATTATTCTTTGTATCCATCCATCCATCTGGATTGAAAAATGAGCAAACAAAACTGAAACAACATACATATTAAAGTTGATACATGTGTTTTTTTTACCACTGTTAATATTGCTATGTGTAACTAAAATCTTGTTGAATTGACTTTATAGAAAACGTCTGTCTCCATCATCTATTGAATTTTGTTTACTATTGTTGGGAACATTTTCAACATATTAATCTTGTCTTGCTGCAAATATAATAGTGGGAGTTCAGACGTGAAGAACAAGTTAGAGGCAGCGGCCACAATTGAATGCTATTTTCTGTTACATTATCCTGTTTTGTCTGTTATGTTTGCACAGAATGCTTTGACAGAATCACAATGTCAGTTCAAAATCTGATACAATTAAAATGAAGACTACAACTCCGTTTATTACTGATGCCGCACTGCTATCTCCGATTTGGCATGAAATATGGAGTTAAAAAGAAGCACAGACACCAGGGATTTTGCAAAGGTAAAAAGGTCTTTTCACCTAATTTTTGATAATTAAATGTTTCCCTTTCTGTCTCATTAAGAGTCATTCATACCCTGCATATTAGCTCATTTGTCTCACCATGTTTGTATTTGTGCAGTCAAAACAGTTTGAATTAAATTCTAGGAATGCCATACAAACACATTTTGTTCTATAAATAGTGCAAATATCTTCGAAGATGAAAAAAGATGCATCAAAACTCATTTTGATCGTCAATAACTGGAAAAAAATGCAAAGGTTAAATATAGCTCTGAAAATAACAACTCAGCTTTATACTAAAGCTACTATAAAGGCATAAAATTGCAAATTGTATTGTCAGCAATCCTGTGTATCACTTCACAGAATATTAAATCACTTAAAATACTAGAATAAGAATTGGTTTGAATATATTGTGTATATTGCTATATTGGTCATATACTTTCCCTATTAAAGTACACATACACCACTACCAGTAAGCAAGGAAAAAACATTAATCAGAAGAATACATTAAGTTTTAATAAGCACTTTAATGCAAGATGTAATTTAAAACAATATTGTTTAAATATTAGTTGATTATTATTTTTATTATATACTACAAATGCAAATGGCACAAGCTGACTGAGGAAGCCACAACTGGCGAAACGCGTATTGGCTTACTACTTTGCACTTATTTTTATTCTTCTATATTTTATTATTTTACATATATTTCAGTAATAAAGTTACTTTTCATTCCATCCTCTGGATCCTCTTCTACTTATTGGAGATCTCACCAGCTACAGAAGGGTCAGGATCACCCTATAATAGATCCAGAAGTCATCTATACCAGAGCCAGGTTCCTTGGCTCTGATTTTGTGAGTGTTTCCTTGCACTTATTGCACTTTAATACATATTGTGAACTGTCTACACTATTTTGTATATTTCTCTATCTCTGCAGCTATATATTGGAGAAGAGGAAAGAACAATAATTGCTCCATCCATTGTGTTTGTATATTATTTTTATTAGTTTTTAGTTTTCTTTACCTGGGTCCCACCATGTGTGGCATCTAGTATTCTTCAGCATGAGTATCTAGATGGCTCTTTAGGGCAAAGCAGGGCCATGTGCAGGTCTGTCCTATATCGGTCGTACTTTTCTCTAGTGAGTAATGTGTCTGGTTTATCATGGGATAGCACAACGTTACTCCTGGCACCATTACCACAAGAATAGGCTCAAGTAGATAAGGTGTATGGAGTGTTCCTTTAATAAAACAATGCATTCTGATGATATCACAAACATCCAGCTAAATGTATGGTAAAATAAATATCCTATACTTTATAAATGCAACAGAGCAAAATCCCCAGATGGTACATGTATTTCCTTTATGCATGGCAGGGCGTATTTGTAGTTATTCGGACACCAGCAGACTGCTACACTAGAGACAGTGTTTGAATTTTCTCCTAATTCTTTTGTTTGTTTCCAGACTGGTTAAAATGTAATACATCTCTATATATTTTTCATGAATGTTTTGTGTTAGAGTGGCCAATTACAGAAACCAACCAGGATAATTTGCGGGAGATGGGTTTAGAACAGAGAACACAACATTCTTTAAGGCTAATTTATTATTAAAAAACAAAAAAACAAAACTTGTTAAATTAAATCATATAGGCTCACGAGAAATGTCACAAACTTTGTATAAATTATTCTTGACTCTCAGACAATAAACTTCAAAACCAAACAATACTGTTATATTTGTATTACATTTTTTTTTACCATCGGAACAGAGAAATATCTGTCTTCCGAAGGTGTTATACATGGCAGACTCCAAACTGTGCTAGTGAGTGGTCTGTCAGTCTATTTGAATACAATTAACGGGCCACACTTAGGATAGGTGACTAACTTATTTACTGGCGTTACATTGGTAACTATTTGACATTTACAAAATCCTTTTTTGTCATTTCCAGCAGGAACAAATTTACACTTATGCACAGAAATCTGATTTATACAATACTGAAAAATTAATTTCATCTAGTCACTGCAATATTAAGAGTAGATTTTTTTTTATCTTCTGCTTGGAAAAAGAAAATATATCTGAAGCTCTAGAAAACTATTTTGCATAAAATATTTTCTGATAAAAAGTAAAATATGTTTGAATAAAAAGAAATGAATATATTTTTTAAGTTTTTCCCCTTTATTATTTAATGTCAAAGTAATTTAAAAAATAAAACCATAATTTTATCAGCATAAATAATTTTTACCAATGCATATTACCTAAACTCTGATAAAATAAATGATACCTTTAAGAGTGATATTACCCTCAATCGCACATGTATTGTTTGTTAAAACTGTGTTTCTTGTTCAACTAGATTCATGACATTAAATGAAAGTAACCCCTTTTTATTAACAATAAGGGGAAAATGTTAAAGGGACACTATAGTTATCAATTTTTTTTTATTTTATTGAAGCAGTTTTTGTGTATAGATCATGCCCCTGTAATCTTACTGCTCAATTATCTGTCGTTTAGTAGTTAAATTACTTTGTTTATACAGCCATAGACACACCTCACTTCAGCTGACTTACACAGCCTTCCTAAACACTTCCTGTAAAGAGTCATCTAATGTTTATACTTCTTTTATTGCAAATACTGTTTAATTTAGAATTTCTTATCTTCTGCTCACTTAATAGCTTGTTAGACCCTGCAGGAACCTCCTGTATGTAATTAAAGTTCTATTTACAGAGCAGGAGATTAAAACTTTTAAATTAAGGTACATCTGATCAAAACTGAAACCATTTTGTTTTCATTTAGGCTGTGTCTGTCACAGTAAGGGGAGGTGTGTCTCACAAAAGTGATTAAGCTCCTACATGGCAGAAAACTGAGCAGTAAAACTACAGCGGCACAACCTGTACACAAACACTAGTTCATTAAGTTAACATTGTTTTGGTGACTATAGTGTTCCTTTAAGTATTAGATGGTCTGTGAGATTGAATGGCAAGTTTTCATACAAAGGACTGATAGTTCAGAACATCCTTTGTCGGAACATTAGCATTTTCTTTTCAAAGCTATGACAGCAAGAATGCTTCATATCATAGAAACTGGCTAGTATATGAAAATATGTTTAAAGATTCATTGAGTACAAGGGTATGTCTCAGCAGAGATATATTGTGACCATCCCAAAACTAGGAGAATGCATAACATAATACATATGCATACATAATACGAAAGTATTAGCTACAAACTATACAGAAATTAGCTGTCACAATGTATACAATACTAATAGTTGCAAAAGTGTAGAGAGATATTGAAGAAGATAGGTAAAAACAGAATGGAATTTCTGTCTTGAAGGAACTCTGTAGCCACCCAGACCACTTCAGCTCCTTGAGGTGGTCTGGGTGCTGTGTCCCTTTTGCAACTAGTGCTGCAATGTAAAACACTGCAGTTACAGAGATCTGCAATGTTTACATTGCAGCACTAAGTCTGCCCTCATTGGCTGTCTACCAGTGGTCTACCAGCCACTAGGGCGCTTCAGGAATCGTAATGGACTTTTGGTCCTTTATGTGACGCTGGACATTGGTGCTGGGATAAGGTAAGTAAATAAAGGGTTTACTTTGGGGGGGGGAGGTGAAGGGGGGTGGCAAAGGGATCGGTAGTACCAGGAATACAGCTTTGTATTCCTGGCATTGTGACAAATATGTAGGAGGACATTGAGGAGGCTAGATAAATCCAGAATGGCTTTTTGTATTGATTGAAGGTAAGATACTTACTTAATTGCTTGCAGATGTTATCACAAAATTTGGAAATGTATGCTTTTGCTGAGGGAATCAGGGTGTAGGTCTGAATGAGTGTAAAGAGGTGCACTCTTTGAAAGAATTAATGCAAAGAGGTACACTATTTCTAAAGGGTAAGTTTGCTCACAAGGCAAATATAAGGTAGCAATGTTTAAAAATGCTGTCAAGGTTAAAAAAACTATCAGGGGCCGGGCCAGACCGCCATGCTGGCTAGTCACATGCTCGACGAGCTCCTGCCAGAAATCTGCACTTAAGCTGCTAACCAACAAATCTCAGATTCACTTAATGCCTAAAAGCGGTCAGCAGAGACCGGAGTAGCTACCGATACGCCTGCGGAGTTTTGAATTGGATGTTGTGAAGCCTTACGGGAAGTTGGTGCATCTGGAGCTTGCGGCCTACTCAAGTGAGAGGTGAGGTGTACAGCCACCACCTTACCTATCTGCAGTATGCCACAGGACCGCTCTCTGAGGCATCGTCTCCTCGGTCACATTTTCCCCCCATGGACCGGTGGGGGTTATCCTGCAACAGAATGCAGATTGAGCCTAACAGATGGTGACAAGATGGCAGAAAAGCTTCTCCCATCAGAGCGCACATCCATGTAGCCTCACAGAAACCATCATGATATGCTGGAGTGAACGCTCAAACGACTTGACAAAACCTTCCAATGTTTCTGGGTAAAGCTGGAACTGCGACTGTATCAGCCACCAAAACACACGACGAATGAGGTGAGGAGAGACGGGGACAAGGGGCAGGAATGACCTCACTTGGGTGAAGCTCACACAATGGCATTGATTCTCCACACCAATTGCCTTCCTAGGCCAAGGGTCATGAGGATATTGCCTCAGCAGCATCAACCTCACTGCAGGTCTCCCGATGCGCCCATTAAGGGAAAGACTCGGTCTCATGAAGCCATCGAGTCTGTGGCCTACAGATGCCACCCTCCACACAGGCCTGGTGCTAAAGGGGGAACCTCAACCTGCCCTCTTCAGACCGCTGTATTATGCAGCCTCAGTGCCTCTGTAGCTCCTCCACTGAGAATAGGCATTGGCTGAATATGGACAAGCAGATTTGTAAACTCTCCCTGCTTGACTTTGCCACTGTTAGCCCTAAGGGCCACCATGCCAGGGCCACTCTGCATTTACACATGCTTTGGAGATATGCTTGCGAAGGGGTGCAGAGTCTCAACACTTTGCTAAATTCCAGTAGTTTACTCAATGATCTAGCAGGTGATGCAGCATTGCTAAACATAATATTACCGATGTCTACCTAGTTCAGTTTAAGCCACAGAATCTGATTAGTCCTCAGTTGCGACCTGTTCCTAGCATGTATCACTTATATTTCTTTACGTAATAGACACAAATGCCAACGCATACTGTACTTTTCTATTACTGCTCCTAGCATTTGCTTACATTTAGCCAATATGCTTGACATAGATGTTGCTCATGTTTCATTACTTTTCTTTAAAAAAAAAAAAAAAGGGCATGTTGTATTCCACTCCACCGGTTACAGACCTTCAGTGCCAGAGCTTTCTTGTGGTAATCGGTGGCAACGCTCTGACTGGCCAGAGCTCGAAAGACAGCTACATATTGCATTAAGTATGACCGAGCTCCGCTGTAATTAATCTCATAAGAATATGATGTGTGTGTGTTTGTGGTCTGTGTGTGATGGATGTGTGTGATATGTATGCTATGTGTTTCCTGTAATATTTGTAATGGTTGTATCAACTGTGTATTGGATGTGTGTGATATTTGTGCTGGGTTTATTGGCTGTGTGTGATGGATATTTCATTCAGATAAAAATATGTATGTAGGCCCATGTGTTACAAGTATATAGTCAAACACACAGCTACAGGCAGCCATATACAGGTACAGGCAGTCACACACACAGTTAAAGGTAGCCACACACACAAAGTTACAGGTAGTCAGTGATACACACAGTCACAGTCAGAAAGTCATACACACACTGCTACAGGCACTCATACACACACTGTTGCAGGCACTCGTACACACACAGCAGGTGGCACAGTGGAGGAGGGTGGGGGAGCAGGGGCAGTGTAGTGAAAGGTGGTGGAGCAAGGGGCACAGTGGTGATAGGTGGGGAGTAGGTGTAGTGTATTGGTAATTTGGGGAGCAGGGGCACAGTGGTGGTAGGTGGGGGAGCAAAGGTAGTGTAGTGGTAGATGGGAGAGCAGGGGGTACAGTGGAGGAGGTTGAGAGAGAAGGTGAGGTATATAAGAAGGTGGGGAAACAGGGGGCACAGTGGTGATAGTTGGGGAGTTGGGGCACACTGGGCAGCTGGGGGAGCAGGAGGGCACAGTGGTGGTAGCTGGAGGATCAGGGGGCACAGTGGGTAGCTGGGGGTGCAGGAGGGCACAGTGGTGGTAGCTGGGGAAGCTGGAGGGCACAGTGGAGAAGGGCTGGGCACAGTGGAGGAGGTGGGCAGTGGCCACAGTGGTTGTAGGTGTGGGAGCAGGGGCACAGAGGGTAGATGGGGAGCAGGGGGCACAGTGGGTAGCTGGGAGCAGGGGGCATAGTGGGTAGCTGGGGAGCAGGGGGGCACAGTGGGTAGCTGGGGGAGCAGGGGGCACAGTGGGTAGCAGGTGGAACAGTGAGTAGATGGGGGATCAGGGGGCACAGTGGCTAGTGGGGGGACAGGAGGGCACAGTGGATAGGTGGGGGAGCAGGGGACACAGTGGGTAGCTGGAGGAGCAGGGGGCAAAGTGGGTAGCTCTAGGAGCAGGGGGCACTGTGGGTAGCAGGGGCACAGTGGGTAGCTAGGGGAGCAAAGAGCACAGAGGATAGCTGGGGAGGAGAGCACAGTGAGGAGCAGGGGGAGCAGGAGGGCACAGTGGTGGTAGCTGGGGGAGCAGGTGGCACAGTTGGTAGCTGGGGGAAGAGGGGGCACAGTGGTGGTAACTGGGGAACAGGAGGGCACAGTGGGTAGGTGGGGAAAAGGAGGGCACAGTGGGTAGGTGTTGGAGCAGGGGGCACAGTGGTGATAGCTGGGGGGAGCAAAGGTAGTGTAGTTGTAGGTGAGGTAGCAGGGGGCACAGTGGTGGTAGGTGGGGGAGCAAAGGTAGTGTAGTTGTAGGTGGGGTAGCAAGGGGCACAGTGGAGGAGGGGGGCAGGGGGCACCGTGGTGGTAGGTGGCACAGTGGGTAGGTGGGGAAGCAGGGGGAACAGTGGGTAGCTGGGGGAGCAGAGCAGTGGGTAGCCGGGGGCACAGTGGGTAGCTGGAGGAGCTGGGGGCACAGTAGGTAGATGGTGGAGCAGGAGGCACAGTGGGTAGCTAGGGGAGCAGGGGCACAGTGGGTTACTGGGGGAGGAAGGGGCACAGTGGGGAGCTGGGGACACAGTAGGTAGCTGTTGGAGCAGGGGGCAGAGTGGGTAGCTCGGGGAGCAAGGGCACAGTGGGTAGCTGGAAGAGCAGTCGACACAGTGGGTAGCTTGGGCAGCAGGGGCACCGTGGGGGAACAGTGGGTTGCAGTTGGGATAGCTGGGGCACAATGGGTAGCTGGGGGAGCAGGGGACACAATGGGGAGCTAGGGGAGCAGGGGCACAGTGGTGGAGGGTAATTTTCCCTGTTTCTCCTCACTTACCAGGCAGGGGGTTTGGCCGTAGTTAGCTCCACCCCTGCCTGCCACTTAGCTCCACCCCTCCATATCACTTAGCTCCACCCCCTTTTGCCATCGCTGATAGACCCAAGTGGAGGATAATGAAATCCTCCAGCCAAGTGCCGCACAGCCACGTTCCTCAGCGCACCCTGCGTTTTAGTAGTGCTGTGACCATCCTTCACACTTGTCACTTGTTGCATGTGCGAACTGTAATGGCGCCCTGTGTGACGGCACAGCTCGCACACCCCTAAGGCCGTCCCTGTGTGTTCACATGCTAGCTATGCATCCCATGTTTATGCCAATATATTTTTCAAACAAAAAATCTAATATAGAATTTGTAGACAAAAAAAGATTTTCTCTTCAGAAAGAATATGAATTGCATTTTCTTTTTATAAACTGACAGAGGAAGAACAAATTTAAAGTTGGACAATAATATCACTTTTTATCTTTAAACTATGCAATAAACACTTTATTGTACTCATGTTTAGATAATTTATGAGCAAGGCTATTCCATTGTGAAAATGTTTTATTCCCTTTGTTAATGTTAGCAAAAACATACTTCACTTTAGGGTAAAACAAAAAGATAACAAATAGATTTGTACATATTCATTGACATTCTCTCCAGAAGGAAAATGTAGAGCTATAGGCAATATTTTATACAGCTAGAGTTTAGGGGAAAAAAATTACATTTTTTTTTCTATATTGCACAATAAATTTAACAAAATTAATCAGGAAGCATTTATATATTGTTGGCAATTCCAAACTTTCTCTTATTTTTTATTTTAGCTTCAGGGTATTCTCTCAACTGGGCAGACACAAAATCTGATGTGCAATTAGTGTTCAATTTGTACATGACTTAGAATATGCATGTACAAATCAAATACCTCTACTTTTTTAATGTGTCCAACCTTTAAAATATTTATATTTTTGCTGGCCGATCCCACTTTTGAGTAACTCTTTTTCCTCAATCCATTAGTATGCCTCCTCGGCTCTAACTCCCTGCTCACTGATAATACATCTTTCCTTTCATAAGATCATATTACGGAACACAATGAAGCCTTAATCCTATCCAGCAAACCAAATTCTAATTAGCAAGTCTGCACCCTGAAATCCCAGATAGTACTTTTACTTTTTGCATTTTAATAACTGTAATCTTTCTTAATTCACATTTAAAATTGTTTGTGGCATAATTAGACCTTTTAGAGGTGGTCACAGTTTACAAGGGTGCGCTATCAGGTGACCAAGTAAGCCTTTTATTTGCAGTCAAGGAGAACTAAAGATTGTCGTGTATTTTACACAATCATCTAAACAATATATCATGGCTTAATGCATAAGATTTACAACAATATATATGATATTATGGTTGTAACGATTTGGAATACAAAATCCGATTAATGCACATAAACCTTAATGGATTTGAAAATAGCCATGATACTTTTAACAATTATCTGAATTTGTTGTCCTTATGTAGATATTAAAAGGTATTGAATTTTATATGACATAAAAGACAATTGGGTAACCCAGCCTGTTACCTCCACTGATTCCCTTCCTTCAGCCAATCAGGAACCATTTAAAACCACAAAGATACTCATCTTCCACTAGTAACTGGATGACATACAGTCCTGGAGGTACGACAACCACTTTATTGGCCACACACGGCTTTTATACATACCCCATGCAAGGGGTATATCATACCAACATCCAGTGTCCCCTCCCAGGATCCTCCCCCTCCATGGTTCCCCGGCGCGGCAAAGGACTCTGTTCCCTTTGTCCTCAACTCCTGCCACTGGGAGTCTAGGCACAGGAGCAAAGGACCATCCCTTTGTCTCCCAGGCACAGAAAGCCCGCCCACGGGGAAATAGCTGATATCTTTTCCCTGCGGGCACCGAAAAGCCCCCATCTTGCCAGTGCCCTAGCAGTGCCCACACCAATCTCAGGGACCCTCACAGCGGTACCTCCCTCGACTGGTCTCTGCACACGAGGTCCCTGTGTAAAATCCTGCAAGGGAAGTGTCTCCTTTCAGGACATGAATGCTCCCCCTGGACGGCATTCGTCTATACGAAATGGCAGCCACCCAGGGGAGCATTCATTAATTACTTCCCTTGCGGTTTCACACTTAGGTTGAAAGTGAGAACGTTCTGATTAATCAGTGTGAATGTTCTAATGGGAGCGAACGCTCCCCCCTGGCTGGCATTTGCCTGTAAGAATGGTGGCCGCCCAGGGGAGCGCTCATTAATTGTATCCCTTGCGGTTTGCTGTTTGACACTTATGTTGTGGGGTGTGAAGGTTCTAAACTAACATTCTAAATGAGGTATCAGGGTGGTCCCCATTCGGGAGGAGAATGAATTCCCTTCGTGGATGCACTCCCGAACAGGGAGCGGGCACGATATACGAAGAGATGGGGAAACACACATATCAGAAAGGCAATTCACGGATAGGCAGCGGTCCCGCCACAACTATGTATAGCATATAATCAAGTCACATATTCAATTTTATCATTTAGTCAATCATAATCTGGTATTGTTAGTTATGTCAAGTATTTTATTAATATAGTTACATAGACAGAAGCAATGGTAAACAAGATGTGAATCCCTTATATATTATGCTCAAACGATGAAATGCATGAACCAAGAAACTGAAGCAACCTTACAAACTTACAAACCCAAGGAACCAAGACTTTCCTACAGGACAATAGAGACCATGGGATCACAATAGCATTATTTGATCTAGATTTCATATTGAGGTTAGATCACCACACTCTTATATTGAAAATACAATAAATATCCGATTACACCAGATTTTAATAAATGTTCATAACCATTACGATCTGTAGGTTAGTAATACTTGGCAGATAAGGTTCTACAATGATGCCAATGCCAATAAGTTACAGTTAATTTACAGGATCTCACTTTTGAATCTGATGTTCTATATTTAGTTTCCCAGTGCTGTTTCTACTTGTTCTGATATATTGATTTTATAGTAGTCAGTAGTTTGAGAGATTACTAAATTGTTTACTCATTATTATTCTTGTAACATTATATTATATTTTCAGAAGTTTGAAAGCCTTCATCTTTATGACGGTATTTTACAAGTTGACAGACTACTAGTTTAACCTATAGTTTGCAGTTAGCCTTTATTTCTCTAACTGTTTTGTGAATGCATACTTTAGCAATAACAGACATTGTACTTTTGAAATGAGCATTCTAAAGCAAGATAAATATATTTTGAGATATTGCATGTAAAGATATCTTTCTTTGTGACAGTACAGAATACTTTCAAATGATGCATGTACTTTGGTTTCCAAATCCATAAACATGTAATAGTGAGTGAAGCAATATAGAACACAGTATTAGAAAATTGTATTAGAAAATTGTATACAAACTTATTAGGTATTTGATGATTTCTTCCAATAGACAATGGAACATGTAAGAGAAAAAACGCAAAAATGCAGTGATCGTGCAGATTGTACTAAACTGACACTCATTTGTCAATTAACATATGTTAAATAATCCTATTTATGCATAACCTTAATAGTAGATAATCTGATATGCAGATAATCAATAACTTCAAATATAGAATCTAAACAAAGTTGAACAATTTATTATCTGCTACATGCAGAGTTAAAATCAAAACATAAATAGAAAGATAATATCAAAGACAGAGGGTCGCTAGCCTCTTACTGAATGAGGTGGTGAGTTAAAACAGCTTCCACCGTTACTCACTAAAACAGCTTATGATAAGTCAATGGGTGAGTTGCTGTCTCCTCCTCCGGCTGGGCTGTAGTCAAACTGCTGCAGACAGTAGATGAGTACACACAGACCAGAGATGAAATTAACCGCCTGGCGTTCTGACTTGCGCAAGCTGCCCCCACTTTGATGACGTTGACGCGTTTCGCCATATGACGGCTTCCTCAGGACGTGCTGCCGAGCTCCATGTCGGTTATGGGCTTATAAAGGCCAGAGTCATAATCTGATTGGATGTCTTACACTGCCTTAATTTGCATGCGATCATTTCGTTTTACTGCCTTACCACTCACTTAAAATCAAACATTTCTCAATAATATCTAAAGAAGTATTATAATAAAAGGAATATTTTACTCTCAAAATATAAAGTCCAATATCAAATATAGTTACAGGTATAAATTTTATTACAGAGAGCATTCATTTAAAATAATTAAACAGTCATTTGACGGAGTCTTGGATGGCAACTTATTAGTAATTAAAGATACATTGACCATTTTACATTACTTCATATTAATTACTATTTACAATAAAAATAAATAGATATAATTTCTCACAATTCTCAATTTTTAAAAAACATAAAAATCATACAATTTGATGGAGGATGTACATAAAAAACAACAATAAGTCTAAAGTACAAATCACAATATTAACTTGCATGTAAATGTCTTACTAAGGTATTTGAAGAATTCCCAAAGCCTGCTCAAGGAATAGATAAAAAGAAGATAAAAACATAGAATGAATACATATCGAATGACACACAGAAATCAGTTCTATTTAGAGATGGATTATACTGAATTAGAACAATAGAGGAAAGATATAAAGTGCATAAATTATAATATACTTTATTTAGAGTCTTATGGAGATGAAAGGTGGAGCATATAAAATGTAAAAGTATCAATAAAATAAAAAAAAAACAATGAAATTATTAAATCAATTGTTTAACCCCTTAAGGACACATGACGTGTGTGACATGTCATGATTCCCTTTTATTCCAGAAGTTTGGTCCTTAAGGGGTTAAAAACCTCTAAAACAAATTCTCTTTCTTTTTTACCCTTTTTTCCTTTTCCTTTCTCTTTTTTTCCTTCTCTTTCTCTTTCCCTTTCTTTTTAAACTTTCAAAAAGTTTTTTTTTAAATTTCCTATTTTAAAAAATGGCAAATCTCAAAATCATTATTAAGGCCGTGAGGGATTATAGTATTCAAATAAAAGATCCATTTCATTTTGGCCCGTCCTATCTTTACATTAAAATCTCCACCTCTCCATTCCTTATGAACTTGTTGGATCCCTATAAAACTTAATTGTGTGGGATCTGCTCCATGGTGATATTTAAAATGTTGGGAGACCTGGTGCAGTGCGTATTCCCTCTTGATATTATATATATGCTCACCTCTACGTACTCGCAAGGGTCTAGTTGTGCATCCTATGTAATGTAATCCACACGTATAAGTGAGCATATATACAACGTTCTTCCTTCTTTTATCTTATATGTGATATTATTTACAATGAATTCTTTTACATGCGTTTTTTTATTTTTTGTTTTACTACACGCACTGCAGTGACCACATCTAAAGAAGCCCTCCTGCTGACTTAAAAAATAATTACTATTAGGTTTAGGTTCGTACAAAACATTATTTACTAAAATTCTCCTAAGATTAGGGACTCCTTTATGTACTATCCTAGGTCTATCAGTCAAAATGTTGTTGAGGATTGGATCTTTTATAAGTATTGCCCAATATTTATTTACAATATTGCGTACTTTCTTGTTGTGTCCCCCTGAATATTGACATACAAATGGAACATTAGATGTAGTGCATGCATTCTTGTTCTCTTGATATTTTAAAATCTCGGTTCTTTCTAACTTCTCTACCTTCTCTTTAGCTTTTTTAAAATCCCCTCTTCGTAGCCTCTTTCCCTAAAGTCTTCAATTATTTTTTTACTTTGTTCTTCAAAAGTGCTTCCATCAGTGCAGTTTCTCTTCATTTTTATTAACTGGCTTCTGGGTACATTATTCAACCAGGGACTAAAATGACAGCTCTTGTTCTGGATATAACTGTTCACGTCCACTGGTTTGAAGTATGTTTTAGTTTTTATTTGGTTATTTTCTATGTAGATTGTAAGGTCTAGGAAATTGATCTCCTTATTACTATATTCTGAGGTTAGACGTATTCCCCACTTATTAGAATTAGGTGTACTGATTTAGCAAGGATTCAACTCCGCCTTTCCAAATCATGATAAGGTCATCTATATACCTTTTATACAGCACCAAGTTCGACCCCCAGCCACCTCCTTCCTCAACATGGACGTATTCCTAATGAGCCATGAAGAGATTGGCGTAGCTGGGGGCGAACCTGGTACCCATAGCCGTACCACATTTTTGGAGATAAAATTTACCCTGAAACCAGAAGTAATTATTTTCTAAAATAAGTGTAACCTTGGATAGGAAATAAAATACAGGAACTTTTTCAAAATTAATATTAATATAATCTCTCTCTGATTTACTTAGAATACCTTTCCCAAATCCTTGAGTTATCAAGGAGGTAAACTTTTCTTTAATCAGTCTAGTGGGATTGTTAGATAATTTTAAATAGGTATCCGTATCCCCTAGTAGTCTTTGGGATTCAGCGAGATAATACTCCCTATCCATAATTATTAAACCACCCCCCCCTTGTCCGCTGGTTTTATAACTCCGCCAGTTTTAACATACTCCATCAAATTGTATGATTATGTTTTTGAAAAATTGAGAATTGTGAGAAATTATATCTATTTTTATTGTAAATAGTAATTAATATGAAGTAATGTAAAATGGTCAATGTATCTTTAATTACTAATAAGTTACCATCCAAGACTCCCTCAAATGACTGTTTAATTATTTTAAATGAATGCTCTCTGTAATGAAATTTATACCTGTAACTATATTTGATATTGGACTTTATATTTTGAGAGTAAAATATTCTTTTTATTATAATACTTCTATAGATATTATTGAGATGTGTTTGATTTTAAGTGAGTGGTAAGGCAGTAAGACGAAATGATTGCATGCAAATTAAGGCAGTGTAAGACATCCATTCAGATTATGACTCAGGCCTTTATAAGCCCATAACCGACATGGAGCTCGGCAGCACGTCCTGAGGAAGCCGTCATACGGCGAAACGCGCCAACGTCATCAAAGTGGGAGGAGCTTGCGCAAGTCGGAACTCCAGGCGTTTTTTTTCAACTCTGGTCTGTGTGTACTCGTCTACTGTCTGCAGCCGTTTGACTACAGCCCAGCCCAGCCAGAGGAGGAGACCGCAGCTCACCCATTGACTTATCATAAGCTGTTTTAGTGAGTAACGGTGGAAGCCGTTTTAACTCACCACCTGATTCAGTAAGAGGCTAGCGACCCTCTGTCTTTGATATTATCTTTCTTTTTATGTTTTGATTTTAACTCTGCATGTAGCAGATAATAAATTGTTCAACTTTGTTTAGATTCTATATTTGAAGTTATTGATTATCTGCATAGCAGATTATCTACTATTAAGGTTATGCATAAATAGGATTATTTAACATATGTTAATTGACAAATGAGTGTCAGTTTAGTACAATCTGCACGATCACTGCATTTTTGCGTTTTTTCTCTTACATGTTCCATTGTCTTTTGGAAGAAATCATCAAATACCTAATATGTTTGTATACAATTTTCTAATACAATTTTCTAATATTGTGTTCTATATTGCTCCACTCACTATTGCATATTATTCTTTACTGGTGAATTTGGGGAATACACCTGAGTGTGAAGCATATTTATACACACTGGTTTAATAAGCACCATTTAGCACCCAGACTTCACTGTTTCCTTAAATCCATAAACATGTCAAACAATATATTCTATAGAGGTAAAAACTGTTTATTGAGTAAGAGCTGTTACAAATTCTCTGTTGAGTAGCAGCATTTGCAAGACAAAAAAATACAGTTTAGCAAACTTTTGAAAGAGAAATAGAGAAAATATTTGGAGAATTACAAAGACAGGAATCCTTTATTGCATAGCGGTGAAACTTTGCTAAAATCTATTGTCATGCAAGGCATTTAAAATACAATATCCAAGAAACTGTCTTTTAGTGATAAAAAAAAACATGTACTGTAAATGAAAATGTATTCAAAAATAACTATAATTATTTTTTCTTCCAACAAAGTTTCATTATTTAAATAACTTAAGCTTACCTTCATTCTGATCTGGGGACAAGTATTCATAATATCTCTCGCAGAATTATGGAAGTGCTGTTAATCAGCAGACACAATGTATTATTAAGCTTCTGATGTGTGAAAAGTGATTTCCTAAGATGTGTTTTACTTCATGGTACAGCTATATATTTTAATTTAAAAGAGAGATTTTTATCAAAATGATTTTAAGATACACAAAACTTAAATTAAACTTTTACTATTGCTGTCCATCTTTTAAAGGTGAATTGTAATTTCTCTGGAAATAATGCAATTGAACAAAGCATCAAAAATAACCTATACTTTTAATTTATAATTTAACTAAATAAATGTATGTTATGCTTCACTCTTTTAAAATCAATATTAAAGATTTAACAATTAACATGACAAAGCTTTGTCCTGATGGAACCATGAAAGTAGAAGAAATACATTTTGGGGAGATATACCAAACAGTTGTGTTCATAAAAGTGGTGTGACATAAGTGAGGTAATCACTATGTAAACCAGCAGAACTAGAGGACACAGTCCCTTGATGATGACTTAATGTTAACTTTGCAATACTTTTTAGAACATTACATTTTAATAAATCTCCCCCATTTTTTTGTTTCTTCTCCTCTTCTTACTTCTGTTCAAAGACAAAAAAGTGCATGCTTATAACAGTGATATACAGGAAACCAAGATGAATGTACTCAGTTCCAGGATTGCCTAATTTGTCAATACAACTTCATAAAAATGCAGACACAATGTAAAAATATTTTCTATATTTGAGAATAATGCCAACACATGGTTAATATGGTTAATACTAAAAGTTAATATATTTATACAAACTTTTATATACCATTATCCCACTTTTCTAAGAGCTCCATAGTGATTTGTCTCTACATTAAATATGTTTAGAAATCAGTTTGTGTAAACAAGATACATTGTTATTTTTCTAAATTACATTTTAGTTGCATAAATTAAGTCACCAAAAAAAATCTCACTCACACCCCTCTATCAATGTGAAATGCTGAGCTATACTTTATACTCCTTCTAAACACAACACTACTGCATCTCATCTCTTCCGCACTTTCTGAGCAATGTTCTCCCTTTATCTACTCTTCTTGTCCCTCTCCTCCCTCAGTGCCAAAATTACTCTTTGCCCCCACCACAACCACCTCCCAATCTCCATATGTCAATATCTCTGCTACACTTCCCGCCACCTTTTATCATCTCACGCCCTTTGTTTTCTCTTCAAGTCCCAGCCGATCTCAACCTCGTTTCTCCTGCTTCTAGCAGCTGGTGATATCTCTCCCAACTCACCTCCATTGCCCACACTAAGCTATCTAGAACCAAATAAATAAAATCGATATAAGTCTGTTGGAGAACTGTAGACATTCTGGGATGCCATATGCAATATTGTAACATTGAGTTACAAATACATCTTCTATTATCTGTCCAAAATACAATTAGTAGCTATTTTGTATTATTAGTTATTTAAATACATTTATTTGATCCATTGAGACTGACTTAATTATTTGATTCTGCAACAATAGACCCATTCTCACAGGTAGATAGCCCACATACTTTGTACTATAAATTGACCTTGGCTTGCCGTAGACTGTGGCATGAACTTCTGTTACCTTGATTCTAAACCTATTCACAAAATAAAATGCATTAATAGTGAGACTCCCAACACCCATATTAGCTTTTGTAACCTAAAGCATGTACCCAGTACAGTGGATAAAGTACAGATACATTGATTATATGAAATCAGAAATTGACATTGCTTGGTTGCACATTGAGAAACTGATGCCTTTAATGTTCTTGAGGCCCTCCTACTCTGTCATTCCACCAAATGAGCCCGCACTAAACCATTGCTTATTCTAATATCCAAGTATTTAGAAAAATCTTGAAAAAAATTATGTAGACATAAATTGGTTACATTATTTAAAGGAACACTAGAGTGTCAGGAATAAAAAAATGCATTCCTGACACTATAATTGCAAAAGTTCTTTTTAGGGAGCTGCCTTCCCTCCCTTCCCTTCCTTGTTAAAAAGTTGTTATACTAACCAGATTTCTAGTGCCATTCCTGCCTCATTATGGCTGGAAAGCATAGCAATATTATAGGGCCTACGCAGCAAAACGCTGCACTGTGCCAATCAGCACCTCCTTAAACCAATGCATCTCTATGGGGAAGCTCCCGGGCACACTCTTTTCTCAAGGAGTTAAACAATTTGAGAACAGTTTAAAGTGAGCCTCCAGCGCTGATCTCAACTTGCCCCAGACAGCATCCAACTTCTATAATCTCAATTTCAGAAAATACAGAATACAACAGGGCAGGGGTGCAGCTGATTGACTAAGATCGGTCAGCAGTGTGACGAGACCAATCTCGCCACATTGCATTGGAGAAGCCTGGTTGCTCGCCTGTTGCCTTTGGATTATGGCCCCATGTTAAACGCCTTTTTTTCCCCTGCAGAAAAGGCTTATTCGTGCCTTTTCTGCCGGGTGTTCGGTAGATTCAATCTACCGAACTAACACACGAATGACTGGACCACCTGTGAGCTGGAGTGTGTCGGCAATTAACCTCTCAGAAGCTGTGGTTAACCACAGCTTAATTGACGAATGCTGGGTGGCCGCCATTCGTATACCGAACACGAGGTCGCGGCCATTTTAAACATGCAAACGCACAGCGGTGTTCGACGCCCAACTCATGGAACTAAAAATGGATACATTTTGGCGCAAACACCGCTGAAGCCGCCGACCTCCCTTCTTGTTCGGTAGAAGTGCACAAACGGCCCTATATTCGGTAGTTGTACCTGACTACACCATACCCCAGATAGGAATCCCGTGGAGCTCATTCGTATGAGAACTGACTTTGTGAACACTTTGGCTCCATGGCGATTGAACTGTATTTGTGTGGTCTGAGCGTCATTCGCTTAATAATGTGTACTCAGACCTGAGCTATCTGGGGATGTGTTACATGTATATATTTATTGTAAACCTTTCTAACATGGGGGATTTTAACAGTAATTCCTATATTGGTATCCCAACGTGCATAATGGCGATTTGCCTTTGTCCTGGGAGATAATTGAATTACTTCTCAATAATCTCCAGGGCAGAGGGGAGGAAGCCAGGATGCATTGCGGGAATATAATGTGACTGTGTGTCCTAGATTGATGCTTGTCTGTCCTTGGTTACAGTCTCCCATTTGGTCCCCTAGGGGAGTGTCCACCAGGTGGGAGACCTGCATAAATACTGGGCAGGTAGCCCTCATTAAACAGACCACTGCTTGACCCTCAACACGGAGCCTTGTCTCGTCTTTGGGGGGATTTACTGTATGCTGATAGAGACTGATTACTAGGAGTGTAAGCCGCTTAGGTGCTTTTCCTATTCGTCTGCTAGCAGCTATTCGTATGGTTCCAGTTCGGGAGTTTGGAGTGCTATTTTGTATCCAGTTCGGGAGTTTGTCCCCTAGGTATCAATGCTAATTTTGTCTCCATCTATTATCTATTCCTTATTTTTATTTTCATTTCGCCTGTTAAGTTTTAAGTAGAGTTATAGTGAGCAAATAACTGATTTTTAAGGTAGAAAGAACCTAATCAAGCAGCTGTTACGTTTGAAAGTTCTAGGTTTTATTAAATATATATGTACATTAAAGTGAAGGAATAAGCATTGTTGCTAAGAGAATACACAAAAAAATAGAACAAAAAAGAGCAATATAAAATTAAATCGTCTGTATGACACCAAATATTAAAAGTCTAAAGATAAAAAATAGTAGATAAATGTCAGCGCTGTGGAATAGCCCCAAAATAGTGTTTGTGGGGAAGCTGGGTATTGAGATAAATGTGAGATAAATGTGTATGATTTCCACCTACACAGCAGTGGTTTAGGAAATTAGGAGTATTCTGTGTAAACTTTGTATCCAACAGCAGTGATCACAGTAACGTATCTTCAAAGATACAAACCAAGCAAAGAAAGTGCAACACAGTTTGTTAATATCATGTAAAAATGAAACTGCAAATCCTTTAAAAAAAACTCAAAAAAGATGGTGTTTAAATCCTACTTTCAATCAAGGGATCCAAACAGAGTCCAGAATATGTAGCAGATAAGCAGTGTGCTGAAAGTAATACCACTCCGTTGGTGGAGTAGAAATCCAAAAAGTGTCCAAAGATCTAGCCAAAAAGCTGCAAGTTCAAATGGAGGGATGACAAAGCACTTAACTGCCAAAGGTGTCTGCCTGGAAAGATAAGATGAAATGCTTCTAACTCATCCACGCGTTCCGCCCGTACTCAGCGGGCTTTTTCAAGATCTTGTGTTGCACTTTCTTTGCTTGGTTTGTATCTTTTTTTCAATTTGACAATTTTTATTTTGTTACAGAAATTCAAAGGGGGTACAGAAAAAAGAGGGAGAGGTGGTTCAAATGTGGTACAGTACTTACAATCTGTTTGTACACAATGGATGCAGGTAGTACATTCGGTGCGAAATGCGCCACTTGGGTGGCCTCTACGTCTTGCTACCTTCTGATATGAATGGTCAATATATAGATTGTGCCTTGTGTCCCTGAACATCATTGTAGCGTTGTGTTTTAGTGGCATTGTGAGTGTTCTTTGTCTATTGTTTTTTCTCTGATTGATGGTTATACATCTCTAATCATCCATGAGGGTACAGAAGGCAAAGAGGAAGGGTTGATGAGCGATAGGTTGTGTTGTCGTGCATACTTAGTTGCTCGAGTGTTGCCCATGAAAGAGGGTGTGTTACAGCAACGTTTTTCGTTCGGTTTTGGCTTGTTCACGCTTGTTCCCTCTATTGCCTCCCTGGGACTCCTTTTTACGGGAGTTCTCCTGTCCTCAGAGTGTACTTGTATTGGTTTTGGGCGGTGCGTAGGGTAGGGTGCGGGTTGAAGGGGGGGGAGGGAGGTGGAGATATTCAACTTTTCCTTGTTAAACCTCAGAGAGTTTTCCTCACCCATTTCCCTCTGGCCTTGACCTTGCTCATTCTTATGCATTGCTTGTGCCTGTTATTGGAACTTCGTGCCTGTACCTGAGGGATTGTGTTTGGTCTCGGTGTCTCTCTGTAGATGCGTTGGCATCAGGCGAAAAACTATGTACAACTGTTTATAACTATGTACAGTGTGGGTGTCCAGTCTTCTGTCTCTCTCCCCTAAGGGTTAGTGTGTTAAGCTTTGATTCTTGTCCACTTACGTCTCTCTCTCATTGTTTAGTCTAGTAGCCTACTCTTGCAGTTTATTATATCGTAGTGTCGCTCCGTTCCTCCCCTCTCTCTTCCAGGAACTCATCCCACTCTCGTTTGGCTAGCATTTTATAGTCCTGTAGTTTATGTCCTGTGTGTGTATTTGTCTCATAGTCTATATTTGTGGTGGCTTGTTTGATCACTATCTCTATTTCTGGGGTGTCGGTCTGTTTCCACGCCTTTGCTATGTGTAGATTTGCCGCAATCAGTATGTGGAATATTAGGAATGCTTGGGTTTTGGTGAATTGCTCTAGAGTCATGAAGAGGAGTCCGCACTCGGGTTCTATCTTCACTGTTTGGTCTATAGTTTTTGAAATTATGTTGCCTACTTCCGCCCAATAGGCGGTGATGCAGGGGGAATGTCCACCATATGTGAAACATCGTGCCTTCTTCCTTCCCACACCTCCAGCAGCAGTTGGATGTTTGGGGGTATATAGACGCTAGCCTGGTCGGTACCATGTACCATCTGTACTGTATTTTGCGCATTAGCTCTAAGTATAAAGCACATCTGGATCTACCTTTGTGTGCTATGAATGCCTTCTGCCAGAGCTCTGTCTGTAGTGTCTTTCCTATATCTATTTGCCATGCTTCTTGGTGTTTCTCCAGTTTCTCGCCCTGAGGGACTATCAGCAATCTATATAGGTTAGATATGATTTTTTTCGGTATTGATTCTAGCTTCACAGATTTGTTCTACGATCTTCGCTTCCCTATGTGTTGCTTTCTCTGTGTCGTGCTCTAGGAGTGATTTGAGTTGGAGATAGGAAAATAGTGAGCGAGATGGCAAATTGTATCGGCTCTGGTGGTCCGGGAACTGCATCAGGGCATTTGGTTTGTATCTTTGAAGATACTTTCCTGTGATCACTGCTGTTGGATACAAAGTTTACACAGAATACTCCTAATTTCCTAAACCACCACTGTGGAGGGGGAAATCATCCACATTTATCTCAATACCCAGCTTCCCCACAAACACTTATTTGGTGCTATTGCACAGCGCTGACATTTATCTACTATTGAAGCGGCAATCTCCTGACCGGTATCTGTGAAAGGCTCCAAACTCCCGAACGATAATCCACAAACTGCTGCTAGCCGCCGAACAACGATATCCACCAAGCGGCTTTCGATTCCAATCAGCAGTCTCTAAGCGCAAAGAAGAAATGCCCCCAATAACGAGACAGAAGCTCCGCATTGAGGGTCAAACAGGTTCTGGCTTTACTGTGGGCTACCTGCACGTATTTATGCAGGTCTCCCACTTAGTGGACACTCCCCTAGGGGACCAAATGGGAGGCTGTACGTCTGAAATGTCCCCATGTCCATCTGTAATTACAGTCACAAGCTTTTCCCATAATGCAATATGGTTTCCTCCCCTCTGCCCTGGAGATAATTGAGAAGTAATTCAATTATCTCCAGGACAAAGACAAATCGCCATCTTAAATACAATACCAGAAAATACATAAAAATACATATCTTTAAAATAACCGAACATTTCCCATTCGCATCACATATCCCCAGATAGCCTGCATCTGAGTGCATATTATTGGCGAATAGCGCTCAGATCCCACACACATAGTTCAATCGCCATGGAGTCAAAGTTCTTACAGTCTTTCGGTATGCGATTGACTCCATGGGAGGGCTATCTGGGTTAAGTCCTTTCATGTGTTTTAAAACTCCCCAACGTCCGGTGTTCGTATGCTTTCGTCGAGGCAGCCAGGCGACCCGTTGTTTCAGCGGTGTTCGGCAGAAAAAGTATCCGTTTTTAGTTCCATGGAATCAGTGCCAAACACCGCTGGGCTTTCGTGCATTTTAAAATGGCCGCTGCCTCGTGGTCGACATATGAACAACGGCCACCCTGAATTCGGTTTAATTGAGAAGTGTCTGCGGTTAACCACAACATTCTAATTGGGATCAAGAGGTTAACCAGCAGCACACTTCTTCTTCTGGGTGGCCATACGTTCGGTGAATTTGTTCGGTGAAAACAGTCATTTGTATGGCTGGGCTATAGAAACAGCCATTTACACGAAAGGGGGCAGAAATAGACAAATCCACCACAATAGACAGACGGATGGTTCTGTCACAGCATGTAAGTTAAATTTACCTTTGCAGTGCTGTATACACTGGCCATGCTTGTGTAAAGTACTACAGACGGAATGTGTAAGAGAACATAAACTCAAATGGCAATTTTTGAATACCCCTGATGCATCATGGTATGGTGAAGTCACCAAAAACCCAGTGCAGCAAAGGTAAGTACACTTTTATATCTCACCTCTCCTTCATTATTGGCCCAAGTAAATGGTTTATAAGAGAACTCCTTCCAAAGAAGAGGCAATTCCTTATTAAGTTATTTTACAAACTATAATAGAGCAGACAAGTGGAACAAAAAATGTTCACTGGCATTACATCCTACGTTCATTTGGGCACGTCTGAGTGAAACTGAAACTTTTATAAATGATCTCATTACATTATTTGTCTTTGCTATATATTTTTTGATTACGGATAATTTTTCCAGTGATAGCCTTAATAATTCAACTAAGGCTTAATTAATTCTTGAATATTTAATATTTCCACTGCATGTTTTTAATCAAACCAAAATTAGCTTATTAGTTATTATCTTACATTGATATTGATAGGCTTGCTCCAAGCAAAATTAGAAAATGAACAAATCATGTCCCTAAGGAAAGATGGTATCGGTCATCTTGTAAAAGTGTACACAAATCATTGTTATACAGTATGTGTGTTTTATGTATAATCATTTTTATATGTACTTAATCATCCATAAATAAAATTATAGATCCTACCAAAATAACTTTTACTCTTAATAGATCAGAATCTAACCACTTAAACTTTAAATTCGTTATACAAACTATTCACATGAGGCAACATTTCTCCAACATTTCTCCAACTTTCCGTTTGATGTAATATCTTCGCTAAATTCCAATAAATCTCAGAGAGTTTAAGCATTAGCAAGTACATCAGTTCTTCGTTCTGCAATCTAACTTTATCCACAAATCTGCTTTTTCTTTTGTTTTAGAAACTATTCAACACAAAGGTCTTACAGTCAAAGAAATGTGAGCAAATCGTGTTTCCAGTTACAGTCAGTAAATAAAAGAAAAATGCAACAAATTTTCATTACTTCTTCACTATTAGTACTTTAAAAAAAATATTGTAGAGATATTAAAGGGAGCCCATAGTCCGATAAATAACAAAGTTTTTATGGGAATATAGGTTCTCTTCTATCATTGTTGCCAACGTCAATCCCCTTTGCTAATACAAATTAAAGTTAAATAAAGTTTACTCACCTTGTTTCCAGTGCTGAGACTCCTCTGCTCCAGCCACCCCCTTCGCCTCTGTCTTCGTCAACATTGCCACTGACCTCATCCAATTCTGAACATTGGTGGATGAGATATGCATGTACAGCCAAATGCTATGCTCCTCAAATTAAATGCTTCTAGAGGTGTATAGAATGATTCACCGTATATATAGAATATAGAATTATTGTGGTTTCTACAAAACAGCAATGTTATACATTGAGGAGTTAAAATGATAGGACCACTATCCCCAGACCACTCTGTTGAGATCAAGTGGTCTAGATGACTTTAGTGATGTTTTAACACAGAATATATTTAAAATATTAGATGCACAGTTCCTACATAAATGTAGGATACAATAGCAATTTTGTATTAGATTATTATTCAGAGACACATAAAAAGAAAAAAATATGTATATTTACCCAATTTTAATTCATGTATTGTTTCACACTTTCCGCAAATTATGGACCAATAAAATGTTTTCGATACTAAATAGTATCTTTTATTTTGCAAGATTCATGCTTGGTGCAATACAAAATGCAAAAATGTTAGTTTTACTCATCTTTTTTCAGCACCTCTCTCTGTACTGCTTATCTCTCTACCTCCTGCAACATCACAGAGAGGCATGGCCTCCTTAGCAGTGGTCCAATCCAATGTATTGGGGGATCTGATGCATATGTACTAGTATTTCTTACTGTTTGAGAACAAATATTTTAAGTCCTTACAAATATCTGTAAGAACTGAGTGAAGACATGGCAGAGAAATGTTTTCTCTACTGTGTGTGATAAAATTCTACAACAAAAATTAGGAAGATTAGGTTAAATGTTTGAAATGTAACCTTTATACAAAATACATTTACAAAATTGATGTTTTTAAGTAATTCATTTATACAATATGTAATTACAAGATTTCTCTTGTTTTCATGGTTGTGTTGGCATGTACCATACTTATGTAAACCAAGTATGATGTCTTTGGACAAGGTGAGAGGGTGAAAATTGGCATTATGTGGAGAAAGGCATTAGGGGGCTTGGGGAAATAACTTTTTTTGTAGTGACTTCTCGTTGCAAGCTTTAGAGGATAATGTTCAAATATTAAATTATAATCATAAGTTATAATTATAAGTTAAAAGATTACTCCACAGATAAGTGTCTCTCTCTGAGTGGTATTCTCAACCCAATTCTTTGTTGTACCTGAGAATTGTCAAACAAGTGTTACAAGTTGACTACAGATGTTTAGGGGCATAGTGAGCTGGACTGTCTGTTGTGCACAAGAAACTTGGAAATTTTTCAATAAATTACATTTGTATTTAACAGCTTGGATATTTTGACATATTACAATGACCAGAGCAGCAGATAAGAGATAGATTTGTGTGATGGGTGCATATGTCCTATCTTTGTAGTCAATAAATAGCATAAGAATTTGTTGCACAAATTGTTTCCGTAGAATATGTTTTTGAACGAAGTACAGAAATTGGGGTAGACTTTGAATGCTATTTAACCATTATGAAGTCCAAATGAAAGGTTAAAGTCTAGCCACATCCAAATATATTTCTAAGAGTTAACTTTGCCAATATTCTAATTGTTTAGCTAACTTTTCACAAATACTTCCTGGCCCAGACTGACCATTAGGCAAACCGGACAAACGCCCAGTGGGTTATGATAGCCAGTGGCTGAGGCTGATCCCAGTGGCCCATCTCCCTTACTGGCTCAGTGTATCCTACTTCTGAATATACCATATATATTGACTCAAGGTGTATTTTCCTTTGATGTTGTAGCCTCACTTTCAATTATTTTCTTTTGTGCAATGCTGTCTCTTAATTTTAGCTTTATGCCCAGTGAAATATTACTTTTACGTAGATTAAGAAAAATAAATAAATAAAATGTAAAAAAATGGAGTGAGTGATAGGTAGAAGTCATTTTGTGTGATTATATAAAATTTACAATTGTGTATCTTGGAACTCCAAATGGCAAGTTTTTGTAGCAGGATAAATGCTATCAACATCCACATTCTTGTTTTTTGAAAATTATATTTTCCATTTACCAGAAAATAACAGAAATATGTCAAATCTCATTACAATGTATTCCTTTTATTTATTTTTTAATTGATTATTTATTTTTTACTTTCCCTGGCCTTTTCATGTGATAGAGTCTCCTTAATTTTAGCATACCGTCTGATGAAATATCACTTTTATGTGGATTTGGAAAAAAATTATAAAAATAAATTAACTGAAATATAAAAATGAAGTGAGTGATAGGTAAAAGACATTTAGTGATTATATAGAATTTAGAATTGTGTATCGTGGAACTCCAAATGGCAAGATCTTGTAGCAGGACAAAGGTCCTCCGTTATACTATCAACATCAACATTCTTGTTTTTAGACAATTATATTTTCATCTATTCATTTTATTTACTTTTTCAATTGATAGTGTAACTTTCCCTGTCCTTTCCAGGTGACAGAGTCTCCTTAATTATATGAAGCATTAAATTTTTTGAGTGTTAGCAGAGTGACAGATATTTTATTACAAAGTTTTAATAGCGACTTTGGCACAGGGAAGGTTAAAAGCAATTTGATGAGCTCAGTGTTGTCTGGTGCAGACAATTGTCATTTAAAAAGGACACTGTTTAGCGGGAATAGACTGGAGGTTATCTTTTATGACTTAATTATAATCAATGGCATAACAATATTTTATTAAAGAAAATGTCACCAAATTATTCACTTCATTAAATCTGCACATAGATATGAATTTCTTTCTATTTCATTTTTTAGATTAGCACATCAGTTAAGAATGCTTATAATATTACAGTTGCACATTGGTATGGCAATGATAACCATAAAGATCTCAATGTCACTCAATATTAGTTGTTTATGGAAACATTTATTTGAATATGTACATGTATCACAGTTCAAAGAAGACTATGACACAACCTGTTTCCTCATATGAACTAAAGTATGAATATAGTGAAACACTGACAGGGTTATTTACTGAAGTGAGAATTTAATGTGAATGCTAAATTTAAAGTAAAAACAGCTTAAAGGATCACTATAGTGCCAGGAAAACATACTCGTTTTCCTGGCACTATAGTGCCCTGAGGGTGCCCCCACCCTCAGGGTCCCTCTCCCGCCGGGCTCTGGAGAGAGGAAGGGGTTAAATCTTACCTTTCTCCAGCGCCAGGCGGGGAGCTTTCCTCTTCCTCTCCTCCTTCCTAGCGACGTCATCGGTTGAATGCCCATTCAGCCAGTTCATAGGAAAGCATTTACAATGATTTTCACAGTGAGAAGCACGCAAGCGCCTCTAGCGGCTGTCAATGAGACAGCCACTAGAGGCTCTAGAGGCTGGATTAACCCTCAGTGTAAACATAGCAGTTTCTCTGAAACTGCTATGTTTATAAAAAAAAAAAGGGTTAACCCTAGCTGGACCAGGCACCCAGACCACTTCATTAAGCTGAAGTGGTCTGGGTGCCTATAGTGGTCCTTTAATTTGAATAAGTCAGCTATGATTCCAGCTTGGCTACTCTGGCCTTAAATTTGAAATTCACTTTGAAGATTATAAATAAAAAAGGAGCTATTTTGATCCCAACACAGTTGCCCCAGATGCACTGGAACCTAATATGGCATCTTACACTTACTCCAATTCACAGCTGTCTTCGAGCCCTCCACCCTCTGAATGTTCCACAAGCACAGATGTGAATGTTTATGAACTTATTAACCCCTTAAGGACCAAACTTCTGGAATAAAAGGGAATCATGACATGTCACACATGTCATGTGTCCTTAAGGGGTTAAACACCTGCCATCCAAAGATTATATGGACTGTATGCTCACAAAACTGGGGGCCACCTTTCAATCAAAGTTCTCTGTGCTTAGGGTTGACATCCACCATCTTGGCTCCCAGGTTGCAGACCTAGAAGAATATAAAGACCAGGTATATACCAACCTCGCTGTATTTACCTCTCAAGTTCAATCCTTGACCTCGTAGCTGTCCGCATTACACAGTACGTTGAGTATATATACAACCGAGGTAAGGGCAACAATTTGCTACATTCAGGGATATGTCAAAACCAGGAAAGAAAATCTCTCAGACACTATTATAATATTCTTCAATAAGATCCTACAAAATCCAACAGGTCAACAGGAAAAAAGAACGCGTCCTTGGACCGTATACAGGGCCGTCTTTAATATTGATTGGACCCTGGGCAAACATTTGCTTGGGCCCCCTGGACCCTGTCGTCCCCTCCCTGGCATTCAATCAAGCCCCCCACCCCAACGCAGAGGTGGACATAAAGTAGAGAGGGCTCTGGTGCATTCATTATTTTGGGCAAGAGGGGGCAAAAGGTAGATCCTCATCTGTCGTGCAACTCCAACAATGCTTTGACAGCTAGGGGTCTACCATTTTCCCATGCATGCAGGGTTTTATTTAGCACTGAGCAGTATTTGTGTGTTTGAGTGTAAGCATGTTTTTGTACGGAATATATTTATGTGAATGTTGGGGTGTGTTTGTATGTGGAGATGGCATTTGAATGCACGCATGCATTTATGTGTAGTATTGGTTTATGCATGCACTGGTGTGTTTATATATAATTTTGTTGTTTATAAAAAGAGGTGTGTTTATATGTAGTGTTGAAGTTTGAATGCAGGTGTGTATTTATGTGTAGTGTTGGCGTTTGAATGCTGACATGTATGCACACACACACACACACACACACACACACACACACACTGCTACACACACTGCCACAAACACACACACATACACACACAGATACACACACACACAGAAACACGTACAGATACACAGATATACACAATCATACAGATGCAGCTATACAGACACATTTACACACACTGACACATACAGACACACAACCTGACACAAATGCAGACACAAAGAAGCACACACTGACACACATGCAGATACACTGGCAACATACAGATACACACACACACAATGACAACATGCAGACACACAGATACAAAACCACTTTCAGATACAAACACTGGCACACATGCAGATACACAGACATACACTGACACACATGCAGATACACACATTGGCTACATACAGATACATGCACAGGTATACATACTGACAACATACAGATACACACACTAACAAACACACACACAAACAGACACACACACAAACAGATATACTGACACACACAGACACACTGTGGCAGACATACTGACAGACATACTGATACTGTGACAGATATACTGACACACACACAGACATACTGACACACACACACACAGAGACACACTGACACGCACACACAGATATACTGACACGCACACACAGACATACTGAAACGCACACACAGACATACTGACACACAGACATACTGACACACACATACACATACATACCTACACACACACATACATACTTACACACACACACAGACATGCATACTGACACACACACACAGACATACTGACACACACACACATACTGACACACACATACTGACACACACACACATACATACTGACACACACACACACACACAGACATGCATACTGACACACACACACACACACACACACAGACATACATACTGACACACACACACAGACATGCATACTGACACACACACAGACATACTGACACACACACAGACAGTCTTCGTTTCCTACCTTTGCAAGAGGCTTCCTTCCCTGGGGTCCAGTGTGCTGGCTGGGTTGGTTGGGAGTTGGGGGTCTGGCTCTCCTTGTTCCCCCTCCTCACTGGATCCTGGCTCAGCCTCCAGTGTGGCTCGATGTCTTTGAGGTGTGAGGAAGTGATTTGCGGACATCACTTCCTCCCATGCAGCCGTTAAGCAAGGGGTCCAGTCTCGCTGTTAAAGGGCCACAGCACTGACTGGACGCCTGCTGAAACATGCTCACCGGGTGGCCCTAAGTGTATGGGACACCCGGTGCGCCCCCTTAGTGTGTGGACCCTGGTGCAGCCACAATACCAGCACTGTGGGGCCATTAAGGAAATCTTTATTTTAAATTTTTTTAATGCGGGCGCTGGGGCCACAGGGCAGCTGCTTTGGGTTCCCCAGGAGTAACTGGGCCAGGGGCAGCTGCCCCGTTTGCCCCACGTTAAAGAGGGCCGTGACCGTATTTACGTAACAACTCTGACACCTGCTAAAGATGCTGAGTGGGTGCCGTCACAGCAGCACATACATAATGTGACAACATCAGTGGTCTCTGGACTAAGATTTCACCCTTAAATATATAATGGGTGTTAAATTACACCAGATTCCTTTTTAATTTTAAGTCCCTCATTCCAACTCACTGGAGAACGCCACTTATTCCCTCCATTACTAATAGATTGACAAAACTGAACACATTAGAATAACAGAGAAAATAAAACACTCATGGAGCCATCATTATGATCATTATAGGACTATCTGGACACCCCGAATTAACTTTCTACACACGGGGAAGGTATCCTCTTAGTTCTACTGTCAGAGCTGTCTCCCTATCTCATAGACATTATCCCACTATGTGCATGAGCAATGTACCAATGAAGACATGATGGTGTCTCTCTATTTGGTATAATATATTCTAAATACTCTCTTCCTACACAATTTAACTGCATATTCTAATATATTCAATGCAAGCTGCATTACTGCTGTTGCTTTCTTATGTCCTATTATGTATTTCTGAACATAATTAATTTTCTAACATAATTAATTTCTAACTCCGGTATTTTATAAACTCAAATGTTTGCTGTCACTGATGGATATGTTCATTACATCCTACATACCTTATGTTTGTAACTTCTGACATTTGTAGTTTTGCGAAAAAAACAAATAAAATGTAAAACAAAAAATACTCAACTCAACATATCTCTAGTTTACAGTTTTTTTATTTCCCAGCATTCCACTACAATTTGATGTCTTAATGATTAGTAATTACAAATAGAAGCATGATGTCTCAGAAACAGTGCCTGTTTTAAGTATGGCACAATAAGGTTTATGCATAAATAAAAGTTTTAGGGCAAAATCCAGATCTACTTTATGAACTTTTTCAAATGAGCCCCAATGCTACAAATATCTTTGTCAACTGGATCTCATTTTGTGTCTTTTTTATGATCCTGCCTTTCTGCTTTCCAGCTGCCATTTTGTATGTTATAGGCCAATCCCTGCATGCAATCTAATATTTCATGCAAAATCTGAATGAGTTCTTGTGTCCTATTCTTTTAAGATGTCTTTATGAGTTTAAGGCTGAGGAAAGCAAAAAGCAAATGGACCCACCCACCACCAGTCCAATATGGCTGCCATTCTTACTTCTCGCAAGAACATTTAAATAAACAATTTTAAAACAATAATAAAATGTAAATGTTTTGCACAAAAAAAAAAATATTTTGCATCTTTTCATTTTTCGAATCTTAGCATTTAAGACTTTAAGAAGACCCCTGAAAATAATATGCTCTTCTAGATCATATTGCTGTAAGGGCAGTCGAATATGAATAGTTATTCTAAACTTTAATGATTGCATAATATCCCTATTCACATATTTTAGCAATAAAGTTATTCCATATAATGGTATGATGGTCATTTTTCTCTAGCTGATATGTCTTCATATATTCATCATATAATTCTTCTGCTTCCTGAGATTTAATGTTCAGTAAGGCATGAAGCAATGCTGGCTTTCAGCATAAAATAATATTTCAATTTGCTACCTGTAAGCATTGTAGACCTTAATAATTGGTGATTTATATTCATGCTCCTTGCCTGTTGCATTCCTGTACCATTCGTTTATACAGAAATGCTAGCTTGCCTTGTGTTGGTACATCTGTAACCACTACACATTTTCAGTTTTATTTTTCCTGAATGCTGAGATTTGTGTGCCATCTGCTCCTATGTCTATAAAGACAGATGTCTTTATTTGAATTAACTACAGAATAGTTTATAACTCATATATTTAAACCTTAAATTGAAAATATTATTTAAGTTTATATTAGTATTATTATTTTTTTCTAATTGTATTGTAACACAACAGTAGTGGGAAAAAGAGCTGTAATACAACCAGTCCTGTGCTTAGGCCGGTGAGAGTGGGGCAGTACCTAGTACCCAACACTTATAGAAACTCCAGAATAAAAATTATATTTTAGAATTCTGTTTTCCAATATCACTCCAAGCGTGATTGCAAGTAGATATTCCTGGTAACTCAATGCTGCTAGAAGCAGGAGATATGTACATTTCCCTGATCCATGTGCCTTTGGGTCACGGCTCCTTTGTGGACCAGATCATTCACTTAAGATATTGGATACAGCTTCATTCAGCCAGTACACCATCAAGAATCAATGTCCACCATCAAAGTGAAAAGGTAGACCTTCACTGAAGATATTATAGCACTAATGTAAGCCTTTTAAGTGAATGTATGTATTTTTTTCATTTCTAATGATGCAAGTATGAATATAATAAACCAAAATGGCTCGATGCTCCCCTGCCAAACTCCAACAAGATTGGAACGTAGCAGCCTCAGCTAAGTGACTCTACCTTCCCACTGCAGGACACATCTTATCTTAAGCCATTTGGCTGAGCGACACTGCCACCTTTTGTGTTACTGGCAGGCATCAGAGCACAACTTGGATATCATTTCTTTGTTTACTCACATACCAATTAACATGCTGTTGTGTGATTAGATAAGGATATGGGCGACTAAGCTGTTATATGAATGTGCTTTACAATTTAAATTTCACTATAGTCTAAGATTAGAGGATCCAGCATCTGTACAATCGTACAGCCCCCATAGGCTCCTTAAGCCTGATAATGTCTTCTTTCCCTGGGTACCACACCCCTAGACGGGTATTTGTACATAGTTAATTTTTATTTTTTACTCCCTTAATGTTTTATTTTATAATGTGCGCTACTGTATCATCTCATAATGCTTCTCCATCACTGTATTGTACCGCTTCTTTGACTTGGGCCCTAATTCAGACACAAGATGGATGGGTACACACATGCCAGAGACTGCCACAATTTATAAGACAGACACCCCTCCAGCAGCTGATTGTGCTGACGCATCCCCCGTTGAGCAGGACCGCTTACACGCTCCCATTCAGATCCATCCTACTACGTGATTGCGCCCACACTGTGGGTAGACATGTGTATCCAGGGCATACACTACTACTTGAAATGGTCCCAAACCCAACTTAACCACGTCCACAAGGTGAGGGGGTCCCTCAGATTAGACCGATACTGGATGAATAGCACTTTCAGTTTTACACCCTAATGGCATTAACAATACTTTCTCTCAATACCAAATAAGAAATGCATAGCTCTAAAAGAGGCCACAATCCAGAAAGCCCATATCGCTTTCTATCAGGAAACACATTTCCAGTGGAATAACGTACCCAAATTCTCTTCTACACAATTCTGAATAGGTTATCACTCTTACTATAAAACAAAAAAAAATGGGAGTTTCTATCCTCATTTATAAGGACGTCTCCTTCCAGCTTATAGAAAAGCTCAGTGACAAAGAAGGGAGATACCTACTACTTCAATGTCTAATAAAAAAAACATACAATACATGCTCATAAACATGTATGGCCCTCATGAGAATCAAAAAACCTTCCTAACCAAAATGCTACAACTTGCAGATGTGTACAAATATGAATAAGTTATCCTAGGGGAAGACACAAATTTACTCCTAGACTCATCGCTAGATTCGACTTCCCAAGCCACAATTTCTGACTCCTCAGCCATGAAAAGGCACACCACAAACACACAGCTGTGCAACCTCATCCTTCAACATCACTTTGTAAACATCTGGAGAGTGAATCATCCTACAAAAAAAGATTTAGCATTTCACTTTTTGGCTCACAACACATATACCAGAATTGATTGCTTCATAATTCCTAAAACACTAATACCAAAAGTCAGAAACACAAACATAGGCCTCATCTCGTGGTCAGACCACATGCTAATCATGCTTATCATACAACAAAATTTCCCAGAAAAAGGCACTGGCTCCTGGATGTTCAACGATTCACTCCTTCGAGATCCAAAAATTTCAGCCCAGATCAGACCTAATAACATACTTCCAATTGAACGAATCACCAGACACAAAAATTGAGACTTTGTGGATGGCCCATAAGGCAGTAATCTAGGGAAAAATCATAAAACACGCAAGTTATGCAAAAAAAGAAATGCTTGGCTGAGTAGAATACGCTGATAAACGACCTAACAAAATTAACCCATGCCAATAAACGTACACCGAACATGGCTATTGCAATTCAAATAAAGGACATACAGGTTAAGATTAAGGATCTTGAGCTTGCCAAAACCACATATATACTTAATAAATTTAAGCACAAATTTTTTGTCCAGGGCAACAGACCCGGCAAAATACTAGCATCTCAACTCAAGGCCCATATGGCAATCTAAAAAAATTACTTACATCCAGACACGTGACAACAAAAAGATCCTTAATACCCAAAAATATTGTTGAGGAATTTGCAACATACTATAATAAGCTATACAACCTTAAAGATGACCGTGGAATACAGGTACCGACACTAGAAAACATTCAAACATTCTTTGACTCGGTAGAACTTCCACAATTACTACTGAACAAAATCACCCAGATCTCCTGACCATTTGAAATCCAAGAAATCACCACAGCTGTTCGACAATTGCCCAAGAACAAGTCCCCAGGTCCAGACGGCTTCACGACCCTATACTACCAAACCTAAAACAACATCCTCTCACCATACATAACAAACCTTTTTAACTCATGCTATACTGCTGGCACCGTGCCCAAAGAAATGTTCCAGTCATATATCTCTACATTACCCAAACCAGGGAAACCACCTATGCCAATATTTTCAACCCAAATCTCTCTTAAATTGTGACACCAAATTATATGCCAAACTAATAGAAAACAGAAAATATATGATCCTGCCTAGAATACTTCATAATGATCAATCAGGCTTTGTGAAAGGCATGCAGGGATCAGACAATTCCAGAGAAATTCTCAATGTTCTAGCACACATGGAAACACATGCACAAGAGGGCCTTTTTCCAGTGCTAGACGCAGAAAAGGCCTTTGTCAGGCTAAATTGGAACTATATGGACAAAGTCCTACAAAAATATGGATTCCCGACCAAATTTCTAAGGGGCATGATGGCTCTTTATACTGAACCTACATAAAAAGTATCCAATAAGGGTTTCCTATCTACCGCATTTCCACTGACAACTGGCACCTGACAAGGATGCCCCTAATCCCCCCTTTTCTTCATCCTCTCTATAGAACCACTGGCACACAAAATCAGGAACCACTCACACATAACAGGTATAACCGTGTCTGACCTCACAAGTTGCCTATCCATGTTTGCCTATCCATCTTACTGACCCTTAGTGACTTAAAAATATCTCTACCGCACCTCACAGTCTTACTTCAAGAGTATAGCTCAATCTAGTGCTACAAGCTCAATGAATCAAAAACCCAGGCACTATAGGTGAGACTGCCGAACCACATCACACGTTTACTACAACCATCTTTCTCCCTAGATTGTAGATCTCACCACATCACACACCCAGGGGTAAAAATCTCCCCATCCATCTCTAAAATTATAGCATTAAATTACTTGTCCTTAATACAGATGTGCAAACATCACTTCCAACAATAGAAAAATTTTAAACTTTCCTAGTTGGGGAGATTGTATGCTATAAAAATGACAGTCCTACTGAAACTTCTATATATATTCCTGATGTTAACTTTGTGTGTACCAATGACCATACATAAAACAAACAAAAACCAAGATTACCTTAAACCTTGGCATACCAGTTACCCTAAGATGGGTGTTTGGCCTCCCCAACATCATGACCTACTACAAAGCCTCTCTACTAGAGTCAGCGTTCAGACTACACACTCCAAAGGGAACACTACAGTGGGTGGACATGGAGGGAGAGGGGGCACCTGAAAAGGCTCTTGTGGACTCCTCGTCCATTGAGACCCAAAACGTTGCAACTTTTACCAACCACCATACTGATGCTCAATACCTGCGACCAATTTCGGAAATCCCAGGGGCACAATCACATATTTCTCACCTCCGCGCCTATCCTATCACTAAACAGGGTATCACTGTGGCTTAATTTACAACTCTGGGCGACAGCAGGTATCGAATCTATACAAGACCTCTGCACTCATGCTTTCATACTACCCTTTCCTGATCTACAGCAGACATTCTCTCTACCAAACTCATTTATCTTTCAATATATTCAAATGAAGAGTATTCTGGCCACATGGGTGATCCATAAAGTTGACATGCCAAATACACAAGATGGGTTGACACAACTCTTATACAACTGATGTAATAACGCACCAACGAAACCTAAAACACTATCCCTATGCTACAAAGCACTTATGAGTACAAACCTAACCAAAACACAGATACATGTCACAATGGGCAAACGAATGGGTCAATGTGCCCACGGGCGATCAGTGGCTAAAATCTCTCAAAGTCCTAGAAGATATCACATCATACATGCTATACTCATGAGGAAGCACACAAAAAGTTTATATATCACTGGCATATGACCACACACCACCTAAATAAAATATACTGCTCAGTATCCCCACTATGTTGGAGATGCGGGAACGCAGAAAGCAACATGTTCCACATTTGGTGGGAGTGCCCCAATATGAGACCACGATAGAATCAGGTTTACTCACTATACCAAACTCTGAATATTCAGAATGTAACCTATAGCCCAAGGGTAGGCTTGTTTCTACTTTTCCTTAAAGATACACCATTCCAAGCTAAGCGGATAGCAGTTATAATGATATTAGTAACACGAAACCTGATAACTACACATTGGAAGCAGACACTTTGCCCAACCAAGTTGCTCCTATGGGACAAAACACACCAATTATATATATATGAGAAATCAACAACAGACTCCCACTCCAGATCAGAGACACTAGCCACCATATGGCAACCATGGCTTGAATTAAGAGTGACCTAATGCTCAATGGAAAGGACAAAAAAAATTAAAGAATAATATCTATGTATCTCTATTTATATCTGTTGGTAGTCAGGTAACAAAGCATGGTAGACATGGAAGAATCTATAGGCTATACCTATAGGTAAGAAAGTTCCCGATCAAAGGGATGAACCAGAGAAACTATTACTGAGAAAAATGTATTGGAGAAATACACCCATATAAATACCTTAATGCGGTATGCACAGTGTTGATCTTTTATTTTCTCCAGATTAATGAATAATCTCCTTAGTAATGTTATGCAAGGATTGCAAAATCACTTTAACTGGAAAGTTCAGACATCACACAATGGTCATCACTCAACAATCAGGCAAATGTTTGTTGTTACAAATAGAGGTAGTAGATTTATAGTGCTGCTAGTTGACTGTTGAAGACAGCTCAAACAATTCAAACTAGAGTCTCTCTATTATGGTTCAACAGAAGATGTATGTGATAAAAGGAGGGAGTAGCATCTTAGGGAATTCTTGGGTGTTGGTGATTATGTAAAAAAACAAGGAGAGACAATACAACCGGTAAATAGTGCAGTATGTCTAATGTGAATGGGTAGAAGAAAATGAGGAAATGTACTTAGAGAGTGTAGAGCTATCAGTTAGCTCTACTATGTTGTGCCTGGAGATATGTGGTGTATTCTTTAATTTTGTGGTGAGTGTTCCAGGGAATATGTAAAATAATGAATCCAGTATAGTATTTTAGTTGATGAGGTTAAATAAATAATAAAATAGAAATACACTCCCAATGTATAGAGCCTTCTAATGGCTCTCAGAAAACAGCATAGAGTGGTACAATCCCCACTTATGGATCTTGTTAACTTGCTCATCATGAGAATATGAGCCAGTTAAGATCCGTAAGTGTGGATTCCACAGTATGCAATCCTTGAGAAAAGAGGATTCCTTTAGCACAGATAGTCATCATCATCAGTGTCTCTGATATTGAAAAGACACGACCAGCCTACCTTAAAGAAATATAAATGCAGGACATATATGCAAAAAAAGTTTTGGTATATCCACTGTTTGCAAACAAGAGTCTTCTCAGCTAGAGGCAATTGAATCTAGCCAGATTCTTTTCAGAACCAGCAGCCTAGCCACGTAAGTGTTAAACCTACTTATTTTTCAAATGATAGTGCTAACACTGCTCTCACCACCTCTCTTGAGTTTCAGTTTACTTCAAGCAGATGGTCACTTTTCATCAAGAAAATATCTTCCACCTAAAAGTGTCAGGTCTTCATTAAAAAAAAATCAAAAAAAAAAATCACGTAGTTAAGAATTTAAATTGCAACATAAAGGCAAGCACATTGTAATAGAAATATACTGCTATCAGATCAAAACGAATCAGAATGAGAATTAATTTGTTTGAGAAATGTCAGGCATTTAAAAACACATCATCCAGCTGCTCTGTTGCCTTACAAATTCATCCTTATCTAGCCGTCATAGCTGTCCCATTAAGTGAAGAGCACAAAGTTCTTCTGAGCTGCATCTCCCATCATACATGTAAGATGTGGGATTTTTAAAAAGGAAAAAAAAAGACATATTATATGTTTCTGTGTATAAGATGCCCCCATGTATAAGACAATCCCTATTTTTTTCATTCCAAAATTAAGAAATAAATAAACCTCAAATAGAACAACTTTGATATTTTAGAGGTGACTTCTGAAGAGAACAACACACTTCTGATTCTCATGTCGCCCCCTGTGCTACGGTACTCTGTGAAGTTAATGGCTCTATAATGCATGCTTAGGAGACAACAGCTCCCACATTACAGCAGGTGGAGGGAGGGCATGTTGGGACATCACAGTAGTATTCCCTCTGCTCCCTGATCCCCATTTCCTCCCTCATAAATATAAATCAGAAAGCAAGACCTACCTGAGGTAGAGCAAACCTTAATATGGCTGTTCCTTTTATGGTGTGGCAAGTCTTTGGAGCTTCTTTGGTGGTAAGTGCTGATGTCTGCTGCAGCTCCCATGCATGTAGGGACTTCTTCCTCCTTGCCACAGCATTCAGAAGTAGATCAGCGTAAGGGAGGCCTGGCATCTGTGTGGGCCGTGGCACAGTGAAATGCGGTAGGCGCCATCTTGGCTTAAGCCTCGCGCACAAGTGTTGTTGTTTTTTTAACCCCTGCAGTGACATTCCGTGTATAAGACGACCCCCAATTTTAGACCAAAACAATTTAGAAAAAAATAGTTTTATACATGGAAAAATATGGTAACTGTGAAAAAAAAAAGGTTGTTCTCCCCCTCAACAACATAGAGGGTCATACGTGCTGCATCTCATGTCTATCGTTCAAGTGGTGAAGATCATTACAGTTGATCATAGCCCTTATGTTGGAATTTTAATAATTCATTCACATATTTTAAATAGGTACTTTACTCACATATGTGTCTATATACGCACCTTTATTTTTCACAGATTTCTGTATTTCACATTGCAATGTGCATATTTCAATATTTTGGTTTGTTCAAGCAATGTTGTTATCATATGGATTAGCTGTTGTTATAAGACGGATATTTAGGGTACAGTGGACTTTAATGTCATGTGCCACCTAGGAGTGCTGATTATGACCTTGTTCATTGTGCTGTGGGTTTTGCTAAATTGTGTTCTCTACTTGACCGCATATACTGGCTGTTGTTTCCGTTGTTGGTAGAGAAGCAGGGAGATTCCAACCCAGGTGCTTGATCAGGGTCAGTGATAATAATGTAAAATTTTCCTGAAGAGACTATTCCTGCTCTACATATACCAGATTAAGAATAGCAAATAATTACTCTTCTTCTTGGCCTTGATGTTCATGTGTGCTTAACAATGGTTGCTGTCTCATGCTTTCATTGAACCATTTTAGTAACTATGGTGGTGGGAAAAGCCACTGTGGAAGTATTATATGTACAGCTGTAAGATTCCTGGATGCCTGATGACTTCTAGCAGGAAAAACTAAAAGATAGTATAAGTATTTCACCCATATGAATCAAACTTCTATGCAAATACTACCCCCAACCACATATAGGTCCAACCAGATACTCTCCTCAGCCACCGTTATGATCAGGAAGATATGCCTTAAAACCCATTCCAAAATACCTTTCCTACCAAGTCACCACATATCCAGGGATGTAACCCCTGCAACAAACCCATGCCCACCAACATACTCCCCAAAAGCTACCTCCATGACCAGACAGATATTCCTTGCCAGGTACTCCCATGTCCTCACACATACTGCCAGCACCCAACCACCACACCTAGTCAGATATTACCCCCATGACCAGCAAGATACCCTTTCTAACTACATTTGCGATTAGTCATAAACCAACCACAGCTGCCCATATATATGCCAGTAAGTGAATTTTTCAGTTTAGTCCAAAAGGAATAAACTGGGAATTTAAAGAAATTTTCTAATTTTGCTCATTTATTCTAAAATTGAAATGAACTTTGAATTTACTTAGAAGTCTTAGCAATATATACTTTAGTGAGAAAAAAAACAAAACATGATGATAGTGTTGAGGAAGTTTTTCTTACCATCACATAATAAAAGTAGAAATCATTTTTAATGGGTTAATGCTATGCTTGAGTATGTCAAATAAATAATTCAAAATTAATCACTGCTGTTCTCTGACTGCCTGAAAACTAGTCTTAATAAATATACAGAGACAGAAGTAAAACCCTAAAGTCAGGGATTATTCGCTGTATTAATTTCCCAGTGCAACCTATTCAGATTTTGGCTATTTCCTGATAGACCAAGTTGTATCTTTAAAATATTTATATATATATACAGTCTCTACTGCGATCAGGACGTATGAAGAATTTATGAGCTCTTCCCGACTAAATTTTTAAATTAATGATTTTTATTAAATTATATAGAACATTAAATAAATGTAATGATATGGAGTCAGTTATAAATTGGCAGGTTCATGACATATATTGGAAGGTTATACATTCTCTGAAGAACTGGAATAAAAATGAATAATAACGAAATATTTGACTGCCTAAAGCCCTAAAGTCCTCTAAACCATATCTACTTACACAATTTCTAAGGGGTTAACTGAAGATCCCTTGTTTTTATAAAAATGTCTATTCCAAGAGAAATTTGCACTTTTCTAAACGTCCTTATTTATACCCTGCTTACTCTCAGTCAGACAGCTTGCTAAATATTCAAAACAGAAAACAAAACCATTGAAACCAATATTTCAATTGTTGGGCAATTGTTTGGGTTGAAAATGGCAATTGTTGGGCTTGCACCATGAAATCCCCAATGTTTCGCTTTCAGTAGTTTCAATTGGATTAAAGATCACCAGTTGTAAGATCTCAGAGAGAACAGGTTGGACAGGTTGGACTGCATTGAGAAGAGAAAAAAGGTAAGCTAATTTTACGTTACTGATGGAATGGGTGGCTCTAGATCAAAAAGAAAAAAGGAACACCTATCTTACTGAGTTGGTAATTCCTTGACGCAAAACCAATACAAGATTTGCCATTTTGCAGGAGCTAAAGATGTAGCTTTTTCCACCTCAGCTTTAAATTAACGCTATAGCGTTAGGAAACAAATGTGTATTCCTAACACTATAGTGTAATACTCCTGTTAAATGATTAAGTCCACTACCCACTCTTAAATGAAATTTAAAAATAAGTTTTACTTACCTTTTCTCCATCGCAATGCATATCGCCACATCTGGCCTGCCTCCTTGGCTGAAATCATGAAGATCGATATCATTGGAAGCTTAGTGTTAAGAGTAATGTTAATATTGGAGAAAGGTCTAGGTCTAGGAATTAGGGCTAATGTTAGTGTAAATGTAAAAATTAGAGTTGAGTGAATCTGAACTGAAAAGTTTGTGTTCGTACCGAACATTACGTTTTTTGGACCCCGGACCCGAACACGAACATATCACTGTATTTTCGGGTTGGAGTTCGGAGTTCGGCAATTTAATGATGTGTTTTGAAAGGCTGCAGGGCAGCCAATCAACAAGCGTTTGGATTGTGTGCCCTTAGAAGCCATCACAGCCATGCCTAATAATGGCATGGCTGTGATTGGCCAGTGTAGCAAGTGACCCAGCCTCTATAGAAGCTGGTCACTTAGTATTAGTAAATTATGCCCCTACTCGCTATACCGTGAGTAGGGGCGTGTCTATTAAACAGTGAGCCACCACTGGGGGCATGAGTGGGGGCTTTTAAACTAAAGGGGGGACTTATTGCCCCCCCTGACCTCCACCCCTGAGCGGTGGGTGGGGGCCCTAAATAACAATAAGCGGGGGATCTACTGTCCTCCCCCGGCCCCCATCACTGTGCGGCGGGTGGGGGCCCTAAATAACAATAAGCATCCTCCCCCCTGGCCCCACCCCTGAGCGGTGGGGGCCATAAATAAAAATTGGGGGGGACCTAATGTCCTCACCCCTGGCCCCCACCCCTGCGCAGTGGGTGGGGCCCTAAATAACAATAAGGGGGGGAACATAATGTCCAAACCCCCAGCCCCCACCCCTGAGCGGTGGGTGGGGGCCATAAATAAAAATTGTGGAGACCTAATGTCCTCCCCTCGGCCCCCACCCCTGCACGGCGGATGGGGACCCTAAATAACAATAATGGGGGGACTTAATATCCTCCCCACTGGCCCCCACCCCTGAGCGGTGGGGGCCATAAATAAAAATTGGGGGCAGGGACCTAATGTCCTCCCCCGGCCATCCCCTGCGCAGGGGTGGGAGCCCTAAATAACAATAGGGGGATCCCTGAGCGATGGGTGGGGGCCCTAAGTAACAATAAGGAGGGGACCTAATGTCCTCCCTCCTGGCCCCCATCCCTGAGCGGTGGGTGGGGGCCATAAATAAAAATTGGGGGGACCTAATGTCCTCCCCCCTGTGCGGCGGGTGGGGGCCGGGGGAGGACATTAGGTCCCCCCTCCTTAATGCTATTTAGGGTCCCCACACCAGCCTCGCAGGGGTGGGGGCTCGGGGGAGGACAATAGTTCCCCCCCAATTTTTATTTATGGCCCCCACCCACCGCTCAAGGGAGGGGGCAAGGGGAAAGGACATTAGGTCCCCCAAATTCTTATTTATGGCCCCCACCCACCGCGCAGGGGTGGGGGCAGGGAGGAGGACAGTAGGTCCCCCCTCCACATTCCTATTTAGGTCACCCACCCGTCGCACACGGGTGGGGGCAATAGGTTTTTTTTTTACAGTGAGCAGCGGCTCACTGTTTACTAGACACGCTCCTACTCGCGGTATAGCGAGTAGGGGCTGAATTTGCTAATACTAAGTAATCTTTACTTAGTATTAGTAAATTTGGCTGAAAGACCAATTTAGGTGACCAATTTAGGTCTTTCAGCCTTTTGGTAGATAGCTCCCTAATACCGTGTGAATTAGGGAGTTATGTACTAAGCGGCTGCTTATCTTATGTTATTTTTAAGTGCTTTCCCTATCCACATTTGTTTGCAGGGCACTTGTCCTACTCGTACCCCCATTTTACTTCCCTTTGCAGCCCTCTAGCCCTTTCCAGGAGTTTTTAGAGCCATTTTTGTGCCCAAAAGTTTGGGTCCCCATTGACTTCAATGGGGTTCGGGGTCAAGTTCGAGCCCGAACCCGGACTTTTTTTCAAAGTTCGCCCGAACCCGCCGAACCCGAACATCCAGGTGTCCGCTCAACTCTAGTAAAATGTGTGATAGTATATGGGTTTGGGGTTAGTCTTAGCTTAAGGGATACATTTTTATTTAATCTAAGAGGAGCATGGCACTTGGGCACATAGGCAGACCTGTCATAGATTACTGTGAGTTACACTCCTAAGCAGAAAATAGCACACTTTTTAATTCTGGTCTGTGCAGGGAAGACCATGAAATGGTTCTTCAGTAAACACCTGATATTTTTCCAGATGGACGAAATCCAGTGGCAATGACTGAATTCTTATTGAAATATCAATTCAATGTCAAGTCGACCTGAGTGAATCTGCAGCAATCACCATATATCATATATATGTATATATGTTTATATGAATATATATATATATATATATATATATATATATATATTGCTGAAAAAAACTTGCAGATAACTTGTGATTGGATGACTTGAGACAAGGTGCTACAGCAGTTAAAGAAAATTAATGTAAATAAAGCCCTGGGGCCTGACGATATTCATGAAATTCAAGTATTTGTTTGTGTATATATAAAATGCACCTATTAGTGTAATGTAAAAGTGAAATATATATATTTTGCATAGAGGAAATATGAACAATGGGAGTGGAGGGTGGGGCTATTCGTCTGACCAACAAAGGTAAGTAGGGAAAGGGGGGAGTCCCTTTTATAGGTCTATAGCCCCTCCCACAACTTCAGGCCATGCCTTCCAATTTGTGTTAGGGGCATTCTGATATGATATAGAATAAGATGGGTTGTAGAAATGTAGCTTTAGGAATAATCGATTGAGGTGTGCCGAAACCGACGTATGCTGTAGGTCGGTGAAAAGTGGGCAAAAAGAGACATATAAATGCAAAACATTATACAGGATCATAGTGCATTTGTTAACCATCAGGTAGACATTTTAATGAAAGCTTCCTAATTCCTGAATCGGCTGTGGTATGTAAGTCGCATAAGCCTATGATTCCCAGCGGCCCTGTGTCTTAACGTGTGCAGGAATGTCTTGGCTATAGGCCGTGGAGGCTGCTCCTATCCTAAAGGAGTGCCCTGAGTGGTCGCTAGGGTTTAGTTCGAGCCCGGTGAATGAGTAGGTGGACATAGTGCATGAACTTACCTGTGGTAAGGACAGTATCGTACAGCGACAGTAGTGGTTCAGTGGTGCGTATGATGGCGTGCCCAAGAACGTAACCAATACCTTAACCGGGCATTGCTTGTAAGGTATTCAACACTATAGTATTTCTCCTGGCTCGCCCATCTGACTCATCTTAGTTTTAGGAAGGGACCGGACATAGTGGTCTGTGTGTTTTAGAAGATAAGAGGGCAACAGGCACTCTTGTTTATGATGTTGGACGCTGATAGTGAGTTATTTTTTGGCCTGAGAGAGCCGTTAAAGGCTAGATAGGTAGCAGTTTTGATAACTGCATTGGTGCGTGGTTCGGAAGGTGCATGGTCGAGTGGTTCTGACATGGTTTGAACATTGTATGTCTATGGCCAGTATTTAGTTTTAGCGAGAACGTCCGCTTGGCTATGTCTCTAAGTAAGGTATGGATGGGGTAGAAGGATAGGAACCCTTGTTGTTTGGGAAGGAGAAATACTTATAGTGTTGAATGCCCATGAGATAAGTTTAACTGTGTTGTGCGAGAATTTTTAACTTAAGGTGGCAAAAAGAGGCGAAGGCCATAAGTGGTGAAACCTCAAACCAGCTATCTAAGTGATGGTCCGACATGAAACGTATTGTATAAGTGGAAAACCCTGTAGCAAGCGTGTTGTCAGAGCCCGGCTATGTTGGCGAGGTTCATGTAATCCATGACCTTGAGCATAAATGACCCCCCTGCCATGGCGGCTGTCATGGCAGCTGCCACAATAGTTTACCATTACGTGTGGTTAAGAAAGTCCACTATATGTGTAGGTCTGCCGTGGCTTGGTTGTCTAGGGACAGCCCCTGATCATCATGCGGGAGTGTGGAAAAGTGGTCTTAGATGAAAGCGCGGGCTGCGGTATGATGCGCATGGCAAAATTTAAGGAACCTGGTAGGGATTGTAGTTCCATGCGGTTGTAAGTACCAAGCAGGAGGTGGTAATTGGTGTTGTTACGACTGTTCCTATTTCTCACGTGGTAACTTGTTGGCATGGATGCCGAGTCAAGTTTAGTGCCCAGGAATGTAACAATAGTGTCTGGGTCTTCTGTGACCTTAGGGAATACTGGGACACCCAAGTGTTCAGACAAACTAATGGCTTCCTTGAAGCTTCTAGAGGGAAAGGCGTTCCCTTTGACAAACAAGAAATCATCTTGTGAGTGTATGACTGTAGGGCATCTGGATATGTTTAACCACAACCAGCAAAGAGTTCAACAAATATATTGAAGATTGTGGGCTGCTCTTGATCTGAAAGTTAAGTGGGAGAAGAAATATATAACTGCTGCCCATAAATGCCCTGCAAGTGCCAGTGTAGGGTGGATGGTGGCAGTCTGAAATGCATTTGTGATATCAGTTTTACTTAACCAGGCTTCCCCCCCTGCTTGAGTGATAGTTGTAATGGTATGAACAATGGTGGCATACTGTAATGAAAACTCCTCGGAGGGAATGAGGGAGTTGAGACTTGGGGTAGCCGAGGCGTGAGGTGCAGATAAGTCTATGATCAGTTACAGTGTGAGGCAAGATTCCCTGTGACAATCCCAATGGGATTGCGCCACGCTGTAAATGGTGTAGATCGGAGAGGCCCAGGTAGAAATCTTTCTGCCATGAGTGTAATGCCAGCTGTTGGATGCTGATGTGATGACTGCAAGTTAGGGCATTCTAGATTCCCCCAAAAGTATATGGCAATACCTGTACGGTAGGAAATCAACTAAATGTCTGGAAGGGTGATGAGTTAGAAAGTACTGGAAATGCATAATGTTTACAGATGTGAAGTAAGTTTCAGGGTACATTTATTGGGACACATGGTTTGCATGTGCCCTGACATATTGAGAACATATCTGCAACAGTCTGCATGCACTGAGACTACATGTGCCAACATGGAAATTGTTGCAAATCTGGGATTTGCCAAAGAGCATGAGATGACCCAATTTGTCTCTGGTAGTTCTCTACGTACTACCAGCGGTGCTAGAGCATGGAGCCTGAAACGTGACTGTCCGCTGTGTTGACTCTAGCTGGAGTGTTAGGTAGAGAGAACTCCTTACCACCTGCTTGATACATACTAAAAACATGAAGATAGCCATTATTATATGAACCCACAGTGTGCTAGTACTGGCTTGCTAGCTAATGCCACATGGCGAAACAATTAATTCTTTGTTTGGTGACAGGTGAGGCCCAGCTAGTTGCCAAGTGACTTGAGAGGCTCTATCTTTACAATGGCGCGAGGGGATTTTCGTGGCCACCAAACGTAGTGGCAGGATGTTGTCCTCTCGGTGACTGTAACCAGAAAAAAGTGGAAGGGAGTGACAGGTGAGGCCCTCTCTATATACCATGCGAGGTGGCTAGCTCACGAGTGGCCCGATGGGTGTTTGGCTCCGAGCGTTGAGGCAGGGTGTTGGCCTCGCAGGACAACTATGCGACAGGTGTAGATGCCAAGAAAGGAGAATACCTATTGGAAACCTATAGTCCCTAATTGCCAGTATGCTAAGGATATACCCAGGGGGAAACAGAAAATGTATGTATATACCACATGAGCAGGTGTATGTACCTGGTAGTATGATTAGATACCCTTACTGGCCGTAAGGGTTATTAATACCTGTATCCCGGATGGGTAAAACAATGTATGAAAATTTTATATAGACATTTAAAAGCGTATACCCATATGTGTGTTATGCAAGTTTAATAGAGCAAAGTGCTCCATCCCAATGTTTATTGTATGCTTGTAATGCCCCTGTTTGAAGGAAATTATGGTTTATACATGAAATGCAATAATGTCCGAGAAGCCTGTAGTACACCGAATGACCGGTAGGGATCAGTGTCTAGGTGAAAATGCAGTGGTTCGTTGGTTTGTACATGAAATGCAATAATATCTGAGAAGCCTGTAGTACACTGAATGACCGGTAGGGGTCAGTGTGTAGGTGAAAATGCAGTGGTTTATTGGTTTATACATGAAATGCAAAAACGTCTAAGAAGCCTGTAGTACACTGAATGACCGATAGGGGTCAGTGTGTAGGTGAAAAATGCAATGGTTCGTTGGTTTGTACATGAAATGCAATAATGTCTAAGAAGCCTGTAGTACACCAAAGGACCAGTAGGGGTCAGTGTGTAAGCGAAAATGCAATGGTTCGTTGGTTTGTACATGAAATGCGATAATGTCTAAGAAGCCTGTTGTACACCAAAAGACCGGTAGGGGTCAGTGTGTAGGTGAAATTTTTTATTTTGTTTGTAGTTTTAACCGAACAGATTTTAACCCAACAGATTTTAACCAAAACAGATTTTACATGAACAGCTAGGTGATTATAAGGTAACGAAATAACCGTGCAAAATGAAATGAAACCGTAAAGTGAGGACCCGTGCTGTGCTGAACGCCGTGGGAACTAATCCTGGCGCGACAGGTGGGTCAACTTACGGTTTGAGAGTCCCACAGACACCTAATGCGATGCTGACCGGAGAGAAAGCCACTGGATTAACAGAAAGCCCTGCTGCAGGATTCTTGACACAGCGTGGAGTAGGAGACCTCATGGAGCAAAGACCAAAATGGCGTCTTGTATGACCTGGAAGTGGATCTCATGCAAATGCTGACCTTGAAAAGTCTATTCTTCTGACCAACAATGGTAAGTAGGGAATAGGTCTATAGCCCCTCCCACAACTTCAGGCCATGCCTTCCAATATGTGTGTAAAAAACAGATAAAATACAAATTGTAATACCTTTTTGATTGGACTAACAGAATTTTTTAATGACAAGCTTTCGGGAGAACCTCCCTTTCTTAAGTCTGAAGCATTTCTGAGCAAGACGACACATAGAATTCAAAGTTGAGTTGTGATACAGGGGTTAAAGCGACATGAGTGCAGATAAGACACAGGTTTGATAGAAAATAGACAACATTCTTGCAGAGGGTCATAAATATCTCTCTGAAGATCAGAGTGAGGGGGGAGAGGGAGAAAAAAAACAAGCAGAGAGTGCAGAAGATGGTACTCTTTATACATACACACACACACACATATATATATGTAAACACATGAACACATATACATATACACACACATAAGCACATATGCATACACAGGGCCAGATTAAGAGCCCAGTGGGCCTGGTGCTGACAATTATGATGGGGCCTAATTACAGAAATGTCATGGCCCCCGGCTCGCCGCGAGGTGCGGTTGCACTGGACCAGTGCGACCGCGCCGACGAACTGAGCTTACCTGCTCAGCGGTGAGTTGGGAGCCGCTCTGCCGGGTTCTCCCAGCTGCCTGCCTGGGTTCAAGATGGTGCCGAACACGCGGTCGTAGCTAGATATAGCTCTGCCCCCCAGGGTCACACACACACGTTCTGCAGTCAGAGGCCAGAGGGATATTTAACCTAGGTTATTGCCCTGTCGTGGTTTTCGCTCCTGGTTCCTGAATCCTTGGAGTGCGTTTTCTTGTCCTGTTTTTGACATTCCCAGTATTTTGACCTTGGCTATTCCTGACTATTCTGATTCCTGGCTTCCCTGACTTGGCTTGTTAAATGGTATTGTATATTTCTGGATCCCTTGACCATTCTCTGTTTTTAACGTATTAGTCCGGCCATTCTAAGGACCGGTTTACGTTTTATCATTTTCTGTTCGGTCTACGTAGATGTTACATAGTTCTGTGTGCTGGACCACACTAGCAGTCATGACAATAATCTTATCGACCATAGACACTAAAACAGTCATGCCTCTCAAGCGTCAAGTATCTAATGGAGATGGTGTTGGAGGGAAACTCAAAGGATGCAGCTTTAAGATTATTCTAATCTCTCTCTAATTTATGCTTTAATCTTTCAAGTAAATCCATACCCCCTAACAGCAGTATCCAGTGAAGCAGGAAGTCAATGAGGACACTGGGAGAAATGGGGACACAGACACTAGGGACACAGAGAAACAGACACTAGAAGACATGGGGACACTAAGACACTAGGGACACTGAGACACTAGGGACACTGGCTGGGAGGCATGGAGACACAGGCATGGAGACACTTGGGGACACTGGGAGACATGGGGACATTTGGGGACACTGAGAGACATGGGACACAGACACTGGGAGACATGGGGACACAGACACTAGAGAAACTGGCTGGGAGACATAGGGGGACACTGAGACACTAGGGGGACTGGCTGGGAGACATGTGGACACTGGGAGACATGGGGACACAGACATTTGGGGACACTGAGACATAGGACACTGGGGAGACATGGACACTGGGAGACTCCATGTCTCCCTGCTGCCTTTCCCCCCATCCTTCACTTACCTGAGCTGTAGGCTGTCTCTGTAGGCTGTGAGCTGCTGTCTGGACTCTTTGTGCTGTGTAGCTTCTCAGCTGCGGATCAGTGAGTAGAGAGAGGCAGGGAGGGATATGCTGTAACTTCCTATCCCTGCCTCTCTCCACACACAGTGACCCCTACTGGTTAGTGCTGGTATTACAGAGTAATCTCTGTTTATACTGAGAAAAATACCTGCATTTGTATTGCCGGTATTACTGCAATACCGGCACTGCCAGGCAGCCTCAAATACTGGTAAAATACCAGTCAGGTAGCAAACCTAAGAGTAGTGTGTGTAAAAAAAAAAAAGTAAAAAAAACTTTTTTTTTTTTTTTTTAAATGGGCCTATTCCATGGGCCTGGGCCTGGAGCTGCAGCTCCATCAGCCCCTATGTTAATCCGGCCCTGTGCATACATGCACATGAACTCATATACACAAATATAAATGCACAGTCACATATATAAGCATACATTTATAAGAGTATGGGAAAGCATAGGTCTACACATAGTACTTTGTATATTGATAGAATTAACATATTGGAATGTGTTTTGAAGTGTTGAATAATATGACAAAACAGTAAGATAATGTGGAGGAGTGTTTATGTAAAGTGTTGGTAGTGGGACAGGAAACCCAAATCAATATTAAGTCCTCTATTCTTGCTGTTAAACAATTTGATCATTCTGGTTTCAAAAGTTTTTCTTTCTTGGGTATTTTTAAAACCCCCTTTCAGTACTTAGATGTTTAGGTCCTTCATTGAGTGGCCAGGCTGGGTAAAATTGTGTCCCACAGAAGTGCAGTACGACTCTTCTTTGTGATGTTTAATGGAGTGTCTGTGCATATTCATTTTGCCATTTAATTGCTGGGTGGTTTCCCCAATGTAGCATCCTATCATGTATACCACATTGCTGGATGTGCAGGAATATGAACCTTTAATGCTGTAGGTTTTATTGTTGTGTGTGGCTGTGTTGTCTGTGCATATGTGCTGACACAGTTTGCAGTGAGGTTTTTTTGCATTGACTGGTCCCATTTTCTTTATTCTTCCCATCAGTGGGCAACTTCCTGTTGATTAATTTTTGTTGGAGGTTTGGTGGTTGCCTGAAGGCCAAAATGGGTGTTTCAGAGAAAATATTTTTCAGAGTCTATCTTCTGTTAACATTGGTTGTAGGTCTTGAATGATTTTCTGTATTTCCTCAAGAGCTGGGTTGCAGGTGACCATAAGTCGCACTCGTGTAGATATTTATTTCTCTCTGTACTGTAGCAGGCACGTGTGTGGAGTTTTTACAGTAGAGTTGATGTGTTTGGTAATAGTATTTGGTTTGTAGCCTTTCTGTCTCATAGATTGGGAGAGTACATTTAGATGGGAATTATGGTCATTATTATCAGAGCATATGCAATGGTACCTAGTGGCTTGGCTGTGGATGATGCCCTGTTTAGTATGGGAGGGGTGAACACTGGAGCTGTGAAGGTAACTGCACCTGTCTGTGGGTTTTCTGTAAACCGAGGTGTGGATTGTGCCATTGTCACAGTGGTGTTCAGAAAATTCACAGATCTAGTGGAATATTCCATTTTTAGTTTGATGGATGGATGGAATGTGTTAAAAGAGTCATGGAACTGTATCAGTATTTCTTCGTTTTCAGTCCAAATTATGAAGATATCATCGATATAGTGATAATATCTGTATGGTTTGGTGTGCTGTATTTCTAGGAATCTCTGTTCAAGATCTGCCATAAACAGATTAGCATATTGGGGTGCCATCTTAGTGCCCATAGCAGTGCCCATGGTTTGTAGGTAAACCTCATTGTTAAAACTGAAATAATTATGTGTGAGGATGAATAGTGCCAGTTCTGTGATAATTCGGGGGCTGTATTTTTGGTTGTCGGCACAAGAGAGGAAATAAAAAGCAAGCATTGATGCCATCTGTATGTGGAATGTTCCACATCCATGGTTACAAGGATGGTGTTAGCAGGGAGATTGTTGATTTGGCTGAATTTGTTGAGGAAGTCGGTTGTGTCTTTTATGAAGCTATTGGTGTTGGTGACTAGAGGTTTTGGGGTATTTTCTACTAGTCCTGAGATGTGTTCTGTGAGAATTCCCATTCCTGTAATTATGGGTCTTCCAGGATTACCTGCTTTGTGGATTTTGGGAAGCATATAGAAAGTGCCCATGTAGGGACTAGTTGGTATGAGTGGTTGCAATTCTAGAAGCGACTTCACAGGGAAGGATTTAATGAGCTCCCTAAGTTGTAATGTATATTCGTTGGTGGGGTCTTCATTTAGTTTTCTATAGTATTTGTCATCTGACAATTGCCTGTCCCCCTCTTTTATGTAGTCCTGGGTGTTGATTTTCACTACTGCTCCTTCATTGTCTGCTGGTGTGATGTCATTAATATTATGTATTGAGTTTTCTGTATACTGATTGGTCATCCCAATTTTTTCTCTATTTTCAGCAGCAGTGATTCAGCTGAAATAAATGTTTCTGCCCATGCACAAGTCAATATGTTACTCCGTTTTTAAAATGCTTCCCTGCTGAACTTTATTAAATCCTTAATATGTTGACGCTTTATATCAGAATGCTCCAAGGTATTTATATTAAGGTCAGAAAGAACATTGTGTTATTTTGAAAAATGCCAAAGTTGGCATCTAATGCATTTAATGCCCATCCCTCAAGAGACAATGAAGACATACTTTGTGTCCTAGATCCTCCTCAGCCACAATGCTAGACAGCAAAATCCACAAATATAGCTAAACTTTCATTCTCATGTTTGTTTGTGAGTCAGTATAAATGAGTAACTATAACATAAGTAAATATAATATCCTTCATGTAATATATGTAAGATAAATGCATGTGAAGACTTGCACTATAAATATTGTAGCCCTGTGGAAGAGAAATACAGGGTTATTTACTAAAGTGTGACTTAAAAGTGAATTTTACATCTAAGGCCAGAGCAGCCGAATTGAACGCATGCTGACTCAATAGATTTTTTATTAGTTTGGCTATTTTGACTTTAAATTTGAAATTCACTTTGAATTCTCACTTATCTCTGCAGAAAAATAAATAAATAATGTCAGTTAATAAGAGCATCGTCTGAGATGCTGGGTAGAATGACAAATGATTAAAATTGCATCTGATCACAGTTAAATAGCTTGTATCTGGCAGTAAAAAGGATATTGTTTTTCACGTAAAGACCATAGACACCTGAAAAGGGTATTATTGGTTAAATATAAAAACATTATTAAAAAAAATAAATATCTGTAAGCCATTCCTCTTGCTATCTATGCATAATAATTCTACTATTTATATAGCAATGAAAATGTGTTTGGTTTATTTCCCTGTCAAATCATTTTTAAATTCCATAGCTATTATGTCATCTTTGGGAACGGCTCATCCAACATACAAGATGCCATTAAACATACAAAGTATGAAATTAATAACTTTTTAAAAGGACACTGCAGTCACCCAGATCACTTCATCTTATTGTCTCTATCCTTTTAACCCTGCAAAGTAAAGCATTGCCGTTTTTGAGTTTATGTGTATATGTCACATCATTCAAACACCCACACTACACAAAAATATATACAAACACACCCCTGCATTCAAACGCCAACATTACACACATATGCACACCTGCATTTAAATGCCAAAAGTACTTACAAACACACCTCTGCTTTCAAAAGCAACATCTGCACACAAATAAACATCTACATTCAACATGCATACAAAGACATGCTTCCAATCAAGCACACAAACACTGCTTAAAAATACAACCCTGCAAGGAATGGAAATTTTAGATCCACTGCTTTTAAAACATCAAGATAGAGACATGGAAACATGAAATGTGATTGTAGATAAGAACCATTAAGCCCATCTAGTCTGCCCAATTTTCTAAGTACTTTCATTAGTCCCTAGTCTTATCTTAAAAATTTGGATAGCCTTATGCCTATCCCACGCATGCTTAAACTCCTTTACTGTGTTAACCTCTACCACTTTAGCTGGAAGGCTATTCCATGCATCCACTACTCTCTCAGTAAAGTAATACTTCCTGATATTATTTTTAAACCTATGCCCTTCTAATTTAAGACTATGCCCTGTTGTTGTGGTAGTTTTTCTTCTTTTAAATATAGTCTCCTCCTTTACTGTGTTGATTCCCTTTGTGTATTTAAATGTTTCTATCATATCCACCCTGTCACGTCTTTTCTCCAAGCTATACATGTTAAGATCCTTTAACCTTTCCTTGTAAGTTTTATCCTGCAATCCATGAACCAGTTTAGTAGCCCTTCTCTGAACTCTCTCTCTCTAAAGTATCAATATTCTTCTGGAGATACTGTCTCCAGTACTTTGTACACTACTCCAAGTCAGGTCTCACCAGAGTTCTGTACAATGGCATGAGCACTTCCCTCTTTCTACTGCTAATACCTCTCTCTATACCACCAAGCATTCTGCTAGCTGGTGTGCAATCAGAAAATTTTATTGAAAGTAGAAAGAGCCTTTAAAAAAAAAAAAAAAACTGTACCAAATGTTGCTGAAACATTATTCTAGTTATTATAAATTGAAATTACCTTTCGTATAAAAGGGTCATTGAGATAATTTTACAGTTGAAGAATACTATTGCCCAGTTTTACTCCACGTGTATAATTTGTGTACCTGTCAAAAGAGAACTATTGTGCTAAGCACTGCAAAAGAACAATGTAATAAAAATGTTTCATACTTTTAGTGAATTACATTTTTATATATTTTTTTATATTTTTTACATGAATCTAAATGTTATGCAAATCAGGAAATACATTATTTGCACTCTCGTGATTCTTGCAATAACTGCTATTTAAATTAACTGAGACTTCTGGAACAATGCGTGTATTATATAATGAAGAATATATACAACATTTCAACTGCCAATGAGAATTATGTAGGCTTCCTTTTTAATCTGCTTTGTGGGAATTATACAGCAAGAAGCATTGAATGCCATAAAGTGCCAACAATTTTTGAAACACTAACATTCAAATTAAAAAGACAGTAAAAACATTTTACTTTAGCTAATGCACTTTAATTAAACATAAAGGGACCAAGAAGATAGTGGATGTTTAATAGATATTTGCAGCAATCATTGTCTCCGAATAATTAGTAAAATATAGCAAGCAGCTCCTTGATTAGAACAACTTGTCTTATTACAACTGATACAAAGTCATAGTTGGTAATTAGGGCAAGGAAGCTGACAATGAATAATTATATAGATGCACAGAAATATCAAGTGTTCTATAAAATGTGCAACAATTGGGTTTTCTTCTGGTTTAATTTTTTACTGGTTAAAAGAAATCTCCATATCTCCAAAAGCACCATAACCATTCTAGCAATGACTGTAATAATTATAGTGCACTGACTCCCTTTCAGATGTAAGTAGTCAACCCATTTTTAGTACAGCTTTTTTTTTTTTTTTTTTAGGGACCCATTGAAAAATGAGTTGCTGCTTGGTGGATTCACTACTACTGTAATGTTACACACTACACTGCAGTGAACAGTGCTTTGACACTTAAAGAGCACACAGTTAAGGCAAAAAAAGGCTTTGTAAACTGATTTCTCATGTTCAATTATGCTGTACCTTGCCTGCAACGCTACTGTTGCCACACTCACTTGTGCACCAAACTGTAGCCACACAATGTGTATATTACTGAGGGAAGAAGCTTCAATTTTCAAAGCAAAAGCAATTGTATACTGCAAATCAAATAATCTGTAGGGAAAAAACATAGAAACAAAACTACAAACTAGCACCTCGAGACTCAGCCAGGTTGGGAAAAACCACTACAATGAATGGCATTTGAAAAGATTAAAATCAGTTCCAACACCAACACATTTCATAGCATGGTTTGTCTACAAAGAGTTAAGAAAAGACCTGCCACGGTTCACTTGTGCACAGCGTATATTATTGAGGGAAGAAGCTTGCAAATTCCAAAGCACAAGTAGTGGCACAGAAGCACACTGCAAATCAAATAATCAGTCTCTTACTAGAAATACAATATAAAATATATCACAGTAAAACAATTCTAAATTAGTGGATCAAAGAGGGTGTAACTAGCACTGGCAGCAGCAGAAAGCAAGTGATTAAATTACACTATGTGGACGCACACAAGTAATACTTAAAAGTGGAAATCAAAAGAGGCTGGAAGGATCTAAAAAAATAAAGATAACAAACATAGTGAAAAATGTATACAATAAAGATATGAATAGCCCCTAATAGGGTAAAACTCACAAGATATAGAGCTATCCCTGGCTCTATGTAAAAGTATCTAAGGTGCATAAATAGACCTAAACATTGATCGTTGTTTTTACCAGAGTATTTGCTATTTCTCCTACCACTGCCCCACATTAAGAACAGGGAACTGTCTTTACTGTTCCACCTCCTTATTGCAGATAACCAACTCATACAAATCAAGTGGCAACAGGTACACCCTCTGTGACAAGACCAATCTCGCCACTGTGCATTGAAGGAGCCTGGTTGCCCGCCTGCTGCCTTTAGACTATGGCCCCATGTTGAAACGCTTGATTTTCCCCTGCAAAGACATGAAAGCCGGGTCATTCGGTGCTTTCCCTGTTTGAGCGGTGATACCCCAGATAGCTATGCCATAGGCAATTAAACTGTATGTGTGTGATCTGAGCGCCATTCAGTAATAATGTGCACTCAGATCTGAGCTATCTGGGGATATGTTGAATGTACCTGTTTTATGCAATGGTTGCACAGTTATATATTTTTATGTATTTTATTGTCTTTTGCTGCCATGTGTTCAATGGAGTTTTGCCTCTGTCCTTGGAGATAATTGGTTTACGTCACTTTATGTGAATGTGATGCATACTTTTAAATTTATGAATAATGTGGAAAAACTGTATTTCTTTGCCTGTGATAATTACATCACCCATTGTGTAAGGTAATTGTATCACAGGCAGAGGGGAGGATTTTTTTGTGGGAGTGTCTGAGTGTATTGTACTTGTTTATTGGTTGTTTTCCAAAACCCTGTGGGTGGTACTAATGTGTAAGAATGTGTATATAAGAACAATAAACCCACAGCTCTGTCTGTTCCTGCTTGACCCTCAAAACGGAGCCTGGTCTCGCTCTTGGGGGGATTTATTGTATGCTGTTCCAGTTTGAATGCTAGGAGTGTAAACCTATTCGTATGCTTTCTCCTATTCGGCTGTTTACAGTATTCGTATATTTGAGAGCATTCATATGCTTCTCCGGTTCGGTGGATTGGTGTCTACAGTAGCTGCCTGTGTCTCTGGAAGGGGAAGATCTTCTAAACAGCGGTTTAACCCTTTTATGCCTGAGGTGCCGTTACACCCTCCATGCATTAGAGAATGGATTCAAAGAGTGGAAGAGATAAGACAGATGGAGGAAATTACCTTTGCCATTTCCAAAAAATACACTAACTTTACACACACACAATTTATCTTTATTAATCAGTTCTATACACACAAAAAGACATCGCTTTTGCTACAAAAATCTGAGCTGTTAGCAAAACAGTGCAGTCAGGTAGTAAAATCTGTATTAAGTGTTCGTTTTACTCCAAGATTGAGGTATTTACTCAGCTTTATAAAACACAGTACCCTTTGCAGTGAGTTACTGAGATCTGTTTCAAAGTGTTCAAATTTTTAAAAATCAGCATCATATGTAGTCAGAGGCAAGATGTGTATTTTTAAAAGTGTTTTTATGGGGGGGTTACAGCTGGTTAAAGCAGGAAACTATTCAGAGAAAAAAATATTACTACTTCTAACTGTATGGCACTAATAGAAACTGAGAAAGAAGATACAACTAAAAATCCAGAAAACATGCCCGCAATAGTGAATCTACTGTTCCTGAAATAGCCGAGACAAGTGACAAGTCAAAAAAAAAAGATAAACACACAATGCTAGCCAATCTTCTTCTCAAACAAATAAAAAGAGAATATGATGTTACTTGTCATTTGGATTCACAAGTGCCAGAAATTAAGATTGTCCTGAAGCACAATGCGTACTTTGCAATAAAATATTGCCAAACAGTTCATTAGCACCTGCTAAATTACGTTGGGATTTTGAGCAAAGCCACGCAGAGTACAAAGATATAGACATTGTCTTTTTTAAGCGGAAGCTAAAGAAGTATCAAAAGAGTAAACAGCTTATGAGCAAAAAATTAAAAAAAAAGATCATGAAAAAGCCACAGAGGCTTCTTACAGTGTCAGTTACCGCATAGCACTTGCCAGTGAAGCACACACAACTGGGGAATCACTAATAAAACCATGTGCAAAAGAAATAGTATCATGTATTTTAAGTGAGAAGTTGAGTAAAAAAATGTAAGCTATGCCACTTTCCAACAACACAGTTTTGTGTCATATTCATGATCTTGCTGATGACATCCATACTGAACTAATTTCTCGACTGCATCAATGTGATGGGTACTTAATGCAATTAGACGAGTTGTTGCAGGACTTTCAATTTGTTGGTTTTTGTTAGATAACATTTTGACAAAAAGATTGAAGAAGACTTGGTTCTGTGTGAAACTTTGAAAACTCATAGTCACCACTCTGCTCTGCTTTTGCATTCAGAAGTCCATTGGCTATCACGAGGTAAAGTCCTTGTTAGAATGTTTGAATTGTGTCAAGAGTTGTTTGCATATTTCCAGGATCATAAATTTGGATTTTCTGATCGATTAACAAACATTTTGTCGTTATCCAAAGTAGCATATCTTGCAAACATATTTACAAAATTAAATGAAGTATGTTTATCACACAATTATTTTTAAAGCAAGAGATAAAATATTTTCTGCTGCAGTTTTGGACCGCATCTGTTGAGCAAAATAATTTGAACTCTTTGCCAACACTTAAGGATTTTCTTGAAGAATCCGAAATTGAACTTGAAGACATATTTCGCAATGAAATTGTAGATCGTCTTCGCAATGAAATCCCATCTATTAATCAGTATTTTCCGTTCTTGAATGATAATAAATAATGACTGGGTTTGAAATCCATTCATAAAAGACTAGCCAGACAATTTTTCTGATGTAGATTTTGAAAATCTGATCGATATAACTTCTGACAGTCAACAAAGTCAAAAATTTCAAGACGTTTTTCTTATTGCTTTTTGGGGTGATTTACGTGAAGAATACCCAGAACTGTCCAAGCAGGTAATCAAATTTCTGTTGCCATTTGTCAGCACATACTTATGAGAAACTGGATTCTTGCTTTACTCAACAAACTGCAACAAAAACAAAGTATCAAAATTGACTTGATGCAACTGCAGACATGAGAATACAATTTTCAACAATTCAACCCGACAAGAAGAATTTGCCAGCAAACGAGAACATTACACTCTGCTCATTGAAAGGTTTGCACTGTGCTGTGCTGTGCTACTCTACGGCACAATTTTGTTTGGTGGGGGTGGGGGTTGTTTTTTTTTTGGGGGGGGGGGTTCACAGTGTTGCTATACCATGTCAAAGGGTTTCACGGGAAAAATTAATTGGGAAAACCTGGTCTAGAGTGGTACCCATTGTTGAACCAATCACAGTTGGTTAAACTGTGTATTTTGTTAACCAAGCAGTTCTAACACTTTGCATTAATCCATATGTAAGGAGTAGATAAGCAAACCTGATCAGCACAAACTCAGGGTGCGCTTTAGTATGTGCTTTGCATACAAGAGACAAGCACCCAACGTAAGCATTTTAAAATATTTCACAGCTCCAAAGTCAGTAATAAATATATAAATTGATATACTTGGCATAGTCAATAAAACTGGTCCTTTCATTAGGTCATGTGAAACTACAACAGAATGACATCCATTTGGAGACAAAAGTAAGCTAGAATTGATAGCATATGTTATATAAAAGGATCACTGAGATAATTTTATAGTGCTAAACATGACACAAGAACAATATAATAAAAATGGTTCCTACTTATAGTAAGTAATTTTTTTGTATTATAAGTGCTATTTGTTTTTTTGTTTTTTTTGTGTGAATCCACATGTTTTGCAAATCAGTAAATACATTCTTTTCACTCTCATGATTTTTGCAATAACTGCTGTTTAAGCCAACTGAGACTTCTGGAACAATGCGTGTATTATATAATGAAGAATATATACAATCTTTCAACTGCCAATGAGAATAATGCAGGCTTTCCTTTTTAATCTGCTTGTGGGAATAATACAGCAATGAGCATTACATGCCATAAAGTGCCAACAATTTCTGAAACACTTACATGATAATTAAACAGACAGTAAAAACATTTTATTTTAGCTAAAGCACTTTGTCCCTGCATTATTAGTAAAATATAGCAAGCAACTTTACATGATTAGAACAACTTGTAATGTCACAACCGGTACAAAGTCATAGTTAGTATTAAGGTCAAGGAAGTTGACAATGAATAATTATATAGATGCACAGAAAAATAAATCTCTATAAAATTAAAATTGCAACAATACACTTTGTTTCCTTCTGTTTTCAGCTTTTACAGGCTAAAATAACACCCCAATAAACATAACCAATACAGTTGGTTGCAATAGTTATGGTGCTGCCACCATGGAAAGAAAGGAATGCTAGCCAGTAGGAGCACTCCATAAATCTGGGCACCCAGGTGGGAGTTTTGTTAGCCTGCTGCTTATGGCCATTTAACCCCTTAAGGACCAAACTTCTGGAATAAAATGGAATCGTGACATGTCACACATGTCATGTGTCCTTAAGGGGTTAATGGAATCCAAAAAATGTTCAAGAGAAGTCTTGTGCAATTTCTTGAGATGAGGATTAGTCCAGTTGTCCTTGTCCAACCTGTCTTTGTTAATGACTGGTAGTATTCTCACCATCCTCTCTACTATGCCAAAGGGTGGTAGTAGAACTGTTGCTCCCCTTTGTCTTGTCTTGTCTTTTTTTCCTTATGCAGGGCCGGCGCTCCCTATAGGCCAATTAGGCGGCCTCCTAGGGCTCTGCATAAAGGGGGGTGCTGGCCATGACTTTATGTTAGTTTGTGCAGCAGCCGCTCCTCCATCAAGTTAGATTATTTTAAACATGCCACCGGCCATATTACCGGGTGCTCAGAAACACTTACATTGTTGCTCACTAGTGCCTGGTAGAATACAGGTCCGGCGGCATACACATCAGCCCTCTTAGCCAGGACCCCCTCTCAGATATTCATTAGGGTGGCGTTGGCCGCAACACAAGGGCGCTTTAATTCCTCGCTCTTGCCCCTTCCCCTGTATGTGGGGAGAAGTGGGTGAGAGCATAATAGGAAATGTGCTGAGAAAGGATGTGATGGGCAGCCAGGCACAGGCAACTAACAGCAATGAAGGTAAGGTGTGTCAGAGAATGTGTGTTAGTCTGCTTCAGTCAGTATGTTTGTGTATGTCAGTCTGTATGGACCAGTGTGTGTATGTCATGTGTAATGTATGTATGGGTCATTGTGTCTATATGGGTCAGTGTGTGTCTGTATGGGTCAGTGTGTATGCATGAGTCAGTCTGTCTGTATGAGTCAGTGTGTCTGTATGAGTCACTGTGTGTTTGTATGTGTCAGTGTGTGTCTGTATGGGCCAGGGTGTGGGTGTGTGTATATCATGTGTCTGTCTGCATGAGTCAGTCTGTCTGCATGGGTCAGTGTGTGTGTCTGTACGAGTCAGTGTGTCTGTATGGGTCAGTGTGCGTCTGTATGGGTCAGTGTGTGTCTCTATGGGCCAGTGTGTGTGTGTGTGTCATGTGTGTAATGTCTGTATATATGGGTCATTGTGTGTGTCTGTATGGGTCAGTGTGTGTGTCTGTATGGGTCAGTGTGTGTCTGTATGAGTCAGTGTGTCTGTACAAGTTAGTGTGTCTGTATGGTTCAGTGTGTGTCTGTATGGGCCAGTGTATGTGTGTATGTCATGTGTGTCCTGTCTGTCTGTATGGGTCATTGTGTGTGTGTGTGTATGGGTCAGTGTGTGTCTGTATGAGTCAGTGTGTCTGTATGGGTCATTGTGTGTCTATATGGGCCAGTGTGTGTGCATGTCATGTGTGTAATGTCTGTCTGTATGGGTCATTGTGTGTGTCTGTATGGGTCAGTGTGTGTGTCTGTATGGGTCAGTGTGTGTGTGTGTGTGTATGGGTCATTGTGTCTGTATGGGTCAGTGTGTGTATGTCATGCGTGTAATGTCTGTCTGGGTCATTGTGTGTATCTGTATGGGTCATTGTGGCTGTATGGGTCAGTGTGTGTCTGTATGGGTCATTGTGGCTGTATGGGTCAGTGTGTGTGTGTGTGTGTGTGTCTATATGTGTCAGTGTGTCTGTATGGGTCAGTGTGTGTATGTCATGCGTGTAATATCTGTCAGTATGGGTCATTGTGTGTATCTGTATGGGTCATTGTGGCTGTATGGGTCAGTGTGTGTCTGTATGGGTCATTGTGGCTGTATGGGTCAGTGTGTGTGTGTGTGTCTGTATGGGTCATTGTGGCTGTATGGGTCAGTGTGTGTCTGTATGGGTCATTGTGTATGTTTATGGGTTATTGTGTGTGTCTGCATGTGTCAGAATGTCTGTATGTTTGTGTCTGCATGGATCAGTGTGTGCATATGGGTCAGTGTGCGTCGGTGTACATGGGTTAGTGTGCGGGCGTCAGTTTGCGTGGGTCAGTGTGTCTATATGTGTGTGTGCCTGCATGGGTCAGTGTGTCTGTATGTGTGTGTCTGCATGGATCAGTGTGTGTATATGGGTCAGTGTGTGTCAATCTACATGGATTAGTGCGTGTGTGTCAGTTTGCATGGGTCAGTGTGTGTCTACTTGAGTCAGCGTGTGTGTTAGTCTGCATGATTGGGTGGAGCAAATGGGGTGGCAAATTTGTTTTTGCCAAGGGTGGCAAAAATGCGTGCACCGGCCCTGTCCTCATGTTTATGTTGACAAATTGGTTGCTGCTTGGTAGATTTATGTTACACAGTACACTGCAGATTGTTACGCAGTACACAGTACAGAATGTTATACAGTACACTGCAGTTAACAGTGCCTTGACATTTCTAGAACACATAGTCAAGGGGAAAAAAAGTTTGGCAGACACATTTTTCATCTTCAAAGATCCTGTACTCTATCTGCAAAAGTACTAGTGCCACACTCACGTGTGCACCAAACCGCAGCCAATAAATCACAGTGTGAAAAAATAGGGCCTTACAAACTTTTACCATTTGCATCTGTGGACGTAACTAGCCAGACCTCAAGACTCAGCCAAGCTGGGCAAAACCACTACAATGAAAGACATTTGAAAAGATTAAAACCAGCTCCAGCACCATCACATTTCATAATATATTTTGTCAACAAAGAGTTAAGAAAAGACCTACCACACTGAGTGTGACAGGGTTCACTTGTGCACAGCCTATATTATTGAGGGAAGAAGCTTGCAATTTCCAAAGCACCAGTAGTGGCACAAAAGCAGAGTGCAAATTAAATAATCAGTATCTTAATAGAAACAAAATAAAAAATAAATCACAAATCACTAAAACAATTCTAAACCAGTAAATCTGGTTTAAAATGGGTATATGTCGCACTGGTAGGAGCATCAATGTTACGGTACCTCCAGGAACGAAATGTACAAACCGCCGTTTAGCGAGTATTCCCCGTTCGCAATAATGTGGTCGGGTAGTGGGTATAATAAAACCAGGCGAACCGCCAGCCAGGGAACACTCCAAACTCCCGAACGGTACCTGTACGGCTAATTCCCTTCGCAAGCCGCAAATCCACGAACGGCAATTAATAACCGAACGACAATATCTCCCAAGCGGCAAATAATCCAAGTAAGCAGTCTCTCGCCGCTGGTATCCAAATCCCCCCAATAACGAGACCAAGCTCCGCTTTGAGGGTAAAACACGAACTGGTTTACTGTGGGCTATCTGCCCGGTATTTATGCAGGTCTCCCACTTGGTGGACACTCCCCTAGGGGACCAAATGGGAGACTGAAATCACAGAGGGACATGGGGACATTCTGGACATACATCCCCACAATATTCCCAGCATGCAGTACAGTTCCCTCCCCTCTGCTCGGGGAATAATTGGGAAGTAATTCAATTATCTCCCCGAGCAGAGGCAATCGCCATTTTAGATACAAGTTACAAAAACACACAAAAATCCATAACTTAATAACTGCTGAACATTTTACATCAGTCTTGCATATCCCCAGATAGCCTGGATCTGAGGGCACATTATTGGAGAATAGCGCTCAGATCCCATTCGCACAGTTCAATCGCCATGGAGTCAAAGTCTCTTTCAGTTCGTCGGTATGCGATTGACTCCATGGGACGGCTATCTGGGTTAAGTCCATTCGTGTGGTTGAATCTCCCGAACGGCTGGCATTCGTATGCTTTTGTCGATTGAGAAGGGGAGGTCGACGGCTTCAGCGGTGTTAGGCTGAAAAAGTGTCCGTTTTCCGATCCATGAAATAATCGTCGAACACCGCTGGTCGTTCGCATGGACAAAATGGCCGCCGCCTCGTGGTCGACATACGAACGACGACCACCCGGCATTCGGTTTTAATTGAGAAGTGTCTGTGGTTAACCGCAACGTTCTAATTGGGATCAATAGGTTAACCAGCAGCACACTTCTCTTCTGGGTGGCCGTCCGTTCGGTAGTTCCGTTCGACAAAACCGACATTCCCTTAAACAAAGCATACGAACGGGGAAATTCATGAAAACGGCAAAACAGACGAACAACGCAGTTATAATCCAGACAGATGGGTCTGTCACAATCAATATAGGAGGAAACTTTTTTCTATTTGTTCTTTTTTAGATTACCTGATGATATGGATTCCAACTGTTCCTGTTGAACTTGCTCATTTGACTACTGGCACCATCCTCCCTGCTTTGCCTAAGGGTAGTGATGGTGAAGGAGGTAGTGCTAGTGGCAGCTTGTTTCAACTGTGCAGAATAAACACACTACCAGTGCTCTCTTAGTAATACAGACTTGTGGTGTCTTTGCAGATATTACTTCATACCTGCACAAGTGAGATGGCCCTTCACTTGCCCCTTAGTCACTTTCTTGCCACAAAATGTGCACTTTACAGTTCAGACTTTTTGGTTCTGGTTCAAAGTTGGTTCAAACTTTGCTTCTGGTGCAGCTGATGTCGCATTGTCTCTGTTGGATGAGAAATTCTATAACAGATACAAGTGGACTTGGAGATGGTGTACATGGAGGAGAGTGCACACTAGCTGCTGGTGAAAACACTGACTGTCGTCTCCACGCTCCTCTCTTCTAATTCCTTTGTCTCATCATACTCATAGTTGAGAAGCTCCTGGGCCGGATTTAAAGTGCTATGTCTGCAGTAGTGTGGGAAACTGAATTATCATTACCAGATTTATGATTGATCATTGCTACCACCACCAACAACAGACATTTGTGGCACTACTTACTTGGTACTCTGCTGTAAGTCTTCATTAATGAGAGCTCTGATAATCCCCGCAAAGTTGATTTTGCTACACTCTCCCTTAGCTGCTACTTGAGGGCTCCAAGAAGGTATATCACTTGAACTAGCTGTGGTAGAAGGAGCTGCAATTCCAATGGAAGTGACAGCAAAAGTTGTTGCAGCATGAAAAGGATGAGAAAAATACAACTGCCTCCTTGGTCTTGAGACAGACTCAATCATTGCAGAGGAAGAGGTTTTTAGACTGTCAGAGGATATGGAATTATTGCTCCCTTAGTTTTGTCTTGGAATTGCTACGTGACATTGACGATGGTGGGTTGATTTTCTAATTACAATAATTGGGATAGTAAAATAGGTTGTGCTTGGTGAATTTGCTATTGTAACATTATTGTATTTGACTTTAAGATACACTACAGAGTGCTCACAGTGCTCACGGTGCACACTTTGCACACATTAGACTAAAAAACAAACAAACACTTAACTGTAAATTGTCAATTCCAAGTTGGCATTAAGTGGCTAAAAGTGGTACAATGCACTAGCCATAACCACCAGTCTCATACTAGGATGAATGATGCGGTCTGTCTACCACTCAAATTTTGTGTGCGGTACACTGAGCCAGTAGTTAGGCCACATGGGAAGTCCTTTTCACTAGATAGCACCCCTCCCTCACCAAAGAAAATATTTTCTTTCAATAAACAAAAAAACAAACAAACAAAAAATCCTGTTAAGGTGTTAGTTGGTTATAAGTGTCAGTATAACCCTGATGGAGGGATATAGGAGTAGAGGAAAGAGAGGGGGCAAGAGTGCAAAAAAGTCTAAAAAAACAAGTGTAGAAAAACCAATTATTTGTAATCTAACGGGATCTCCTCTAACCAATTTACAATAAAAAGTCTAGAATAAGGGATTGAAATTTTTCCCTACTAAATCATTACATAAATTTGAAGTCTTTATAGACTTAAATAAATTCAAACGGCAGTTATGCCTAAAGAAATGTTTTATAAAATCAGATAGACATTTAAATCAAGTATCTCAATCAAATTATGTCCATAAGAACTTAAGAGAAAAATCGATCTTCTTCCCAAATAATTTTATCTCTAATGAAATGATTTCCTTTAAAAAAACAGTACTGCAAGAAGTGAATAAAATCAAAACCGGTAATAAAAAACAAATGAATTTCAATAAATTAGGATGGTTAACTTTAAAGCAATTACAAAAGGATCAAAGCAAGGTAATTAAACCTGCAGATAAGGGAGGGGGCATTATCATAATGAACACTGATAAGTATATAGAGGAAGGATTGAGATTAGTCAAAGATTACCTAGAGACCCAACGTTGAATATAACAAAAAAGTTTGAATTACTATTCTAAAAAGGTAGAGAAATGGAGATATTAAATGAAAATGAATTTAGATATTTGAGTATTAAAAAAACAAAAATACGGGTGTTTTATCATCTCTCCAAAATTCACAAGGATCAAACAAGTTCTCCAGGTAGACCGATAGTCTCAGGAATAGATTCCATTTCAAGTAGACTGTCGGAATACCTGGACAGATGTTTACAATCATCAGTACAAAACACACCCAGTTATCTAAAGGACACTCTAAACATCATTCAAATCCTAAAAGGCATTATATGGGAACCTCATTTTATTTTGGTCACTGCAGATGTCAGTTCCTTGTATACTATTATTTTTCATCAGAAGGGTAGAGAGGCGGTGAATATCTTTACAAGACAAGCCCAAACCCATCCTGATGAACAAATAGATTTAATCTTACAAGGGATAGAACTCATCCTTTTAAATAATTAGTTTTGGTTCCAAAATGAGTTTTAACATCAAATATGTGGTAGTGCTATGGGGACAAAGTTCGCGCCCAGCTATGCAAATCTTTTTATGGCCTTCTGTGAACAAAGTTTCATTCTAGAGAATTCCGAGCTGGAGCGCGAACCTTGTCACCTATAAGCGGTACATAGATGATATCTTTTTCATTTGGAGAGGGACTGTAGAAGAACTTAATGATTTTTAAATTTTTTTTAAAGATAATCAATGGGGAATAATACTCACCCTGGATCATAGCAAAGAGGATCATAATATCATAATAAAGGGAATCAACACAGTAAAGAAGGAGACTATATTTAAAAGAAGAAAAATTACCACAACAAGAGGACATAGTCTTAAATTAGAGGGACAAAGGTTTAAAAATAATATCAGGAAGTATTACTTTACTGAGAGGGTAGTGGATGCATGGAATAGCCTTCCAGCTGAAGTGGTAGAGGTTAACACAGTAAAGGAGTTTAAGCATGCGTGGGATAGGCATAAGGCTATCCTAACTATAAGATAAGGCCAGGGACTAATGAAAGTATTTAGAAAATTGGGCAGACTAGATGGGCCGAATGGTTCTTATCTGCCGTCACATTCTATGTTTCTATGTTTCTATAAAAGAGTGTGAATTTCCTGGACCTAAATATTTATGTAGAAGAAAACACTATAAAAACTAAAACGTATTTTAAATCAGTAGATGTTAATAACTACATATATTTAAATAGTTGTCATTTTCCCCCCTGGCTGAGAAATATACCAAGGGCACAGTTCCTTAGGATCCGTAGGAATTGTATGAATAAATATATTTTTCAGACACAGGCTGATAGGATTAAAGATCAATTTATAGAAAAGGGTTATGAGGAATCCACACTATTAAGCACTTTAAAGGAGGTAGAAAATATGGACAGAATGTCCCTTTTGGAATACAAACCTAAAAAAGAAAATGATACCATTTGTAATTTTAATTAGGAAAGTAGGAAAATAAGGAAAATAATCAATAAATACTGGCCAATTTTAAGAAATTACCCAATGCTATATTATATGTTATCAGATAAACCAAAAATTGTATATAGAGGGTCACTCAATCTAAAACAAATGTTGACTCATAACCATATTAGGGAGAAAAAAACTACTCCTTTTTTTCAAAAACAAGTTTTTTTTGGATGTGGACAATGCTTGGCGTGCAGGAGCACAAAGAGCAACAAAAGACATGTCACAACCTTTCTAGATCCTCATAAGGAAAAAGAATATAAAATAAAAAGTATGATTACGTGCTTCACAAAGAAAGTGATTTATATTTTAAAATGTCCATACCAGCTATACTATGTGGGAAGAAAGAAGCGCCCACTCCACATAAGGATTAATGTGAGAAACATTAGAAAAGGATACAATAATGTCTCTCTACATTTTAAATTATTTCACAATAGTGATCCACATCTTTTAGAATTTTTTGCCATACAAAAAGTGGAGGTAAATTGGAGAGGGGAAGATGAAGTTAGAAAACTAGGTAAAATAGAGATGAAATGGATTTTCAATCTCAACACCCTCACCCCTTTTGGTCTGAATGCAGATTTTGAGCTGTGTCATTTTTTTAAATAAAAATAATGCTGTATCCCAGAGTTTTTATGTATGAAATTTTTTATATATTCATTAATTTATTTTATATCCATTATTTTTATTATTTTTTTTAAATGTATTCTTTTTTTATATTTTCTGCTTTCTTTTTTAGGTTACATGTAATTTACTGAGAAGAATAAGGGGAAGCAAGCCATATGAAAAAGGGGTATAGTTGCCTACCTTAAAGGCACAGAAGCTGGAAGTGTTTGACCCTATACCCATATAAAAGGCTCAAAAAACTTGAGTTTATTTCCACTCACTGCACCTGAGAACAATTCTATTTACTGCCATACAGTGTTATACTATATTTTCTCTGTTTCTTCTTTTTCATATATAACCCACATATGATTTGAGGGGTAAGTGTATATGTTTTTACACTATTGGTTTCTGTAATTAAAATCATAGTGCTGCACTCACACTAAGTGTTGAGAAAGTGGTAACACTAACCAGTCTCTTAGTTGTTTTTCTTTTTGGTGTTTATATATATTGTAGTGGGTTTTTCGGAGTGCTCACAGAGTGTCTTTAGCAGCTACACAAAATACCTAACTTATTCAGTAATAAGCCATTCAGCCATTTTTTCCACACCTTTTGTGTTGATCTATAAGTGTCAGTTGCTAGCAGTAGGACACTGCACTAACCATAACCACCATTTGATTGCCAGATGTTTTGCTCTTTGCTGAACAATATACTCTTCCAAAAATATTAATTTATTTTTTTTTAAACTGTAAATTGGCAACTATGAGGAAAGTTCATTGTCTGCATGCAGAGGAAGGAAACACTGAATGGCAGTACTGTACACTGTGCAGCATTGCCCCAGGAATCACCTCTGGTAGCTATTTGAGGAGTGGCCAGTAGAGTTATCACTAGGTTGTAATGCAAACACTGCATTTTCTCTAAAAAAAACAATGTTTACTGCAAAAAGCCTGAAGGGAATGATTCTACTCACCAGAACAAATACAATAAGCTGTAGTTGTTCTGGTGACTATAGTGTCCCTTTAACCCCTTAAAACCGGAGGACGTACAATTACGCCCTCTAATAGGCGGCTCTAAACGCCGCCGGGCGTAATTGTACGCCCTCCGGTTTTTGTTAACTTACCCGGTCGCCGGCGGTCCCACGCCGGCGATCGCGGTGGGGGGGACTCCCAGGGAGCCCCCCCGCGGCAGATCCTTCTCCTCCGGTGCTCCCCGGCCATGTGAGAGTGGGGTCCTAGCGAGGACCCCACAATCACATGGCCGGGTAGGCTGCCTCCTGCATTGCCAGCAGGGGGGCTGCCTGTAATGACAGGTGGTCCCCCTGCTGGCTGAAAATAAAATTAAAATTACATTTATTGGTGTAAAAAAAAATAATATATACTTAGATCATATGTATATAATATATATATATATATATATATATATATACACACACGTACACCATATATATATTATATATATATATATATATATATATATATATTAATATCAAATTACACGTAGACTGATACTGATTAAATATATATATAATTATTGTTATATATATATTTATATATAATATAAAAAATAAAAATGTAAATACGTTAAAAAATAAAATTAAAAAATAATTAAAAATAAATAATTAAAAATATATAGATGTGTGTTATTTCGTTCTAACTGTTTTGTGAAATTAATATATATATATTTATATCAAAATACACGTAGAACGAAATAATATATATATCTATATACATAAATATATACGTATATATCACTATATATATACCTATATATAAATACAAATATTTAAAAAAAATATAGATATATACATATATATACATACATACGTATATATATACATATATTAATTCTACATATATATTTATGTAATATTTTTACATAATTAGGTATCTTAATTAATTACAATTAGCGGGACCTGCCTGACAACCCATGCCGAAAGTAAAGGGAATTTAATTTGCTAGCACTATATTTAACCCTATAACTTTCCAAGACACCATAAAACCTGTACATGGGGGGTACTGTTCTACTCGGGAGACTTCGCTGAACACAAATATTAGTGTTTCAAAACAGTAAAATGTATTACAACGATGATATCGCCAGTAAAAGTGAAGTTTTTTGCATTTTTCACGCACAAACAGCATTACACGGACAATATTATTGCTGTGATACTTTTTACTGTTTTGAAACACAAATATTTGTGTTCAGCGAAGTCTCCCGAGTACAACAGTACCCCTCATGTACAGGTTTTATGGTGTTTTCAAAAGTTACAGTGTCAAATATAAGGCTTGTGTTTCATTTTTTTCACATTAAAATTTGCCAGATTGGTTACGTTGCCTTTGAGACCCTATGGTAGCCCAAGAATGAAAATTACCCCTATGATGGCATACCATTTGCAATAGTAGACAACCCAAGGTATTGCAAATGGGATATGTCCAGTCTTTTTTAGTAGCCACTTAGTCACAAACACTGGCCAAAATTGGCATTTTTTGCATTTTTCACACACAAACAAATACTAACGCTAACTTTGGCCAGTGTTTGTGACCAAATGGCTACTAAAAAAGACTGGACATACCCCATTTGCAATACCTTGGGTTGTCTACTATTTCAAATGGTATGCCATTGTGGGTGTAAATTTCATTCCTGGGCTACTATACAGTCTCAAAGGCAACGTAACCAATCTGGCAAATTTCAATTTCAAATGTAGCGTGCTATATTTGACCCTGTAACTTCCCAAAATGCCATAAAACCTGTACATAGGGGGTACTGTCTTACACGTGAGACTTTACTGAATATAAATATGTGTATTTTATTGCAGTAAAAGCAAACAGTATTATGACACTGACCGTTAAAATGTCACGTAGAACTAAAAAAATCCCCAAAAAACTTATTTTCTCCCATTTTTTTCATATTAAATTATGTTTCATAGCTAAATATTTGATATTAAATGAAAGCCCTGTTTCCCCTGAATAAAATGATATATAATAAGGGTGGGTGCATTTACTATGAAAGAGGTGTATTACGGTTGGACAGACATGTAGCCCAAATGCCAGGTTTTGTTTACATTTTGTTTTGTTCACAATGTGTACATTTGGCTCCGTCCTTAAGGGGTTAAACATTGTCTCATATTAGGATCAATGACACCACAGCAATCACCTATCTCCCAATCAAAGTTTTTTCAGGTGCCACTGGCAACAGCCGGCTAGGTACAGCAATAAGCTAAACCCAGTCTCACAGTAGAATCAATTGTCATGCTATGGGAGGATTCCAAGCAAGATATGGGAGAATTCAAAGCAAGATATGCTATGGGAGGATTCAAAGCAAGATATGTTAGCAATCCTACCAAAAGAAACAGGGGGAAACAACATACTTACTATTAAATATTATATACTGCACCTTAGAGTGATTGGGCTTCACGCTGGATGGAAAGAAGAAATATCAGTCCTAGACCCATATACCAATTCAGACCAGGAGGGTACATAGAAAATAACAATAGAAAAACAATTAGTAAAACCAAGGACAACAACAGGGCCCAGTCTGGTACTAGAGATAGGAATAACTCATGATTAGTAATGTAGCTGGGTCTGGTACGCAAGGACAAAAAAGGAATACTCATGGTCAGTAATGTACTCAGGTTTACAAACACTGAGAGCTGGACTGGAACAAATAAAGGTCAAAATTCTTAGATGGGTCAATAACATGAGTCAGGAACAGTATCAAATGTGCTAATGGGAAATGGAATTTGTGAAAGGGTGCTGGATCAGAAATTCCATGAGTTTATATAGGTCCAGAGCATTGTATCAGTTTTGTGTCATTGCAGAATGTGCAGTATGTTAAACAAGATGCTAATACCAAGAAACCAGAAAATATAAAAGACAAAATGGCCATGGCTCACATAATTTAAATGTGATTATAGCCAGAATGACGTCATTAAGTAACAATGATGCTGCATTGAAATCAGCACCGTTGTGATTTTAGAATTGATGCGGCTGCAACTACATTGGTGTGATGGATTGACATGGCTGTGTCCACATTAGAGCAAGAACCCAGGGGCCATGGGGAAATTCATGTGGGTGCATCAAAATGTGAGCAAGACCATTGAATTGGCAAGGATACACCAAAGTTGTCCCCAGGATCCTATAACCACACAGGCACAGTAAGGATAAAACAGTGTCACTGCTGACCTTTATCCCTCAATAGCTGCAGTCAAAGTATCTAAAGGAGTCCTGCATGGAAGTATACATTGTTTTACTGCTCATCCCTTTTCCCCTCCATTAGTCACCTATCACTTGATCTGAAAATAAAATCAACATCTTTTATCTCTCCCCTAACCATAAAACATCCTTTTTTTTCTACAAAAAACAATGCAGCCTCTTTTTCATTACTTCCCCTTTTTTCTGGTGCCATGGATGGCACTTCGAATTATAAATCGAAAAAAAGCCATTTCGGGCTTGAGTAAATCATTTTTTCCGAGGTACATGGGGGTTAGTAAATCAGAAATTTAGCTGAGTGGCCAAGATTTGCCCAAATTTGACTCAAAATGAATCTCCATGTCTATTATGTATTCATTCATGAATTGCTGTATTATGATTAGACATCAAGGTATGGGATATTTGAACTGGCTATCTCAAGTTTTGAAAACTTATTTTTTTCTCCTCTCAATACAAATCTATTTATTTGCCCTTATGGTGAGATCAGGCAGTACAATCTTTTCCAATATTTGTATTCTACTTCAAAGTTGATTCAAGACTTTCTTGGCAAAAGACATGTTTGATGTATCTGAATGCATTATACAATTCTGTGTTTACACATTTTAAGACTGCATTTGTAGTTTCAGTTTAATAGCTTTTCAGGCCATCAATTATTTTGTTTTTTAGAGTTCTGAAGGGGCAGAGACCGTGTTTGTATTGCACATTGACCCCAATTAAAACCTTTACATTGGCAAGCAGAAATTACTTTCAATGGAAAGATGGTTATCAGAAGCCACAGAAGCCAAGGCGTTGTATACTGGTCATTTTAGTCTATCTCTTTTTCCGTTTCTTCAAAGCAAAATGATAACAAAATCTGGATGGGAGGGGTGGAGGGGGGTGTTATGAAATATGACCAGCATATGAATGTAATCTTTTTAATCTATAATAAAACATAGTGTAGTATTAAATATAAAAATGTTCCCCAAGCACAGTAAAAAAAAGCACTGAAAAAAAAGGAATAAAATACGAAAAGCAAAAGGCATTCTATAGAGACTATTTGGAACTATTAAGAACTCTGGTATCTCTAGGAAATAATATAGTTTAAGAACTATCAGACAATTTAGAGTACACATGTTGTTCTTTCTTACTATAAAAAAACATGCTGCAATTTCTAAGTAGAATCTGTTTCGTTCACATCGGTAATTAAAAGAAAGAAGAAAACAAAAGGAATGAGTAGACCATACATTTTCAACTAGGTAACCTGCGAAAATCAGGGGCAAGCTAGCTAGACATAAATGATAAAACTACTCTTTGAGTTTCTAAAATCTTTAGCTGTGTGGTATAGCTTCCTCATTAGGGCTCGTGTCTGCAAATACCCATTATCAGAGGTTACTTAAAAACATGGCAACTATCTATTTCTGCTAGATTTAGCTCAGTTTATAAACATTACTCAGAATGGATGCAAGTGTCATTGTCTTAAATTACGGTCAACTGGTAAATTGTTACATTTGACAAGGGAAAAATTTTCTCTATTTTATGCAGTAATTATGTTTCATTTACTTTGTTTTAATAAACAAAACATTCTCAGATAAATATGGAACATGTGGCAACATACATAATAGAGAATCACATTTTACATACGTTTTAATCATAGAAAACTTTAGACCATATAGAGTCAGCACAAAAGTGGGATTTTTTTTTTTTTAGTCTTATATAGTTTATATCTAAGATCATTTTTTTCTTTTTCTTTTACCTTTGTAGGGGCACAGGGAGAGATGAAGAGTGGAAACTTACCTAGGATGCTTTTGACAAAAAGCATGTCTGTCACTTTAATCAGTCATTTAAAAAAAAAAAATAATTATGAAGACAAGTTCCAACAAGTTCCTTAGCTGACCCGTTTTTGTTTTTTTAAATTTTGACATGCTTTTTTAAGTTATACATTAGGGACTACTTTTACGTATGTACAATCTTCAGGTAGACAAAAGTTGACAAAGGGTGGAGCTTAGGTCAAGTTTCACAGCCTTTGTCAACTTTGTCATTGACTGTACTCACCTCTTTCCATCATCACAACAATTCTGGGAGCAGCGCACAACACTGGCACTCTGTGAACTCTCACAATCCGTTAGAGGCCTTAGGCATGTGTGTCATTTGAAGCACAATCCCAGTGAAGTACACAGAGCATGGAATTCCCATTGCTTCAAAGTGTGTTCTTGGAGATATTCTGGAGAGTTTTACTGATTCCTAAACTGTCTAAGATTTTGCTAAGATCTTTCTTTTTACTGTTACAGATAAGATTCATCTATATGAAAAGGTTACTGATTGCACAAGGTTTGATTTCCTGTTGATAATTGGTAAGGCATTTGATTAGCTAGGTGTTTACTATTGATTGTTGGTTAATTAGCTATTGTTTGCAAATAAGCATAGGCCCACCCAGGTGTTAAACATTCCTAGTGGGGGGTGCTTTTAGGAGTTATATAAGGGTTGTGGTCATTAACTTTGCTAATATAGCTTGGTTGCTACTTCTAAGTGCTGCTTCAAAGTGTGTGCTTGGATATATTCTGGAGAGTGCGGCTTCAAAATATGTGCTTAGAGATATTCTGGAGAGTACTGATTCAAAGTGTGTGCTTGGAGATATTCTGGAGAGTGCTGCTTAAAAATGTGTGCTTAGAGATATTCTGGAGAGTGCTGCTTCAAAGTGTGTGCTTGGAGATATTCTGGAGGTAATCTGAGGTATACAAGAGGACAAAAACAAAAAGTTGATATTTATTTGATTTAAATTACTCACCTCATTAAAATGGCAGACGTAGTTCAGTGTAATAGTTGTTATGCATTTGGAGATTTGGATGCTGTCTAATCTGTAGACAGTTCTCTATATTGCGGCAGGAGATTGTATTTTGAAGTCTGAGATTTGTGAATTACCCGGTAAACAAACTCAGGCTTGAACTGTTGCAAAGCCACTACCGCAGAGACGTACTAGGAGTGGCAGATGGATTTACTGTAGGATCTGGTAGACTTGTGGAGACATTCTCAGGCATCGAGTGTAGTGGTATTATGGAGACAGGCTTGGAGACTTTGGTGAGGCCTAATAAAACGCAGTTGTTGTTGGGGGATTCTATCATAAGAGGTGTGGAGCTGGACAACAGTGGTCTTGTAAGATGTCTTCCCGGAGCTACTGCTCACAGAGACAGAAGATGTATTAAATTCGGTCCAGGACTTCCACAATTTGGCACTTCAGTTTGGAACTTCCGAAATTCAGGACTTCGGCACTTTGGGACTTCGGCACTTTGGGACTTTGGAAATTCCCTAACCCTACCCGTAACTCAAACACTAACCCTCACCCTACCCCTAAACCTAACCCTACTACTAACCCTAGCCCTAGCCGTACCCCTAATCCTATCCCTAAGATATGTAACAGGGTTGATGTTCCAGGAGGGATAAGCAAAATGGCAAATGATTTAGGTAAATTAGAAAAATGGTCAGAGTTGTGGCAGCTGACATTTAATGTGGACAAGTGCAAGATAATGCATCTTGGAAGTAAAAGCCCTAGGGCAGTATACAGAATATTTGATAGAGTCATAACTTCAAAATCTGAGGAAAGGGATTTAGAGGTCATTATTTCTGATGACTTAAAGGTAGGCAGACAATGTAATAGAGCAGCAGAAAATGCTAGCAGAATGCTTGGTTGTATAGGAAGAGGTATTAGCAGTAGAGAGGGAAGTGCTCATGCCATTGTACAGCACACTGGTGAGACCTCCCTTGGAGTATTGTACGCAGTGCTGGAGACCATATCTCCAGAAGGATATTAAGACTTTAGAGAGAGTTCAGGGAAGGCTACTAAACTGGTTCATGGATTGCAGGATAAAATGTACAAGGAAAGGTTAAAGGAACTTAACATATATAGCCTGGAGGAAAGACGAGACAGGGGGGATATGCTAGAAACATTTAAATACATAAAGGGAATCCACACAGTAAAGGAGGAGACTATATTTAAAAGAAGAAAAACTAGCACAACAAGAGGACATAGTCTTAAATTAGAGGGCAAAGGTTTAAAAATAATAACAGGAAGTATTACTTTACTGAGAGGGTAGTGGATGCATGGAATAGCCTTCCAGCTGAAGTGGTAGAGGTTAACACAGTGAAGGAGTTTAAGCATGCATGGGATAGGCATGAGGCTAACCTATCTATAAGATAATGCTAGGGACTAATGAAAGTATTCATAAAATTGGGCAGACTAGCTGGGCCGAATGGTTCTTATCTGCCGCCACATTCTATGTCTATGTTTCTATATTTTTTTTACTCCATCTCATACACACAAAGAGTGCGGTACTTTGAGAGATGATCTTGTGGAACTGGTACAACATGGGAAAATGTGAGTTGCACAGTTCATGAGGCCTGAATTTGATTGGGGGGAAGGTTGGAGGGGGAATATAAAGAGACTGGGGCTGGCAACCCCACACCCCCCCAAAAAAACAAAAAAAACAGACAGATTTAATTTAACCAATATTACTTAAAACTTCTATCCAAGGGAAACTCTTGTCTTGAATTTAAATGGCATTATTAAACAAATTTAATTTGTCATATGTTTATTCATTTGCTTCTTGTTTCTTCTTAAACTCTCTCTGTTGAGGTTTACCAAGTACAACAAATACTACCCTGGGCCGGGAACATTGGGTTTCGGGGTTACTGCTTGTACGTGGGTTGGTCACTGCAATTCTCTGGGAATGTGGACAAATGGGGGTATGTTTGAGCCTTTCTATGCTTCCCTGTCCCCTCTTATATCTAAATCACCATGTGCTTATCAGAACACAAGGAGACTGGGAAATCTAGGCTGGCCTGTCCCAACAAGACTTCCACAAACTAAGTGGTTGGATGCATGGGCGTCCGCACAAATATTTTCAGGGGGGGCATAATTGTAATGACATCCATGCTTGGCCCCTTTTTGACAGTATTATGAAGGGGAGGAGCATAGTCATTATCACATAAAGTCAGGGTGAATAGCATTTTCACAACTATGGTGTCAGGAATACATGTTTGTTTTCTTGACACTATAGTGTTCCTTTAATCAAATTAAAGGAACATTCTGGTCATCATAACAACTTCATCTAAATGAAAATGCTGTGATGCAAGGAGACCCTGGGTGCTCTCTTTCCTTAAAGGGGTGAAACCGCTCTCAAATGGTTTAACCCCCAAAGGCTTCCTCCAGCACCAGATCTCCAGGTCGCTCAGTGGTATTTGGCTTCTGAAAAGGAGTGTCAGGAAGTGCAGATTGACATCAGGCATGGGTGCCACTGATTGACTAGAGTGGTCAGCTGACGATCTAAGCCAATCGCTAGTTCCCGATTCATATTTTTTTTTTACGTTTTTATGAATGGGGAGCTACTGATTGGCTTAGAGTGTCAGCTGACTGCTCTAGCCAATCAGCAACACCCCTACCCAGCTGCCCTCTGTGCTTCCTGACACTCATTAAATAAAAGTGAACACATTAAAACTGAGATTTTCTTTACCTGGGGAGATGAGAAGGTCCAAAGTTTCCCTGCCAGGCTCAGGTACCAAAGCCGTATGATGTGGTGTCCAGAATGAAGTGGAAGGATCAGTTCACTTGTCCTTCCCGCTCCAATCTCATTTTCTTCTCCTTCATTTGACACAGTCTTCTTTTTTTTCTGACACAGTTTTCTCTCCTCCTTGGCTCCTTCTGCTCCTTTACCTTTCTGCTACGTTCTGCTTATTTTGCATCTTCTACTCCTTTCTCTTTCTGATCCCTTTCTGCTTCTTGCAGATCTTTCCTTCTCATTGCAGGCCCTTCCTGCTCCTTGCTGCTCCCTTCTGCTTCTTGCAGACCCTTCCTGCTCCTTGCTGCCCATTTCTGTTCTTTTTACTACTTTACCTTTGTGCTCCTTCTGCCCCTTCCAGATCATTGCTGACCCTTTATGCTTCTTGATTTCCCTTCCTGCTCATTTCTGTTCCTTTTCCTTTCTGCTCCTTGATGTTCCTTCCTGCTCATTTCTGTTCCTTCTCCTTTCTGCCCCTTCTCCTACTTTACCTTTGTTCCATCTCCTTTCTGCTCATTCTGATTTTTTTTGCTCCTTTATGTTTGTGTTCCTCCTGTCCCTTCCTTCTCCTTTCTGCTCCTTCTCCTACTTTACATTTGTGCTCCTTCTGATTCTTTCTGCTCCTTTACCTTTGTGCTCCTTCTGTCACTTCCTTCTCCTTCTGCCCCTTTCTGCTCCTTTCTGCTGCTTCTCCTACTTTACCTTTGTGCTACTTCTGCTTATTTCTGCTCTTTTACACTTGTGCTCCTTCTTTTCCTTCCTGCTCCTTGCTGACTCGTTTTGCTCGTAGCAGACCCTCACTGCTACTTGATGTCCCTTCTTGCTCATTTCTGTTCCTTTTCCTTTCTGCTCCTTGATGTCCCTTCCTGCTCATTTCTATTCCTTCTCCTACTTTACCTTTGTCCTCCTTTCTGCTCCTTTGCCTTTTTGACTCTGTCTGTCCCTTCCTGCTCCTTGCTGCCCTTTCTGCTCCTTTTAAACCCCTTTTTACCTCCTATTTTACCTTTGTGCTCCTTCTGATTTTTTCTGCTCCTTTACTGTTGTGCTCCTTACTGTCCCTTCCTGCTCATTTCTGTTCCTTCTCCTTTCTGCTCCTTCTCTTACTTTACCTTCCTGCTCCTTGCTTTTCTTTTTTGCTCCTTCTCCTACTTTACCTTTGTGCTCCTTCTGATTCTTTCTGCTCCTTTACCTTTCTGCTCCTTCTGTCCCTTCCTGACCCTTTCTGCTCATTGCAGACCCTTCATTCTCTTTGCAGCCCCTTCCTGCTTCTTTCTGTCCCTACCAGCTTCTTTCTGCCCCTACCAGCTTCTTGCAGCCCCTTCCAGCTCCTTGCTGACCCTTTCTGTTCCATGTAGACCCTTTCTGTTCCTTCTCCTTTGTTACCTGTATGCTCCTTCTGATTCTTTCTGCTCCTTTACCTTTCTGCTCCTTCTGTCCCTTCCTGCCCCTTTCTGCTCATTGCAGACCCTTCATTCTCCTTGCAGCCCTTTCCTGCTTCTTTCTGCCTCTTCCTGCTCCTTGCAGACCCTTCCTGCTCATTGCTGCATCTTCCTACTCCTTGCTGACCCCTCCTGCTCCTTGCAGACCCTTCCCACTCTTTCCTGACCCCTCCTGCTCCTTGCAGACCCTTCCTACCCCTTCTTGCTCCTCGCTGCCCCTTCATACTCCTTGCTGACCCCTCCTGCCACTTGCAGACCCTTCCTGCTACTTGCTAACTACTCCTTCTCCTTGCTGCCCCTTCCTGCTCATTTCTGCTCCTTCTACTTTACCCTCCTGCTCCTTGCAGACCCTTCCTACCCTTCCTGCTTCATGCTGCCAATTCCTGCTGCTTGCTGCCCCTTCCTACTCCTTGTTGAACCCTCCTGCACCTTGCAGAATATTTCTGCTCATTTCTGCTCTTTCTACTTTACCTTCCTGTAGGCTGCCCCCCATGCATCACTTACCTGATCTGTAGGCTGACCCCATCCCTCACTTACCTGATCTGGGGGCCCCCAGAACTCACCTGATCTGGGCTGCCCCCCAACTCATTTACCTGATCTGCTGGCTGCCCCCCATCTCTCACTCTACCTGATCTGTAGACTGCCCCATCCCTCACCTGATCTGTAGGCTGCCCCCCCATCCCTCACCTGATCTGTAGGCTGCCCCCCCATCCCTCACTTACCTGATCTGTAGGCTGTCTCTGCAGTCTGGCTGCACTTTGCGCTGCTCCCCTGCAGATTCAGTGAGGAGAGAGAAGCAGGGATAAGATGTAGCTTCCTATCCCTGCCTTTCTACATTAACAGCGTTGCCGGTATTGCAGTGTATTCCCACAGTGAAATGAAAAACAGCAGCAGAAGCTGAAAAATCCAGGGGGGGGTCAAATGCCCCCCCTTGCCTCCCCCTGTGGACGCCCATGGTTGGAAGGGCTTCATGCACCAGAGTGTGACAAACCTGGAAATGGTATGGAATTACCGAGCAGATTGGAACTATGACACAAGCTGCTAAAACTTTAAGGTAGAGGTAGTAGAGGTAGAGGTAGTACGTACCCGGCCCAAGGTAGTATTTGTCACACAAAGTAATTCCAAGAATTATTGAAAACTGATACTGGACATGTAATATGAATTGTATTTATAGTGTGAGCAGTTCTGTGACAAATTTTAATCTTGTGAGTGTCACATACTTGTTACGGTACCTCCAGTAATAAATGCACAAACCGCCGTTTAGTGAATGCTCCCCATTCACAATACTGTGGTCTGGTAGCGTATGCAATACAACCATGCAAACCGCCAGCCAGGGAACACTCCAAACTCCCGAACGGTATCTGTACGGCTCCTTCCCTTCACGAGCTCCAAATACACGAACTGCCAATATCAGCCGAACGGCAATAGTTTCCAAGCAGCAAATAATTCCAATGAGCAGTCTCTAGTCGCCGGTAATAAAATCCCCCCAATAACGAGACCAAGCTCCGCTTTGAGGGTAAAACACGAACTGAGTTTACTGTGGGCTACCCGCCCGTATTTATGCAGATCTCCCACTTGGTGGACACTCCCCTAGGGGACCAAATGGGAGACTGTAATAGCAGAAGGACATGGGGACATTTTAGACATACAACCCCACAATATTCCAAGCATGCATCACAGTTTCCTCCCCTCTGCTCGGGAGATAATTGAGAAGTAATTCAATTATCTCCCAGAGCAGAGGCAAATCGCCATTTTAAATATAAGTCACAAAACACATTAAAATACATAACTTTATAACTGCCGAACGTATTGCATTCGTATAACACATCCCGAGATAGCCTGGATCTGAGTGAATATTATTGGCGAATAGCGCTCAGATCCCATACGCACAGTTCAATCGCCATGGAGTCAAAGTCTATTACAGTTCTTCGGTATGCGATTGACTCCATGGGAAGGTTATCTGGGGTAAGTCCATTCGTGCCTTTAAACCTCTCGAACAGCCGGTGTTCGCATACTTCTGTCGATTGAGAAGGGAGGTCGACGGCTTCAGCGGTGTTCGGTTGAAAAAGTGTCAGTTTTTAGTTCCATGAAATAACCGTCGAACACTGTTGGTCTTTCGCATGGTTAAAATGGCCGCTGCCTCATGGTCGGCATACGAACGATGACCACCCTGTGTTCGGTTTTAATTGAGAAGTGTCTGTGGTTAACCGCAACGTTCTAATTGGGATCAATAGGTTAACCAGCAGCACACTTCTCTTCTGGGTGGCCGTCCGTTCGGGAGTTCCGTTCGACAAAAAAATACATTCCCTTAAACAAGGCATACGAATGGGGAAATTCATACAAACGGCAAAACAGACGAACACAGCAATTCTAGTTCATACGGATGGGTCTGTCACAATACTCAACAACAGTCTTTGTAGATGTATACCTATGTGATATATATGATTATTTATAACCGTGTTTCAGTATACATTTTCTGTTTGTATTTATTCGCTTGCTCAAATTTGATGTTGGAGAGACATTTTATATACATTGTGATTTTAAGGAATACCAATCAATCTATTGTTTATAATTGTTTATGTGAGTACAATTTTTTGCTGGCTGTATCACCAGTTGAAACGTGTTTTTGCAGGGCCGCCATCAGGGCATGACAACCGTAACGGTCAGGTCGTCCGGGCCCCACATTCAGTGGGTACATACCGGGGTCACAGGTGGTCCTGCAACCCCGGTATGTACCCACTGGGCCAGCCTCTTCTCCTGGGGGGCCCAGCAGCCGGTCACCTCAGGGCCCCCCAGAGGCTGGCCCTGCTGACAACCGGCGGGCAGGCGCACGAGGGAGCACTCTCCTCTGTGTGCTTCCTCTTCAGCTCCCTCGCGCACCGTACTGATGTCGGAGCCGGAAGATGATGTCATCTTCCGGCTCCGGCATCAGTACGCGGCGCGCAAGGGAGCTGAAGAGGAAGCACACAGAGAGTGCTCCCTCGCGCGCCCGCCGGGTGTCAGGGAGGAAATTTGAGTGGGGGGGGAGAGGGAGGGAGGAAGGAGGAGGAAATTTGAGGGAGTGAGGGGGAGAGGGAGGAGGAATTTGAGTGGGGGGGAGAGGGAGGGAAGAAATTTGAGGGAGTGAGGGGAGAGGGAGGAAGGGGAGGAAATTCGAGAGGGAGGAGGGGGGAGAGGGAGGGAAGGGAGAAATTTGAGGGGGAGGGGAGAGGAAGGAGGAAACTTGAGGGAGGGGAGAGGAGAGGAAGGAAATTTGATGGCGGAGCGGAAGGAAATTTGAGGGGGAGGGAGAGGAAGGAAATTTGAGGGAGGGAGGGAGAAGGAAATTTGAGGGGGGGGAGAGGAAGGAGGAGAGGAAGGAAATTTGAGGGGGGAGGGGGAGAGGAAGGAAATTTGAGGGGAGGAGAGGAAGGAAATTTGAGGGGGGGGGGAGGGAGGAAGGAAATTTGAGGGGGACAGGAAGGAAATTGGGGGGACAGGAAGGAAATTGAAGGGGAGAGGAAGGAAATGAGAGGGAGGGGGAGAAGAAGGAAATTGGGAGGGGAAGAAGGAAATTGGAGAGAGGGAGGGAGGGGGAGAAGAAGGAAATTGGAGGGGGGAGAAGGAAATTGGAGGGGGGAGAAGGAAATTGACGGGGGGAGGGGAAGAGATTGACATACATCACACACACACACACACACAATGCACCCCTTGCACACAGAAAAACAAACAATGCATTACACACAGACACACATACACAAGCAATGCATCCCTTACACACAGCAACACACAATGCACCCCTTACACACACTCAGTGCATCCCTTACAGACGCACACACTGCATCCCATACATACACAAACTCACCTTGCAGCCCTTACACATACAAACGCAGATTCACACAATGCATTCCTTACACACATCAGGACACCCCCCCCCCCAAACACACACCCCTGTTAACAAACTCATTGGTGGAACATGAAGGTGGACCCTGGGACCCAGACCTTGAGCTGTGTAAAGGGCCCTCAAAAAAATGGAGCTGCTTCCCGTTCTCCCAGAACATTGATTTTTGTGACCACAGTTACAAACCGCCTCCAGAGAGCCTGTTCTACACCAGACCAGTGGAGCTAGACGGCAGCTAGAGCCCATCATCATCCTCATCTGGTTGTAAGTAGGCAATCTAGTATATTATTCGTAGCACTAATCTCTAATTTACCTCACATTAAAGGGACACTATAGTCCCCAGAACCACTGCAGCTTAATGTAGTGGTTCTGGTGTCTATAGCCTGTCCCTGCAGGCCTTTTATTGTAAACACGGCGGCACTGCAGCACTGTGTTAGTTAACATGGCAGATCATATGGGTGGGGCATTGTGATGTCAGATGGGGGCGGCAAACTTTACTTTTGCCTAGGGCGGCAAAAATCCTTGCACCGGCCCTGCAGACACTGCATCCCTGTGGGCGGACTCGGGGGGTGGGGGTGGATGGACTCAGGTGCAGGCACCGGGGGGCCTCAAAATTTCTGATGGCAGCCCTGTGTTTTTTTTTTTAAATTCTTTATTTTTGCAGGAAGCCATATAAACATCATGTTTACATTGTGTGCAATAAAGGTTGTCAACAGAGGTTACAGTTTGCAGTAAAAACGTCAGCACATGCATATATTTTCCCAATTTTTTAGTAAAATTCTTACATAAATTCCTCATAACTGGACATTCGGTTAGGCTGGTTATTGACTGGAGGTAGCCTGTCGATAACATTAACGTGTGCGCCCTCAGTGTGGTTTGGTAAAGCTATGCCTGGGATTCACGTCGCTTAGGGTGCGTGAGTGTTGGGTAGTATACTTCTTCTCACTGTTAGGTAAGAGCCTAGGCCTCTCATGGTGATTAGCCCCTAAGAAATCTTATCGGCCGGGTTGGCTGGTACACGTGCTATGCGGTCGCTCGTATGCTTAAAACAGGCGTTGCACGTGAAAATAGGGTGAATGGTGGGAGGGGGTAACTTAGCTGGTCATATTGGCTGGCTTGTTGCTTACGGAGCCAGGTGTAGGGGACATAGTTATATTTATACATTTATGCCTTCCAGAGTTAGGTAAACCTTTCTAAGCAAAACAAAGTACAATAGTAAACATAAAACCATAGGTAACAATATAAACAGAAAATGTTATGTTTCAGGCAGGAGAATCGGGCGTGCTCATTTTTGTTCCCCTAGGCACAAATGGGCTGATGTTTGCGACAGTCCATGTAGGGCGGGTGACCGCCAGGGCTGCCTCGGCCTGTAGGCCCAGGGCTCGAAGGAAAGCTGGCGCTTCCGATTTATGTGTGAGGATGTGCGTCTTGCCTTCTCTCTCCACCAATAGCCGGTGTTGCCCCCACTTGTACGTGATGGATTTCTCACGAAGCTGCTGAGTAAGTTGTCCAATAGATCTCCTCCATGCCAACGTGTGCCTAGACATGTCTCTGTAAAAAGTCAGCTGTGGGAGAGGCCCTGGTGGCTCCCATGAGAGCCCCCCGGTCAGAGTCCCGATTGAATTTGACAAGCACGTCTCTAGGGGCCTCCTGAGGTGCTTTGGCGGCTTTTGGGAGTCGAAAACATGAGTCCACTCCCATCTGTTTCACTTGTTTGGGCAGCAGTAGTGTGGCCAGCAGCGGTCTGCAATAATGGGGTAGGTCGGAAACGGTGACCGATTCAGGGACCCCTCGGATCCTCCTTGCCTTCGCCCTGTCTTCCATCTGGGCTAGCTGTGTAGTCAGAGCGCTACATTGTTTCTGCAAAGACCCCAGGGTTGCGTCTGTGGCAGTTTGTGCGACCCCCGCTCCTCTGAAGCTCTCTTCCACGGTTACCATCCGGCTTGTAAGCGTCGAGACTTCCTCCCTAACCAACGCCATGTCGGCTTGAAACATAGCCTGTATTTCTTTTGTTAGTGCCTTTATATCGGCTTTAGTGGAGGGGGCTGAGTCCCCTATTTCCAAGGGTGTCGTCGGCTTGGTGTGTGCCTTCTGTGAAGGTAAGTAGACCGCTGTCTGGCTCTCTTCGTCCGATGACGGGGAGGTGTAGGCCTCCGCCATCGCCATCTTGTCGAGGTCAGACCGCGGCCGCGTGGCCGAGCATAGAAAAGCTGCAATATCTCCGGCTCTAGGGTCGGGATCGGTTTTGTGCTTCTTAGTCTTCTTGCCCATAATGTGAGGCACTTGGTGAGCGTTGGGTGGCTTGTGAATTGTGCCGTTTATCGCCAAAATTCAGCTTTAGTGTAAGTTCCTTAACGGAGCTACTGTGCTTTGTGTCCTGCTCGTTCGGGTGCTGGCTCCGCCCCCCGTCTGTTATAGCCCTGTGTTTTTGCACACATTTTTCACTTATTTATTTCCTGGTTCCAGACATTATTATAAAGTAGGAATTTATTTACCAATGGTATTTTATCTTTTATATTTAACAGACATTCTAACCCCTTTTCCTATGACATGTTTTCTGTACAGATCTTGCAAATAACTTTTCAGCATCTAATTTTCTTTCTATCCAAGTGGATCTACTGGGATTCTGTTCATAGCACTCATATATTTCCTATAATGATATTAACTTGCAATTATTTTCCAATATACCATTTTCAGCAGCCTCTTTAGTTTTGTAACACCTGCACATTATTTGTTCCAAGGATAACTACATTAAACTGTCTTGCATATGTAATCAGTTTAATGCTGCTTTTTAAAAAGCCAGAGGATACACATTGCATGCATACAACCACTTTGAAAAATGGCAAGTATAGCAAACCACAGATGTATCAATATCCTAAATGGAACTACATCAAAACTAAATCAGGGATTGTTTCAGGAAGCAGGAAAAATGTTATACCTTTTTTAAAATGTCTAGACTAGACACTATCATAATTATTAACAACACAAATTTAATTCATTATTCGAATAGAAGAGTTGCTGTTCACCACAATGTACTATAAAAAAATGAATGGTAAAGTCACAGAAATGTACCAAAATTGGTGGTTCAGAATGCAACTGAATTCCTTGCTCATTGATAGAGTAAGGACATGTAAAGATAATTTGCTAAGTCTGAAAACTGTTAAGTAACATTGTATTGTAGTGATTGGTTTGTACTGATGGTGCATATTTGTTCATAAAAAAAAATAAAAATGTTTAAGCTGATTTACTCTTTCTTTACCCCTTAACTACCAAGCAGGTTGCTAACAAAAAACGCTTCCAGAATCCAAGTAATTTAGCGTTCTGCAAAGTAATGTTTAAAAGTATTTTTCATCTCATAAAATACTTCATGCATAAATAGTACATTATTAATTAGGAACAAAAACTAAAACTTTGGGGTGCGGGGCCGGACCGCCAAGATGGACGGTCGCAGGAAAGATCAGCTCTTGCAAACCACAACCTGTTAAGCTAATATAACAAGCTTTGGATGAATTAAACAACCTGCAACCGCGACCCACCATGCGCAAGGGTTACCGGATCCGAGGAGAGGCTTGCTCCCAGAGCTCTATTCCCTCGGAGGGGAGATCTCTGCTGGTACAGGCGGGACCTCATCCGGCGGTGAGTGGGGTGGACGGCCGCCGCCCCACTATCCTGCCTAACGGAGCCCAACAGGCACTCTAAACTGTGGTGAATCTGGTCCTGTTCCCCCCCCCTTTGGACCGGTGGGGGATATCTCGGTCCCCACGGGCGACAGCCAAGCCTACCGCAAGGCCCAAACACCAGCCTTGCAATGCACTGCTGACAGGGCAACTTACCCCAAGATGGCTGACACCTCACAGCCACGTGCGTAATTAAGGGACGAGACGACCCGGAGCAACCGTGTGTACACAGCACAAATCCCGACTGCAGCACTGACATGCCTCCAGGACAAATCAGCAGGTCCTCCAAAGTAGGCCACAGCACTACCGACAACAAGTAGGCGGGAAGGAGCAAGGCGAGCAGAGAGCGGGTCTCCCCTGGGCACTCTCCATAATGCAGACCCGACGACTGAACGATGGGCTCACCAGGGCTGAAGGCCACCAGGGAACAGTCCCACAGCATCAGCCACCGGTGCGGTGGACCTAGCACCACGAAAGGTGACACTCCAGCAGGACACACTGCAGCCCCCACGAGGATGAGATCCGTCCTCCCACGGGAGAAGCCCGGTTCGTGGCCAGAGGAAGCAGGCCTTCTTGATGGCCAAGGGCTTTGGGGAGGACTCATACGATCCCTGCCTTCTGACCACGCACAGCCCCCCTAATCTACTACCAATCCGCGGCATGGGAGAACTTGCGCCCTAACCTGATGTGCTGGTCTATCCAAAAGATAAGAGACTCACTCGCTAAGACACACAACTCTACACAACAGATGCCTGACAACCGGGCAACCCCACTAGCCTTACACTCAGCATGAGGCAACACAGAGCAAGTTCACACTAAATATGCTCTTAGCACAACAGCCCACACAGCTCCGAAAGAACATACGTACATTAAATGAACCCCTACCAGACTTGGGGACCGGCACCATACATCCTGAAATACAGTAGGCCCTGAAACCCGTGGCACCCTTAACAACTTCAGCCTTTAGACCGACCATGACACCCAAACACCCACAAAGCAATCTTACACTCATGCAAATATTCTTCTGTAGATTTTTCTGTTTATACTCATGCAAATATAGCTTGTAACCACAAACACCATGATAATTAAGCTTCCTGAATATCCTCGTTTATCTAAAAGAAAAAATGTGCAAGTTAATCACTGCTCCTAATGCTGTATGAAGTATAGCGCTTGTGGACTGCTCTTGGGGCACCACAAGCTTATGTGTTACAGTCATGATGCACAATATGCACAATAAAAATATTTAAAAAAAAAAAACATATACACTGACAGTAAAAAAATAAAAATCTGAAAATGAAAAACAAAAAAAAACTAAAACTTTTTCTTGGAAAGAAAAACTTTAAATAATTTACCAAATAATCAAGTTACAATATGCATTGTATAATTATAATATATGATGTCGCATTGACATGATATTACCCTATACCATATCACCATCATTGCAGTCATGTTGCTTCTTTGGACACACACATACTAATTTATGCGGACAGAATAAATACAGGATATACAATTGATATGATACACAATGCAGAGGCATCTATACACACTCACACAGATAACAAGAAAAAATGCAGACAAGTACACTCATACTCACAAACACATGCTGTCACACACAAGCATACAATGCAAGTAGCACACACTGTCAGACAAATACACATGAATAGACTCTGGCAGACACACACTGTCACAAACACTGTAAGGTACATACATACATATATATGCTGACAGACACACACTCACACACTGTTAGAGACACAGACATTTGCCCTGGTGGTGTAGTGGTGTAAGTGGGTTGTAATGGCAGCATCCATCAGACAGGTAGCACATGCTGCTTCCCTGTTCCATTATGAAGGGATGTGTATTTTGACATAGTAACGGAGCAGGGAAGAGTGTGCTAGTGTTTGCTGAAAGTGTCTATAGCACAGAATCACTGTGCTATTTCCCCATTATCCTCAGCCACCCTCCGATTACCTGCTTCTCCTGTAGGGTGGCTGTCCCTTTCATGTGTATATCAGTTACCCTGCTGAATGTGAGAACAAGGAAAGGGCAAAATGAGCTGTGCCAGTCCTCTGCCCTCCCAGCATTATGAGCCAGCTCCCCAGACTCCAGCCTAATCAATAAAAATAATCTTCTGGGCAGCATAATCACACACAAAAAAAAGCAGTGGAACAGAGGAAAAGCAGCTCTCTTCCCCGGACAGCAGCATTCAAAGGTTAGTGTGGATGAAAGAGGCTGCTGCTCTCTGTCACTACTGCCCCTCTCATCAGGAACTGTAGCAGCTATGAGTAAAAGAGCTGCTACAGAGAGCTGAATATAGACAGTAACTCTGTATTCATCTTTCTGAAGTTCACAGCTTGGTGGCTTTTGATGCTGCCGAACAGTGACTTTCAGATCTTACAAAAAGCATATTTTGCAAACAAAATTAATTTACAATAAATGATTTTTTGTTGGCAATTATGCCAATCATGTACATAATTGCAGGGTATAAATGCATACTCTGGGAATCGTGTATGCATGACTTCCAAAGTGAAGGGGTTAAAACATAGCAAATCCAAGTTTTATTTAAGTCATTGTAGGGCAGTAGAAATCAGATTATTATAGACATTAGTCTTATTTATATTAATCTAACTGAATTTAAACTGCAAATTATATGATAATGGACCAGTGAAATATTGTGAGTAGGGGCAAGACCAGGGGTAGAGTTGTTCTGAGATATTTTAGGTGACATACTAATAACTATTTATGCAACTAAAATGTAATTAAGAGAAAGAACAATGTGTCTTATTTACACAGACTTTTTAAACACATTTATAATAGTTTAAAGACTCATTACTGTGAGTTTTATTGCTGTGGAGCTCGGCTATACACTCAGATGCAACAATATGGAACGCCTAGAAAAGACAGACATTATGATAGAAAAGAGGGACAGAGGGATTTGGGATAAAATAGGGACTTCCCCTTTAAATAGTAACACTTGGCTGATATGTTCTTTTGCTAATCCCTTTGTAGCGTTCTGTTAAATTATTTGTATTATGGATTGTGTTGCATTGTTATTACAGATTTCTTATGCATAATATTTTTTTTAGGTTTTAGTTTAACTTTCTCTTTAAAATATATACTTCATAAGGAAATAATAGTTCTGCACGGTTTTGCTTCGTTAATATTCCAGTCAGTTCATACAACAAGGGTTTATCTGGGGGAGATGGCGGTCAGACGGCAACTGAACTGCACTGGCCAGATAGAGCTTCTTAATAATGCATAAGCAATTTGATAAAACTTTCAATACAGATTTCCATGCCAGCAGACTCGGCAGCGGGACTAACTTGGATGTTAGGGAAATTAAAAGCTTCTCAGGTAAACATAACTATTTCTGTACTTCCCAAGAGAACAGAGTAAATTTGCAGGTCAAAACTACAGACAGACAACCTATGAGTATTTAATAACAGGCTGACATCAATTTACCTTTGCAACCTCTTAAGTTTATAACATTATTATTTTAAATACCAAATGCAAAAGTCCAATTTACTTGTATTTGAAAAATAGAAATAAGATTTAAGTACTTCCATGGAGTATATTTAGAAACTAGGTGTAGATATAGACCAGTGTTTGACAGAGACTATATTTAACTCTAAATGTGCACCGTGAAATTATTCATACAAACACTGTTACTTTTATTCTTTTAAATACATTTTGTTGTGGAAAATTATGTTTTACCTTAAATGAAATTAAAATATTATTGAGATTAAAACAAACGCATTAAAATGTATGCTTTATCCTAATTGCATTTAGAGAAATGATATAGAAAGTTATACTTTGTGGTTTATTCACTAGGTCATTTGTGATACATTTTATGGATTTAACAAACCAAGAGTCAGTTGACTAACAGGATCAAATCCAAACAGGATAATCAAGTAAATCAGTCTGGGTTGTTAACTAAACTGAGAATTCAAAGATAATTGAAAGTGAATTTAAAATGTAAGATTAAAATTGGCAAAAATTGAAAAATTCTCTGAGTCAGCTATGTTTTCAGTTAAGCTATTATGGCCTTAAATTTGAAATTCACTTTGATTTCAACTTTAAATTCTCACTTTAGTAAATAACCCTGACATTCTGGTCTAGATCACCAAAATATGTAACTGGTACCCAATTTGAAACATTTTCATAATAACATTAGATTTATAAAGAAATAGAATATCTTACTGTAAAGCTGCATAACTTGCAGAAATACAAAAAAATCTGGTTCCATATCCAGAGCTTGATTACCCAATGGACTCCTGTCTGAGCTGAAGCTCCAACTTAAGCTGTGATGGGGCAATCCTTGAGCCAGAAGGGAGTTCACGAAAATCTCCCTGCTCTACCTGGAGCCCCTTTACTGTGTTAAAGGAGTATTGTGGTCTATATCAATAAAGGGTACAAACCACTTTTGGAGCTCTGCCAATGGTTCTCCAGCACTTCACAAGGACTCACCACCACCAGGTCTGAGTCATTAACTGAGCACCAGAACTACGAAGGCGCTCTCAAAGAGATCTGCAGCTAATATCAGTGCAGACCATACACAAATCTCATCGTAATAAAAGGCAAAATAATTTGGGGTTTTTGTTTCTGAGGTTTCCAAAAGAGTGGCCTTCCCCTGGTCAAATATAATGTTTATGTACTTTCTGGCGGAACTGTTTCTAACACAATAAAAACATGGGTTCGACCACTTAGTTTATTAATGGCAGCATTAATTATAAGATTATGTTAGGTGGATGCCAGAGGCACAAAGGGGCCCCATACCACACATTTTCAGGCCTCATTCACCATCCATATATGAATAATAAAAGAGGGCAAAATGGAAACCTGCCTTGATCACTGTGGGATCGTATTCGTCCTCTGAATAAATCAACCTCATAGTATGTTTACAATCCATTTCATTTTGCTCTATAAACTTAGCTTCCTAAATTTATTTAAGGACAGACAAAATGTCCCACTCAAATATAAAGCTACATATTTATTACCAAACTCTGGAGCTAAAAGAACAAAACTTGTCATTTTTTAATCAGAATAGGGTTGTGGAAACAAGATAGTTCTTCATATTTATATTTGAAAAACATATTAGTCATTACAGATACAAAATATCATGAATGTAAAATTGAGTAAATTCTTTATCCAATAGTACAAATACTTTCATTACTTTTAAACCCATGCTAACATTTCAGCTATTATATTCATTCATAGTATAGAATAATAAAAAGGTAAATATATTGACTTGCAGATCATTCTAGGAACTGCAGTGTAGCTTCAGATAGAGAGCCATGGTTTGGCATTCCTGGTCTTTTCACATTTATGTTATTCATTTTCCCTTTAAATAAATTCAACAGCGTTTAATAAGAAAATTATTTTTCTTGAATAATCTTTTTTTTTTCTCGTTTATTGTTCTCAATACAAATCTCTGTAGGTGTGACTGTATGCTATGGTTGCTATGGCAATCTCAGCACTTGAACATTTGCATGAAATGGAACATACTGTATTAACAGAATCTTGCATATAAAAATGTTATGTACTTATAAAAGAGTCAGTCTAAAATTGTTGACAAATGACCCAAGAAAGACAAAAACACAATCAAAACACTATCAAACACAATATTTGCTACCATAACTAAAAATGGTGAGAAGGGAGAACCCTTTATTTTAAGTACCGGTGAGCTATAGTTCCAGTTTGACCCCGTTCCTGAATTTTTAACATTTTTATAATGTGCAAATTGTTGCATATCTGCATCTGATAAAGTAAACAAATAAGTAGTAGTTCAGAAAGAACCACTGAATTGCAACTATTGTGCCAAAATAGGTTAATTAGAAAATATATATCCAACTTCCAACTCTGCTAATTTTGCTGATTTGGTATTTAGATCTAAAAATTTTAATTCACTGGTCAATTATAGAAAATTTCAGCTTAGTCAGATATTGTGTTGTTTTGTTATTGTTTTTTATTTTTTTACTTTTTTTTGCATGACACTAGATACTTGTTTACTGTAAAATAAAAAGAACAGAAATGGAAAAAAGAACATGTTCATCTACTTTTACACCTTTGCTAGTAGAGAGATAAAATACCTAAAGTGAAATGTTCAGTGAAATGTTAGGTTACAGTGAGTCAGTGTATAGTAAAGAAAAACATAATTAATAGAGCTACTAATGGGTTTAATTCAGTAATGAGAACATGGAAAGAGACACACAAAGGGGCTGTGGGGGAGTAAGAGGCACACAAAGGACTAGGAGAGAAATAGACACTCAAAGGGGCTGGGGGGGATTGAGAGACACACAAAGTGGTTGGAAGAAAGTAAGAAACACACAAGGGGGTGTTGGATACACAAAGGTTAAAATGGAGTGTAAGACACCAAAAAGGGTACATGAAACACAAAGGGGGGTTTAAGAGATGCACAGGTAAAGATGCATTTTTAGGGGGTGGCAAAATGTAACTTCCCATGTGTAGCCCCAAATACTTGCACCGGCCCTGCTAATAAAACACTTCCCTGCCCTCAACCATGGGCATTTGGGGTGGGGGGCTCCCATTTAAGAACTGGGGTTTTACATAGTGTCTCCTCCGTGCACCCAGCCATGTCAAATGAGTTCTATAAACGTATTAGTGCCAAATGATTCCCAGTCCATTGGGCCTATATGACTAATATGACCAGAAATGTCCAACTCTCTGGTCCCATGTGTTAACTTAGCCTATGACATATCAGTTATATGAATAGACAGATCAGGCTAGGTATAATGGATTTCTAGTGACTTCAAAGAAGTGGAAATACCTATTGTAGTAATATGATAGGATGGTTATTTGCTACATTATACATCCCTACAATAAAGTGTTTTGGGTTTTAATTTGTTAGAAAAAAAGGCTTTTAAACATACTTTCATATGTGGCAAATTAGTTAATAAACTATCCCTATAGATGCTCCCAGGTTACCATTATAAATTGACATATTCTTTGATATCTTGTGCTTACGCAATAAAAGACTGCAAAAGTATTTTGAATTGATATTTTATAATTAACAGGCATGATCCTGATTATCTTATCAGATAGTTAAGTAAGAAATGATTGGACTTAGTAATAATGCTTCTTGCTGTGTTATATTTCTCTTCAACTCCTGATATAGTGTTTGGGGAAAGAAGCCTTTTCTTGTTTCTTCTCTGCCTCAATATTATACAAAATATGAATTCCCCTTAAGTTACGCAATGCATCACCATACTTGGCCATACTTGAGCGATACAAATATCCTACATAAAGTATATTAGGGTCTAGCTTGTAGATCTTCCCCAAGCTGAAAATGGAAAATTATGCATTGTACCTGAGTGAATGGGGGGTGAAGGGAGGGGGGACATGACTGCTGCCCTGAGGGGTTGGAATAGCAACCAAATGGATACAGTTGGTTTGACAGTTGAAAGCGGGGAATTCTGGGAAACCCATCAGCCTACTGGTGGACATGGTTGATGGAGCTTGCCAATGTCTTAACCCGCACACCCTTCCTAGTTGTTCTGTTCTAGAACTGTTGTTTTGTGTTGTTTTTTTCTTTGTTTTATTTTTGTTGCAGCTCCGACTTTTTTGCACCAGCAAGTTTGGTAAATAAATAATGTACGGACGGCTTGGAGAGTCGCAGCCTGAATTTGATTGATGTCGAAGGACAGAGAGGCTCTAAAATAAATTAAAAGTTTAGCTGTCTGCTGGGTAAAACCAGCAGCTGACAGCATTAGGTTGTCCTGGTTTAAATAAAGCTGTGGCTGTTGCCCTTACCAACTTTACATGGTGTTGCGTTATTTATTGGGAAAGGTAAAAGGATTTGGTGACTGAAAGAGTCAGCAGTCAAGCGTGGGATCCCGAAAATCATTCTGCCCAAAATCCCTTATTATTGGTATTCATCACTGCTCATCATTACTTTATGACCCAAATTGGCAATTTTGTGTTTTATGGGATTTTACAATATTTGTAGATTTTAATACAAATAAGATATAGTTTGATAAAAAGATTATGATATCAAACTGCAAATAATAGTAAGAGAAACATACAGTTAAATGTAATACAGGATTTTTATTTTTTTTATAATCCAATTAATGACGAACCATTAAATGCAAATTCAGAATATATTTTTTTAGAAAAAAAATTCAACCTTTTTTATACTTCACGTAAAATACCTACTGTAACAGGCACACGTAGCTATATTAAGCAAGAAAAGCTCTGAATAAAATGATTCAATCTGCAGTAATAAAGACCACATAAAAATCATATTACAAATTGATTTTACCATCTGCCAGGTCTCTTTTTGACCAGCATTAAAATATTTCAACAATGTCAGGTCACCAAACAATGGAGTTTTAAAAAGTATCTTTTGGGATGTTTCTTGATAGAACTAAATTACACGTGAATCATAAAAGTGGAAGGTATCCCCAATTGAAATGTCTCTTTTATGTGAGTAAAATCATGAAAAAGAGAATGTTCTGTAACACAGGGATCTATTGTATAATATCAAAAGAGGACTGTTTTAACTACTGCTCTCAGTGGAATTCTTTACTGAAAATCAAGACATTTACTTAATGTGTTATTTTTTTTTATTGTAGACTTGTAACAAGAGAGGGAGGGTACACATAGAAAAAGGGAAGGGATGGAGTTAAAGGGACACTGCATCGCCCAAATACAAAATAAATTTAAAAAAAACACGTTTAGTAGATATAACCTAAATTATATATGCCCCAGCAGTTTTCTTGTCTGCAGCTTTTGCAAGCCCTCCCCTTCTAACCCTGCCCTGACTTTCTGTGGTTGTCCAATCGCAGACTTCCAAGGCAGCTCAATGAAAAGGCGCTGTTAGGCAGGTGCTCTGAGCAAATGCTGCCTCTTGAGTTTAGCTCCACTGAGCTAACCAAACCAGGAAGTAAGAGAACCTGTTGTCTGCTTTCATGCCAAGGGGGTGTAACAAGTTTAATTTATAAAAGTGTCAGTTTCTATTGAAATCTGAACTTTTGGCAAAATGAAAAAGGAGGGTACACTCTTCACACATAAAGCTTTTCAGCAAGCTAATATGTTTTGGCACTGGAGTGTCTGGGTATCATCTATCCCTTTTCCAACTTTTTAACCCTCATGTTCTTCTCAGGCTTGAGTCCATGCTGTCTCATCACTTCCTTGCTCTCGGCTGCATCAGGAAGATATGTTGGGTGACCTATTTACCATTTCACTCAATGGGCAGTCAGTGGATGGCTGAAAATGCTCCAAGTCTATCACCGGTCACCTGGCAAACTTTTCTGAAAATGTGGCAGCCAGGAGGAATTAAGTACGGCGGCAAGGGTGTGAGATGTTGCTGGACCAACTTTTGGGTTAAACTGTTGAAATATAGTTTAAAATATGAAGGTAAGACAGTGCCCAGATACTATGTTGGAATGTTCCTTGAACAGCTATCACAATGTATTAATGTAAGAAAGTTTACACATCGAAGTTACCGTATCAAACTGCTTGTTTAGTGTGTGGAGTTATAACAGATTACATAAAGTCTTACGAATACATTAAATGTAGCACCTTTTGCGGTTTCCTTTTTTTTGGCTCCTGCACTTGTTTTCTCAATTTCTTTTGAAGAAAAGAAAGTTATTTGTTAAAAGAACTCATATATGCTGGGTATGTCCACCAAAGAGTTGAGGCTGAGACATTTGTTGGCTAGGTTTGTCAAACTACCAAGGTCTAGATTTTCTATTTTTGGTAGTAATGATTGAATGTTTTACCATGTAGCTTTTACTTTGAATGCATGGACTTCAAATAATCTAAGCACTACTGGTGTCTGGTATGCCCATGAAATGGAACCTATAAACCTTTTAACACTTGCACTGAGCATCTCTGGATTCTGTAGTAAGACTCATAGACCATAGAATAATGTGAAATATTTTATTTTAATATATATTGTTCTCCAGAGGTCTATAAATCTTTGTGTTGCAAAATGTTTAACAATATAGAAGAAGCTATGATATGAGGGTTTTGCATATTATGGTGGAGAAAGTGATAAGTAGGAACTAGTTTGGTATCAAAAATTGATTTGCATGGTATTTTTTTTATGCTCCAGGAAACGGAAGCATTTCTGCATAAAAGAATATCATACCTGGAGCAATACATATTTGCTGTTCTAAAGTGTTTATCATGTAGTTTTTGTTTTTACGGCATAGATTTTTAATAAATCTTACAATGGTAAAAAAGTGCAGTAAAGCCAGTAAGACATACGCTACACACCAGTAGTAAAATAACAAACAAATAAAATCAGCAAAGAAAAAAAATAATAATATGAAATACAAATGAAAATGACCATAATAGCAAGAAGACTCCAAACATATATATCCCCTATATATGAGACACATTTGAGACTAAGAAAAAAAGCCTGAGATGGGAACCAAATACTAAAGCTCCTGTACACCATTGATGTTTTTCCTCTATTTCAGTTTCCTTCTCTCTTAAAATAGAGGGAAAAGAGGAAACGGCTTTTAGGACTGAAAGAGTCCTAATCCTAGCAGCTCAAAAACAGACACTCAGCACCAGATCAATAGAAGCAGGTGTCTACCATACCAGGCAAGACCCAAGGTGCAGACTGTGCAAAAAGCCCCTGAGAGAATCCAGCACATAGTAGCCAGGTGCAAGATGTTAGCAGGAACAGCATACACTGAAAGGCACAGCCAAGTTGCTGGAATTATGTACCGAAACAACTGTATAGAAATGGTCCAGTTGGGAGATATTGAAAATGGTACTTGAGAATGACAGGGCTAGGATCCTGTGGCACTTTCAAATCCAGATAGACAAGTAAGTACTGGACAATCAACATTGGTGGTAGCAGACAAGAAACAGATCACCACATTTTTTTGTGCAAGCCATTCGCCTGGCCTGAATGCCGGTAAAATAGAGTCTCAATAAGCAGAAACAGAGAATAACAATGTAACGGGTCTTTGTAATGGAGTCTTTGTAACGCTACTAGATAACCATGGTATTATAACACCCAACACCCTCTGGAAGGACACGCAACCCTCGACCCTACAACAATTTCGTCATTCCCAACTCACTCATTTCCTATCGACCACCCCCAACATTCTCCAAGGTCACCGGCAACTTACCTCATTTGAACAACACTGTGCTTCTAGTGATATTAAAACGAAGAACCTCTCCCTCCTGTACAAACTCCTGCAAACAGAAACATCACCTGCCCTACCCAAATACACAAACTCTTGGGAATCAGAGCTCACCCTCACTCTAACACGAACGGATTGGAGACACATATTTTCCAACATGCACAAAACAAGCATGAGCACGCACACACAAGAAGGGAACTTTAAATGGCTGACTAGGTGGCACCTCACCCCGTCCAAAATAAAAACAATCTTCCCAAATGCCTCTGCAAAATGTTGGAGATGCCCCCACCCTCTGGGAACCCCAAGTCCCCTATAGTGGTCCTGTCCAATCATGTATGACTACTGGTCCAAGATCATTCAGATGATTTACGCCATCACCAATGCTCATCTGCCACATTCTCCAGAAACTGTACTCTTCCTCCTCTTCCCATCCCCGATCCCCAAGATGATGAGATCTTTAATCACGCACCTACTCACAGCTGCAAACGCTCTCATCCCGAGCCACTGGAAAAAACCACAGGCACCCACAATCCGAGCATGGATCAATAAAGTCGATTCCATACGCCTCTTAGAGGAGATACACTTCTCCAGGTAATATTCCTATAGCAAATGTGAGCACACCTGGGGCCCCTGGCTACACTTCCTCAACACCAAACAGACCAACAAACAACCACTGCCTAACTAACCCAGAACATTTCTCCATTCTGACCCCCCCTTTCCTTTTATTCCTCCACCCCCCTCCCGCATACCAAACTGTTGATTTGTTTTACCCCAAAGTTTCTGTTTTGATTAATACGGTTGACAATCCTTACCCTGGGATTTATGGTACTGAACTCACTCAGCGTAGACTGTTTATTTGTCATGTCATCCACTCTCGCCTTTTTATCTTATATGCAATTACCTGACAGGATGTCTGACTAATCTGCATATTGAGTCTTTTCCACTATTGTATATCCCATGTATAATTATGATAAGAATATGCATTATCTGTAACAATGTCTTTTTGAAATAAAAAATCTAAAAAAAAATGAAAATATTCTCAATATTCTCTCCCATCATCTCTTCATCATGGAATATTTAAGCCATCTCTGGAGTCTGTATAACTTACTATAAATCCACATAAAAGGAAGAGGACTGAAATTTCAGAAGGGGATTTTAATGCCAACCACTGTTCTACCTCTAAGTGTTCCTCAATATATGGGCTAGAAGTGTATCAGGTTTGTACTTAATATATGACATAAGATAGAGTGTCTCCCTACAAAGCAAAATGTTCATCTTGTTGCTTGTTTCAATTACATTCCACAAGTCAGCAAAGTCACTCAATTAATTTGTCACTACATTCCTTTAGAGACATTGAGGTAAATTTTACTAGTGAAATAAATTAATCCATTCATTCACTCACTCACTTCCTTTAAGTAGGGTAACATTGTAAGGCCATTGTAGGATCTCTTTATAGCTTCAACAGCATTTTCCACCCTCTGTTAGTCAAATGAGAGGATTTGGGCAATACCTTTTTCTTTAGTTTGTGTTGGCTCATGTTGTTTAACTGCATTTGGGCACAAGTTCCCCATAAGTTTTCGCTCTCTTGGCACTTGTAAAAGCCTTGTTCGGCAGTACCGTGGTTAATTTTAGAAGAGATTGAAGGTGGATCGCAACTGCTTTTTCTTGGGCACAGTTTTGTGGGGAAGAACAATCATCCATGTCTTGTGACAGGTATCTAATATGGTTGCTTTCATTAGCACATAGAAAATTTGATTTCTAATACATGGAGATTAGTTATATACATCAACACAACCTTAAAATACATTCCATAATTATTACAATTGCACAATTGAAATAACTATAAAACAATTCAATAATAATTGAAACATTTACTAAGAGCATACGATCCATGACACTAGTTGTGAACAATTTGAGGCCCTTGAAGTTGTAATAAGTACTGTGTTGTTTTTTTAAATGACGCATGACAGGGTGAAAATTGTCTCCAGGATAGGCTTTGAAGAGTGTTGCTATGGTAATTTGAACAGCTCCAATTTTTGCAAGGGATAATCTGTCAACATATCCCCTCATTGTTTTACCTAAGTAATTTAAATTAAGTTGTATAATTTTCATGCTATGGGAATTTTATTCCCTGAGGATGGCAGCTATGCACATCACAAAGACAATTCTATAGAGAGAATTTAGCTCTACAGTTGTGAAAGGATTTGTTTCCACAGGCTATAAGACACTTACATTCCTGTTAATTATTAACTTTACCTGTATTTGAAAATATATTTTGGATTAAACAAGACCAGATATTTTCAGTTTAATTGCAATTAACCATGCTTGAGAAAGACACTTATTGCCAATATTTTACAGGGTTCAACAGAAATTTGCATTCCTAATTTTAGTATAAAATCTTCTCTTTACATTTTACATACCCGACTTTTGTCATTGTGTCATGCACATTTTGTTTAGTAATGTTTAGAAGTACAAGTAAGAAAGACCCTGAGAGCACTAAGCCCCTGCGGTCAAAAGGTAGGGTGTCCCTCCAACTGAGTGAAAAAGTATTAAAATGTAACTTTTATTCAATAATTAAAATTCCATAATTATAAATACATATATACAAAACAGACCAGACATAGTAAATGAAATAAAGTGGCAGGTAAGAGAAACTAATAGGGCCAGTTAAAGAGGTAAGGTGCCCTCCTAACTGGTAGAAAATCTCTTTTACTGACAGCTCAAGTAAGAAAAATATATAATGGGGTTTTAATAGCACAACCTAAGTATCCTTAGGTGTAGCTGAAGAACAGGCTCATGAAAAGGGAATGTTGCAATATGTATTCCTGCTTCAAGTTATGTACTAATGTGTAGCCAAAAATAAAATGTAAAGACAGTGTAGCCTAAAGTCTAGGTGGACAAATAGAGACTGCTGCAGGCCAACATATCCTGAGGTATACTAGAGATGCCACAGAGTCTCCCCCACTATACACTCCAGCAGTTGCCTAGTACATGGCTGTTGAATGCAGGCTCAACATACTAGACACAGTAGCGTAGAAAGGAAAAGGGAGAGGTTGTCACGCTGGATTTGTGACACCTGAAGTGGTCAAACGGTATAACACCTAGTAACCCCTCCCCTCCTCTTTGCCCATCCCCAATAGAGCCCGTGCTAACCTCAAGACAAACTAACTAGCTGTAAAACAGATATCAGAGCTGAAAGCTGCCTGCAGAGAACTCAAAAGCCTGACGCGCGTTTCAGCGCTTCCTAGAGCGCCTTCATCAGAGGAAAAATCTCTGAGAATGCCCTTAACATGCTGAACTTTAAACGTGCCTACCATCAATCAGAGCGGGGGGCGTACATGCTAAGTAACCGCCCGATTAAGGAGGAGAGAAAAGGGCCCGCCCCCTTGTCACGTGGCGGCACACAATTGGTTGCTCGCCAAGAATGGAGAAAGCCCAAATGGATGATTAACCTGATAGAGGGTCCGTCCCCTTGCCACGTGGCAGCACATGATTGGTTGTTCGCTGGGAATGGAGAAAGCCCAACCGGATAATTAACCCATGCCATGCCTGGAGCTTATAGCTGTTAAAGTGGCATGCTACCTACAGTCACAGAAAGAAACATATACTGACAATATATATCAATCTTGAGTTGTTTCCTCCCTCGTGCAGTAAAGAGGACACAGAACTAGTGTGTCCTCTGCACAGAGTATGGGGGGAAAAGCAAAAATAATAATTATAATAAACCTAACTCATTAGGGGGTGACCCCAGAAGAGAGAATAAGCGGTAAACCGTCCTTTGAGAAGTATATGCATGGGAAAAGGTGTCCCCTGTGGTTTAAAGGTCACTAGTAGAGGGACACTCATATCCCATAGAATTAAAATGGGTGCATCATTAGCAAATTGTGATAGACTGTTAAACCGCTGGTAAGTCACATGGTAATGAATGCCCCCCTTGGTGGGGCAACACAACAAGATACTTATAATACACGCCCAACCAGAGGAATCCTAAAGAAAAGGGTTACTTTTTTAGGGCAGTACACCTGAGAGGGGGAACCATAGTCCCAATACAAACAGATGAGACCCAGGGGGAGAGGTCGCAGACGTTATTAATTAAGGACTCAAAAGTCATTAACTTCTCCGACATCACACTGACACAACTACAAATCCAGATGTTGATGAAGGGCCTGTCTTTTGTTCTGGTTCCCTCATTCAACAAATTTAGCTGAATCGAGGACATTGTCATTAAACCAGCGGATAAGGGGGGGGGGGGGATATTGTGATTCTAAACAAGACACAATATGTTCAGATAGTGGATAACATGCTTCAGGGTGTACAGACCTACAAGATCCTTACTTCTGACCCCTTCAGTAAATTCCAGCAAGACTTGAAACATCTTTTAGATACAGCCTTTGATTAGGGTGTTCTAACGAGAGATGAGTATACCTAGATGTACATGAGGAACCCAGTGGTATCAACATTCTATTGCCTCCCCAAGGTACATAAGCAATGCACTAAATAATTTAACGAGTAGGGCCAGGAACTTCTGTACTTTATCCTCACCCATAACTTTTTCCTTTTTAATGGGAAAGTTTACCACCAGGTGCAGGGGACGGCTATGGGGACTTCTTGTGCCCCTTCATATGCCAACCTGCACCTGGGGTGGTGGGAAAAATTTGTAGTCTTTTCCAACCCCATCAGTGAATACACAAGCAATATATTTTTAGGGAAAAGATATATTGACGAAGTCCTCGTTGTCTGGACTGGCACGAGGGAGTCTTTCACCAATTTTGTTCAGAAATTGAACATCAATGACCTGAAGCTGAGGTTTACAGTTGAGATTGGTGGCTCATCACTCAATTTTCTGGACTGCACCCTCACAGTGTCAGGTGGATCCCATATACAAACTACTTTGTATAGTAAACCCTCCTCTACTAACACCATGTTGAGGTTACCATCCTACTACACTTAAAAGGGGGATCCCTGTGGGACAATATCATAGGCTTAGGAGGAACTGCTCTACTCTCGAGGAGATCAAGACTCAAGCTAAGTCACTCAGAGCCAGATTCAGGGAGAGGGGCTACCCCACACGCTGCCTAAAACATGCATATCAGAGAGCACTGTGTAGCGACCGGTCCATACTCTTGAAAGATCCAGTTCCAGTTCCACTACAACAGAATGCATTAGATGCATAGCTAACTTCGATGCTGGCTGGAACCAGGCTAAGAAAATCCTTGGTAGATTCTGGCCCCTCCTCTCTCAGGACCCCCAACTAAGGGAAGTAGTTACTCCATATGTATCTCTCACAGCGCACAGGGGTAGGAATTTAAAGAACTCTAGTACCCAGCCACTTTACTACCAAAAGGGTGAGCAGGAACTGGTTGTTGGTACAGTGAACGTACAAGTGCGGACACTGCGTGGCATGCAGACACGTGGACAAAGAATCTAAATTGCTCACTGATTCATCAGGCAGACTGGTCTGCAAAGTCACACAATTCTTCAAGGGGGTGGTGTATCTTCTTATATGCGAATGTGGTCTGAGGTATGTTGGTAAGACCATTCGCCTCCTTAAAAGGAGGATAATGGAACACGAACATTCGGTCACACATACCAAGGACACCCCAGTAGCACGTCACATGAAGATATACCACCAAGGGTCATCAGAAGGTTTGATGTTGGCAGGAATTGAACAAGTGACTCTGGGTCGGAGAAGGGGGGATCTAGATCAAGCTCTCCTCAGAAGGGAGTGCTTCTGGATTTACAGGTTCGATACTCTGGCTCCCAGGGGTCTCAATGAAGGATTCACTTTCACTCCCTTCCCTAGAGACATAAACCCTGTGAGATGTTTTGTATATAACTATGAGAGGTTTGCAACTGAGTTACATAGCACTGTACACCCTGTAAATACTTTTGTTTTCATCACTTTTTTTATTTTTATTCTTCAACTTACATTCAGATTTCATTCCTCTTGACTTTTGCCCTTTTATAGGCTGACCAAGACGCTCCATTGCACTACAGTTTCACATTATATTGCATGGGACTGACTATTTTAGGTGACCCTATAGTTTTATTTAGCCGCTGCTAGACTCTATGCCCCCACCAAGGGGGGCATTCATTACCAACGTCACTTACCAGCGGTTTAACAGTCTATCACAATTTGCTAATGATGCACCCATTTTAATTCCAAGGGCAGAGTACAACATATGAGGAAAGGGATTTAGGGGTGATTATTTCTGATGACTTAAAGGTAGGCAGACAATGTAGTAGAGCAGCAGGAAATGCTAGCAGAATGCTTGGTTGTATAGGGAGAGGTATTAGCAGTAGAAAGAGGGAAGTGCTCATGCCATTGTACAGAACACTGGTGAGACCTCACTTGGAGTATTGTACACAGTACTGGAGACCGTATCTTCAGAAGGATATTGATACCTTAGAGAGGGTTCAGAGAAGGGCTACTAAACTGGTTCATGGATTGCGGGATAAAACTTACCAGGAAAGGTTAAAGGATCTTAACATGTATAGCTTGGAGGAAAGACGAGACAGGGGGGATATGATAGAAACATTTAAATATATAAAGGGAATCAACACAGTAAAGGAGGAGACTATATTTAAAAGAAGAAAACTACCACAACAAGAGGACATAGTCTTAAATTAGAAGGACAAAGGTTTAAAAATAATATCAGGAAGTATTACTTTACTGAGAGGGTAGTGGATGCATGGAATAGCCTTCCAGATGAAGTGGTAGAGGTTAACACAGTAAAGGAGTTTAAGCATGCGTGGGATAGGCATAAGGCTATCCTAACTATAAGATAAGACTAGGGACTAATTAAAGTATTTAGAAAATTGGGCAGACTAGATGGGCCAAATGGTTCTTATCTGCCGTCACATTCTATGTTTCTATGTTTCTATGTTTCTATATGAGTGTCCCTCTACTAGTGGTCTTTAAACCACAGGGGACACCTTTTCCCATGCATATACTTCTCAAAGGACGGTTTACCGCTTATTCTCTCTTCTGGGGTCACCCCCTAATGAGTTGGGTTTATTATAATTATTATTTTTCCCCATACTCTGTGCAGAGGACACACTAGTTCTGTGTCCTCTTTACTGCACGAGGGAGGAAACAACTCAAGATTGATATATATTGTCAGTATATGTTTCTTTCTGTGACTGTAGGTAGCATGCCACTTTAACAGCTATAAGCTCCAGGCATGGCACAGGTTAATTATCCAGTTGGGCTTTCTCCATTCCCGGCGTGCACCCAATCATGTGCTGCCACGTGGCAAGGGGACGCACCCTCTATCGGGTTAATCATCCATTTGGGCTTTCTCCATTCTTGGCGAGCAACCAATTGTGTGCCGCCACGTGGCAAGGGGGCGGGCCCTTTTCTCTCCTCCTTAAATGGGCGGTTACTTAGCATGTACACCCCCCGCTCTGATTGGTGGTAGGCGCGTATAAAGTTCAGCATGTTCAGGGTATTCTCAGAGATTTTGCCTCTGACAAAGGCGCTCTAGGAAGCGCTGAAATGCATGTCAGGCTTTTGAGTTCTCTGTAGGCAGCTTTCAGCTCTGATATCTGTTTTACAGCTAGTTAGTTTGTCTTGAGGTTAGCACGAGCTCTATTGGGGATGGGCAAAGAAGAGGGGAGGGGTTAGTAGGTGTTATACCGTTTGACCACTTCAGGTGTGACAAATCCAGCGTGACAACCTCTCCCTTTTCCTTTCTACGCTACTGTGTCTAGTATGTTGAGCCCGCATTCAACAGCCATGTACTAGGCAGCTGCTGGAGTGTATAGTGGGGGAGACTCTGTGGCATCTCTAGTATACCTCAGGATATGTTGGCCTGCAGCAGTCTCTATTTGTCCACCTAGACTTTAGGCTACACTGTCTTTACATTTTATTTTTGGCTACACATTAGTACATAACTTGAACCAGGGATACATATTGCAACATTCCCTTTTCATGAGCCTGTTCTTCAGCTGCACCTAAGGATACTTAGGTTGTGCTATTAGAACCCCAATATATATTTTTCTTACGTGAGCTGTCAGTAAGAGACCAGGGAGATTTTCTACCAGTTAGGAGGGCACCTTACCTCTTTAACTGGCCCTATTAGTTTCTCTTACCTGCCACTTTATTTCATTTACTATGTCTGGTCTGTTTTGTATATATGTATTTATAATTATGGAATTTTAATTATTGAATAAAAGTTACATTTTAATACTTTTTCACTCAGTTGGAGGGTAAGACTTCAGGTAAGTCTCTACATTTACCTGTCACAGCACTCTGATTGGTTGGCTTGAAATCCACCAATCAGAGTGTTCTGAACCTAATTGCGGGACGGGGCAAGGATTTATAAGCCTTCCCCCGCCCTGCAGAGCTTAGTCTGCGTGGAGCCCTCCATGGGTGAAGATGGATTATTTTTTTTGCGCTTTTTTTAAGTGCGTCGGTTATTATGGATTTTTATTTGGCCTTTTTTGGGGCTGAAAAAAAAGATTTTAGAAGAAAGAAGACATCAAATGGTAAGTCTATTTTTTTAATAGGTATTTAGATAAGGGTTCCCCCTCATTATTTTTAGAATGAGGGGGGTAGGAAGGGGTCATTTTTTTGGGGGGAGGGGGGTGACTAGGGGTTTGGGGACCCCTAGTCACCTGAGGGGGATTTTTATTTATGGCCCTCACCCACCACTCAGGGGTGGGGGCCAGGGGGAGGACATTAGGTCCCCCCTTATTGTTATTTAGGGCCCCCACCCACCATTCAGGGGTGAGGGCTGGGGGGCAGGACATTAGGTCCCCCCTTATTGTTATTCAGGGCCCCAACCCGCTGCGCAGGGGTGGGGCCCAGGGGGAGGACATTAGGTCCCATCCTTATTGTTATTTAGGGCCCCCACCCGCCGTGCAGGGTGGGGGCCGGGGGAGAGGACAGTAGGTCCCCCCTCTTAGTGTTATTTAGGGCCCCCACCCACCGCTCAGGGTGGGGGCTGAGGGGAGGACAGTAGGTCCCCCCTTAATGTTATTTAGGGCCCCCACCTGCCGTGCAGGTGTGGGGGCCGGGGGGGAAGACATTAGGTCCCCCTTATTGTTATTTAAGGTCCCCACCAAACACACAGGGGTGGGTGCCGGGGAGGAGGACAGTAGTTCCCCCCTCCACATTCTTATTTAGGGCCCCCACCCATCGCACAGGGGTGGGGGCAATAGGTTTTCTTTTGTTTCTTTTAACAGTGAGCAGCCACTGGCTGCTCACCGTTTACTAGACATGCCCTTACTCGCGGTATAGCAAATAGGGGCTGAATTTGCTAATACTAAGTAATCTTTACTTAGTATTAGTAAATTTGACTGAAAGACCAATTTAGGTGACCAATTTAGGTCTTTCAGCCTTTTGGTAGATAGCTCCCTAATACCGAGGGAATTAGAGAGTTATCTACTAAGTGGCTGCTTATTTTATGTTATTTTTAAGTGATTTCCCTATCCACATTTGTTTGCAGGGCACTTGTGCTACTCTTACCCCCATTTTATTTCCTTTTGCAGCCCTCTAGCCCTTTCCAGGAGTTTTTTAGAGCCATTTTTGTGCCCAAAAGTTTGGGTCCCCATTGACTTCAAGTTTGAGCCCGAACCCGGACTTTTTTTCAAAGTTCGGCCGAACCCGCCGGACCCGAACATCCAGGTGTCTGCTCAACTCTAGTTATCTACTTATTCATTCCTGTCATTACATTGACTGGCCAAGTAACTTACATTTTATATGAATGTGTGTTACTTGATTGTTTTAAGTGTTTCAAATGCTTACAGCTGAATCCTGGCTATGTTTGTATACTTTTTGTTTAAAATTTTATACAGTGTAACATTCTTCTTATTCCACTGGGTAAGTATATTAGTACTTAGGCAATACATGTTACTTCTTTTTGCAGCCCTCTAGCCCTTTCTAGTACTTTTTTAGAGCCATTTTAGTGCCCAAATGTTCGGGTCCCCATTGACTTCAATGGCGTTGGGGTTCGGGGTCAAGTTCGGGTCAAGTTCAAGTCCTGAACTCAAACTTTTTTCCGAACCTGGCGAACCTGAACATCCAGGTGTCCGCTCAACTCTACTTATCTGAAACATTTGCAAGCCTTCCCCCCCTAGCCCACATCAGGCTTTCTGTGGCTGTCCAATCACAGACTATCCAATGCTGCTCAATTAGAGATTTTTGCAAGGCAGGTGCTATGGACAGTTGTCTGCCTCTATTGTTTAGTCAATTTCTATCTAAATCTGTACGTTTTTAAAATGAAAAAAAATACACACTCCTCGCAAATAAAGCACTTCAGCAAGTTAATGTGCTTTGAGTCTTTCTTTAAACATGAAAACTGGTTTGATATCTATGTGAGAGCTGCACAATTTAGTGAAACTGTCTGTGTATCTGTCTAACTAATAATTGAATCTATCTATCTATTTATCTATCTGTCTCTCTGTCTATCTATCTATCTGTCTCTCTGTCTGTCTATCTATCTATCTATCTATCTATCTATCACATAAACAAGGCAAAACCTGCTTTTTATTCTTCAATCAATACCTTGACCATATTCTAGTAAACACTTACTCTCTTTTATATGCTCTGAAAATGATTGCATCCCCACTGATTAAAGAAAATAAATTTCAAATTCAGAGAGCAGGAACACTACAATTTTTGTGACAATAGAACTCTAAAAATGATGAAAACCCATATTTATGCATAATCATGTTGTATTATTTGAATGTGGCTAGTTGCTATAAATGTCATCATCGCTATGAATGTTTATGGTACTATTAAAAATTGAATGGCTGCACATTTATCTTAGAGAAACAGCTACATTTATGTTGGATTCAACAATTACATTTTTTAAGAAACATAAATGTGACTTTGTCATGAACTATCTCAAGCCATTTCCTTCAAAATTATCAAACATAAGTTTTTACTCATCCTTGAAAATAAATCCCAGCAATAAATTGAAAGCTCAGTACTCTCAGGAAGAATTTATTTAAAAAAAAAAAAATGTGTCTATTTACTAAAATCCAAATTTCTTCTTGTTAATTAAAGTTGTCAGTTTGCAAAAGAAAATTGTATGTCATTTATGCTACCTTCACATATATGTGCCATTCAGCAGTAGTTTAAAAAGTTTAAGACAATGTTCCCAACTTTATCAGAACTGGGTAAAGATGCAGTGGCGTCTCTAGGATTCATTTTTAGGGGGGGCACATGGTGGGCCAGGGACAAAAGTAGGGGGGCACATTTAACCCCGCCCTCGCTGCAGTTTGACCCCGCCCCTGCCGCCTATTAAGCCCCACCCCCGACACAATGTGTTGTTGTTTTTTAACCCCTTAAGACCGGAGGGCGTACTATTACGTCCTCTAATAGGCGGCTCTAAACGCCGCCGGGCGTAATAGTACGCCCTCCGGTCTTTCTGTACTTACCCGGTGGGGGGGACTCCCAGGGAGCCCCCCGCGGCACGACCGTCCTCCAGGAAGCCCCCCGGCCGTGTGAGAGTGGGGTCCTAGCGAGGACCCCACAATCACTTGGCCGGGGATAGCTGGCTTCTGTATTGCCAGCAGGGGGGCTGCCTGTAATGACAGGTGGTCCCCCTGCTGGCTGAAAATAAAAATGAAATAAATAAATAGTGTAAAAAAATAAATAATATATACTTAGATCATATATATATATGATCAAAGTATATATATACACATATACATACACACATGTACACCGTCTAGGTGTATTTTACTATTAATATATATATAATTATATATATATATTAATATCAAATTATACGTACACTGATACTGATTAAATATATATATAATTATTGTTATATATATATTTATATATATTATAAAAAAAATTAAAATGTAAATACGTTAAAAAATAAAATTACAAAAATAATTAAAAATAAATAATTAAAAAATATATAGATGTGTGTTATTTAGTTCTAACTGTATTGTGAAATTAATATATATATATATCAAAATACACATAGAACGAAATAATATATATATTTATACACATAAATATATACGTATATATCACTATATATATACCTATATATAAATAAAAATATTTTTTAAAAATTATATAGATATATACATATATATACACATACGTATATATATACATATATTGATTCTACATATATATTTATGTAATATTTTTACATAATTAGGTGTCTTAATTAATTACAATTAGCAGGACCTGCATGACAACCCATGCCGAAAGTATAGGGAATTTAATTTGCTAGCACTATATTTAACCCTATAACTTTCCGAGACACCATAAAACCTGTACATGGGGGGTACTGTTCTACTCGGGAGACTTCGGTGAACACAAATATTAGTGTTTCAAAACAGTAAAATGTATTACAACGATGATATCGCCAGTAAAAGTGACGTTTTTGCATTTTTCACGCACAAACAGCATTAAACGGACAATATTATTGCTATGATACTTTTTACTGTTTTGAAACACAAATATTTGTGTTCAGTGAAGTCTGCCGAGTACAACAGTACCCCTCATGTACAGGTTTTATGGTGTTTTCAAAAGTTACAGCGTCAAATATAAGGCTTGCGTTTCATTTTTTTCACATTAAAATTCGCCAGATTGGTTACGTTGCCTTTGAGACCCTATGGTAGCCCAAGAATGAAAATTACCCCAATGATGGCATACCATTTGCAATAGTAGACAACCCAAGGTATTGCAAACGGGGTATGTCCAGTCTTTTTTAGTAGCCACTTAGTCACAAACACTGGCCAAAATTGGCGTTTTTTGCATTTTTCACACAAACAAATACTAATGCTAACTTTGGCCAGTGTTTGTGACCAAATGGCTACTAAAAAAGACTGGACATAACCCATTTGCAATACCTTGGGTTGTCTACTATTGCAAATGGTATGCCATTATGGGTGTAAATTTCATTCCTGGGCTACTATAAAGTCCCAAAGGCAACGTAACCAATCTGGCGAATTTTAATTTCAAATGTAACGTGCTATATTTGACCCTGTAACTTCCCAAAACGCCATAAAACCTGTACATAGGGGGTACTGTTTTACACGTGAGACTTTGCTGAATATAAATATGTGTATTTTATTGCAGTAAAAGCAAACAGTATTATGACACTGACCGTTTAAATGTCATGTAGAACTAAAAAAATCCAATAAAATCGTATTTTCTCCCATTTTTTCATATTAAATTATGTTTCATAGCTAAATATTTGATATTAAATGAAAGCCCTGTTTCCCCTGAATAAAATGATATATAATAAGGGTGGGTGCATTTACTATGATAGAGGTGTATTACGGTTGGACAGACATGTAGCGCAAATGCCAGGTTTGTTGTTTACATTTTGTTTTGTTCACAACGTGTACATTTGGCTCCGTCCTTAAGGGGTTAATAATCCCTGGTAGAGGATTCATTATTTTCCACCAGGGATTATTAAAAAAAACAAACACATTTCCCTTGATACAGTGCCATAGTTGCCAATATTTGAAAAAAAATTCCAAGGACATTTTGCAGCACAGCTATCAATTACTGTCTGTGTATAATATCCCTGGACAGTCAGTGCTCTCTGTATAATACAGGGTTGCATGTATAATAAATTGGGACAGTCAGCGGTCCCTGTAGAGTGCTGCTCTCTGTATAATACAGGTCTGTTTGTGTATAATATCCTAAGACAGAGAGCAGCACTATACAGGGAACACTGACTGTTCCAGGATATTTTACAGACACAGACCTGTGTTATACAAAGAGCAGCACTATACAGGAAGCACTGACTATCACGGGATATTATACACACACAGATCTGTATTATACAGAGAACAGCACTATAGTATTATACAGATAGCTGAGCATATACCTCATGTCCCAATCTCTAGACTACTAGTACCTGTCAAGAGCAGCTCCCAGACGCGTGTAACAGGGCTAAAGTGTGCGGCAGCTCACACAGATGATTCAGCGGTAAAGCGCACTCGCTGGCAGAGCCAAACTGGGAATACAAAGCAGCCCTGGAAAAAAAATTATGCCATTCCTACAAGCAGGGCCGGATTAACATAGGGGCTGATGGAGCTGCAGCTCCAGGCCCATGGAATAGGCCCATTGATTTATTTAAAAAAAAAAAAAAAAAATGTTTTTTTTTTTTTTTACATTTTTTTTTCACACACTCCTCTTAGGGATTCCACCCGGCTTTTATTTTATTGGCCAGTATTTGAGGCTGCCTGGCTGGTGCCAATATTGCAGTGATACTGGCAATACAAATGCTGGTATTTTTCTCAGTATAAACAAGAGATTACTATGCAATACCAGCACTGGCCAGTAGGGGTCGCTGTATGTGGAGACAGGCAGGGATAGGAAGTTCCAGCATATCCCTCCCTGCCTATCTATACTGCAGGGGTGCAGCTACAGAGAGTCCAGACAGCTTCTCCCACCCTGCAGAGACAGCCTACAGCTCAGGGAAGTAAGGGATGGGGGGGAAAGGCTGCAAGGAAACATGGGTCACTGAGACACTAAGGGACATTGTGAAACATTATGACACAGACACATGGGGACACAGTGTCCCCATGTCTCCCAGCCAGTGTCCCTGGTGTCTCAGTGCCCCCTAGTCTCCAAATGCCCCCAGTCTGCCAGTGTCTCACTGTCTCCATGTCTCCTAGTGCCTCCATGTTTCCCAGTGCCTCAAGTGTCTCAATGTCCCCATGTCTCCAAGCTAGTGTTCCTAGTGTCTGTGACCCTGGTGTCTCCTTGTCCCCATGTCTCAATGTCCCCCAGCCAGTGTCTCTAGTGTCTGTGTCCCTGGTGTCTGTGTCCCCATGTCTTCAAGTGTCCCCTATTTACCCAGTGCTCCCATGCATCCCAGCCAGAGTCCCCTAGTCTCCCAGTTTCACTGGTGTCTCCGTGTCCCTAGGTCTCCCCATGTCCCCAGGTCTTCCCGTCTTCCTAGTGACATGGGGACCCTGGCATACATGGGGACACAGGAAGACATGGGGCATTGAGACACTGTGATACATAGGATCACTGGGAGAACTGGGGACACGACACTAGGGGACACTGGGAGACATGGGGCACTGAGACACTGATACATAGGGACACATGGGGGCACTCGGAGACATGGGGCCACTGGGAGGAATCCGTCTATACAGCAGAATCAAACTAAGTAGTTTTTTGGTGATTTTACAGCATTTTCTCTTATGTCACTCCTTGTGATTTACATCATGTGATGTCACCCATACATATTTAATTATGCAAATTAGCAAGGGCGGTATGTTTTTCCAAGAAAGGTGGCAACCCTAACTACTTTTCACATACTCTTATTTAAGTATGGAAACTTAAGAGGGATGGATGGGAACAAAACTTGTGTGGACTGGCTGACAATGAATATAGTTAAAGGGACACTAGAGTCACCAGAACAACTACAGCTTATTGAATTTGTTCTGGTGAGTAGAATCATTACCGTCAGGCTTTTTGCTGTAAACACTGTCTTTTCAGAGAAAATGCAGTCTTTACATTACAGCCTAGTGATAACTTCACTGGCCACTCCTTAGATGGCTGTTAGAGATCCTTCCTGGGTCATGGCTGCCTAAAATGCATCCAAACATTCAGTGTCTCCTCCCTCTGCATGCAGACACTGAACTTTCCTCATAGAGATTCATTGATTCAATTCATCTCTATGAGGAGATGCTGATTGGCCAGGGCTGTGTTTGAATCATGCTGGCTCTGCCCTTGATCTGCCTCTTTGTCAGTCTCAGCCAATCCTATGGGGAAGCACTGTGATTGGATTAGGCCACCACTTCTAATGATGTCAGCAGACTGCTTGTTTTTCTGAGTCTAACAGCATGCAGAGTTACAGCTTCAGGCCTGAATACAGTAAGATTTTGCTATATTTATGGAGGCATGAGGGGCCCAGGGGGGCTAGATGGTGGTGTTAACACTATAGGGTCATGAATTCATGTTTGTGTTACTGACCCTATAGTGATCCTTTAAGGTAATGCTGACTTTGGTCTCTCTAACACTGTGGCATGTTCCCTTTCTTCTACACTCACTACATACAGCTTTTCTCTGTCCCAGACTATATACCAGGAGCTTCTGCCTGCTAGTAAGAAGGTAAGGAGACAAGTGGACCAGCGAGTGCTAGGGGACAGTCCTTAGAAAGCGTTGAGTGAGCGCATCATTAGATGCATTTATGCCAAGCTCAGGGTGCTGTGTGCATAGTATGCCCTTAGTTGGCCAGCTGCATGATTGGCAGGCAGCCTGGCATGCATTCATACCAGGCTGGCCTTCTAATTCTTTGGGCAGACATATCCTCTTTTTGGGCATGTTCACCCCTTTTGGCAGGTTACGTGATTTGTGTCAGTGGCACACCCTTTTACCGTGCCCATTGACTTCCTGCTTGATTGGACACTGCTGTTAGGGGTTATGGATTTACTTGAAAGATGAAAACATAAATTAGTGAGAGATTAGCCTAGGGTATGTGTTTTCTTATAGCTGCTGTTTTTTTTCTCTCCAGCACCATCTCCATCAGATACATGATGCTTGGGAGTGTTTTACTGTTTTTGGTCGATATGATTCTGTAATTAGGCCCGTCATAATTGTCAGCACCAGGCCCACTGGGCTCTTAATCTGGCCCTGCCTACAAGTCAATATATATATATATATATATATATAGTACAGTGAGCACACAAGCTCACTGACATGCGCAAATAGGCTCACTGACAGAAAAAAAACTCTGACTCACACACAAGCTTACTACAGACAAACTCACTTGTATAAATACAAGGCTCACTACAAAGAAGTTCAGGGACACACACAAGCTCACTAAAGACAAGTTCACTGACACACACAAGCAGCACCATCTTAACAGTGTTAAGGGCCCCAAACAAAGCAGTGCACTGGGGCCCTTCCTACACAACAACTCACACGAATAAAATTTTTAATTATTGATAGACTGCTGAGTACATACACACAGTACACTGAATACGAACACCGAGAGACTGCTGAATACACACACAGATTTCTAAATGCACACAGGCATTGCTGAATGCACACAGGCTGATTTATACACTTACACACAGACTGCTGAGTCCATACACAGACTGCTGAGTCCATACACACACACACACACACAGACATACAGACTGCTGAGTCCATACACACACACAGACTGCTGAGTCCATACACACACGGAGACTGCTGAGTCCACACACACACACACAAACACACAGACTGCTGCATTCATACACACACAGACTGCTGAGTCTATACACACACAGACTGCTGAGTTCTCACACACAGACTGCTGAGTTCATAAACACACACACAGACTGCTGAGTCCATACACACAGACTGCTGAGTTCACACACACACACACAGACTGCTGAGTCCAAACACACACAGACTGCTGAGTCCATACACACACAGTCTGCTGAGTTCATACACACACACAGACTGCTGAGTCCACACACACAAACACACACACACACAGACTGCTGAGTCCATGCACACAGACTGCTGAGTTCATACACACACACACAGCCTGCTGAGACCATACACCCAGAGTGCTGAGTTCACACACACACACACACATACACAGACTGCTGAGTCCACACACACACACAGGCTGCTGAGTTCATACACACACACAGACGCACAGACTGCTGAGTCCATACACACACACCCACAGACTGCTGAGTCCATACACACAGAGACTGCTGAGTCCAAACACACACAGACTGCTGAGTCCATACACACACAGTCTGCTGAGTTCATACACACACAGCCTGCTGAGTCCACACACACAGACTGCTGAGTTCATAAACACACACACACACACACAGACTGCTGAGTCCATACACACAGAGTGCTGAGTTCACACACACACACATACACAGACTGCTGAGTCCACACACACACACACAGGCTGCTGAGTTCATACACACACACACAGACGCACAGACTGCTTAGTCCATACACACACCCACAGACTGCTGAGTCCATACAGAGACTGCTGAGTCCAAACCCACACAGACTGCTGAGTCCATACACACACAGTCTGCTGAGTTCATACACACGCACAGACTGCTGAGTCCATACACACACACAGACTGCTGAGTTCATACACACGCACAGACTGCTGAGTCCATACACACACACACACAGACACACAGACTGCTGAGTTCTTACATACACAGACTGCTGAGTCCATACACACACCCACAGACTGCTGAGACCATACACACAGAGACTGCTGAGTCCAAACACACACAGACTGCTGAGTCCATACACACAGTCTGCTGAGTTCATACACACACACACACTGCTGAGTCCACACACACACACACTGCTGAGTCCATACACACACACACACACAGACTGCTGAGTCCACACACACACAGACTGCTGAGTCCACACACACAAACACACGCACACACAGACTGCTGAGTCCATACACACAGACTGCTGAGTCCACACACACAGATTGCTGAGTCCATACACACAGAGACTGCTGAGTCCAAACACACACAGACTGCTGAGTCCATACACACACAGTCTGCTGAGTTCATACACACGCACAGACTGCTGAGTCCATACACACACACACAGACTGCTGAGTCCATACACACATACAGGCTGCTGAGTCCACACACACACACACACACACACACAGACACACACACAGACTGCTGAGTTCATACACACGCAGACTGCTGAGTCCATACACACACACCCACAGACTGCTGAGACCATACACACAGAGACTGCTGAGTCCAAACACACACATGTGTGGAGTGGGCATGGCTGGGTAGCGAACCTGGTCCTATGGAAACGTTTTATTGATGACATAATTCTGATCTGGCGGGGTTCACATGAGGATCTGTCATCATTTATTGATTATATTCATCAAAATGATTACGGTTTAAAATTCACATATGAAATAAACACCACTACTATTAATTTTCTTGATTTAAGCCTCTTTATAGAAAATAATCAGATTCAATCTAAACGTTTCTTTAAAAAAACAGAGGGGAACAGTTTCATTCACAGAAAAAGTTGCCATAAAGATAAATGGTTGGAAACCATACCAAAAAGTCAGCTAATACGAGTGAGAAGAAACTGTACAAAGAACTCAGATTACAGAGAACAGGCTGAACATCTAAAAAACAAATTTTTGGCAAAGAAATATGAAACAACATTGTTAGATAAAGAAATCAAAGAAATAGAAAAAAGAAATAGAAGGGATTTAATAGCACCAAATCCCAAAAGACATCCTAAGGATAATTATAATTTTTCTTTTACGACCCAATTCAATACACAACATTGGAAAATAAAAAAGATCCTCAACAAACACTGGAATATTTTGTGTCATGATCCCATCCTGGGTAAAGTGTTGCCAAAAAAAACACCAGTTATTTTTAGGAGAACAAAAAACCTAAAAAATGTATTAGCACCTAGTTACGCTTTAAAAATTCCACATAAAGGGGGGATTTCAAATACTAGTGGTTTTAACCCTTGTAACTCCTGTAAAGCATGTAAAAATCAGAAATTCGTACAAAAGAAAGAATTTATGAGTTTTACCACAAAGGAGAAATTTAAAATAAAATCCAATATAAATTGCAATACGAGAAATGTGGTATACATGTTACAATGCCCTTGTGGAAAACAGTACGTAGGGAGAACATGCAGAAAGTTAAAGGAGAGAATACTAGAACATCAAAATAAAATCAGTGAAACACATAGTACCACTACATTGCAATACTTGTAACAAATTCGATTGGCAGAGTTTTATTTTTTTGGGCATAGAACATGTGGACCCATATTGGAGAGGAGGTAATTTAACCAAAAAGCTCTCTCAAAGAGAGACTTTTTGGATCAACAAACTAAAGACACTCCAACCTTTTGGTTTAAATTTAGACATTGATTTGTGGAGTTTTTTTGAGGATTGAGTGAATCATTGATTCTGCATTTTGATGTTTGGGAAACATTGCACTTTTTTTTCCCATTCGATAAATCAAAGATCTTTATTATTTTTTATTTCTATCTATTTTTATTTATTCTATTTTTATATATATTTTTTTATTATTTTTATTTTTATTTTTATTTTTATTTTCATTTTTTTTTTATCTTTATATTTATATATTTTTTTTATTTATTTTTCATTTTATCTTTATTTATTATTAAGTAATTATTTTATTTTTATTCTGATTTTCATATTATTTAATTATATTTATATTTTTTCACTTTGAAGGTCTAGCTTTTTCCAAAAAAATCTTTATCCTTTCCTAAGAATGAGACAAGGAGTGCAATGTAAATGGGCTCATTGTTTATATACTGCATATGTATAGTTTGTTACAATTTTGAAATTATCCAAGATGTTATGTAATAAGAAGGAAATATGTATGATAAGTATGTGAGAAAATGATTTGTGAAATCTAATGAAAAAGGGATATATATATACACATATGTGTTTTTAATTTTAGATCTTAGTGAGAATGTATATTCATTTGATCTTTTTAGTTTGTAGTGCCGTCCAGAGTATTTTTTAAATTATTTGTTCCTCCCCTTTTTCGCTCTATCCACCTGTTTGTATACATTTTGAGTCAATGCATGGGAATAGAAGAGAGAGAATGACGATCGCGACCCACTTCGGGTCTGTGGAACGCATGGTGGAACGCACGCGGCGGACGCGATGACGTCATCGGACTCCATACCGCCGAAATTGAAAATTGAATACCAGCTGAAAGACTTTAAAGATTAAATGGGGGTGTATATAAAGGACTGTGGGGGGGATATTGTTATTATTGCTGCTATTTCTAACTGCACTTTATCATACCAAGTCCCTGAGGAAGTCCATCTTAAGGACGAAACGCGTAGGACGTTTATGGTGACATGCTGTTTGTTTTATTCTTAAATGTAAGTCATTAAAACACTTTTTATTATATTCTGGAAGTGCACTACATTTTTGTACATTTTCTCTCTTTGAGACATATATACCTATTTGCTGAGGAATATGTGAGGAGGAACAACACACTGGATACGGAAAAATACTGTATAAAGCTGCTTTAACTCCATAAAGACACCACTCAAGGCTTTTTTAATTCCTCAAAATTGTGAGTGACCATTTGTGATTGCACATCAATACCAGTCTCCACACAGTTATATGCTATGTTTTTTTGTTTTATTTGTATTTAGCAGATTGTCCCCTATTTTTCTGTGTCCAAACACACACAGACTGCTGAGTCCATACACACACAGACTGCTGAGTTCATACACACGCACAGACTGCTGAGTCCACACACACAGAGACTGCTGAGTCCATACACGCACACACACTGACTGCTGAGTACATACACACAGACTTCTGAGTCCATACACACACACATACACACACACACACACACACACACACAGACTGCTGAGTCCATACACACACACACACACACACACACAGACTGCTGAGCCCATACACACACAGACTGCTGAGCCCATACACAGACACACACACACAAGCTTCCTCACAAGCAGAGGCACACACACACCAAGCCGACCTGTCACTGGAGGCTGTTGCTGGGGGTCAGACAGCCATCTTCCATCCTTTCCAGCAACAGCATGGGCTTATGTGCAGGAGGTGGGGCTTCATTTGGGGGCGGGGCCTACACCCGGGGAGCCTCTCAGTGCTCCCTCTAGCCACAGACAGCCCCCAGCCCCTCTGCCCTGCATTCCCTCGGGCTGTCACATACTGTTACAGCCCGAGGGAATATAATTTAAACACATGGCCAGCAAGTTGCTGGCATTTGGGGGGCCCAAGGGGCGCACGGCATGATGTAGGGGGGGCCATGGCCCCCTCTGCCTCCCCCACTAGCGACGCCACTGTAAAGATGTAAATAAAGAACTAACCCTAATAGCTATATTAATGCAGATTGGCTGTTAATGTTTCGTAATAGTCAACCTGAGAGAAGTAGATATCTAAAGAGCAAACAACCAGCATCAAGAAATTAAACATTGAAAAATTTAATTTTACACGGTCAATTAAGCAAAGTTTAATCAAAACTGGCCTTTTCATGGTTATTCTCTAAACAATGAATTGTAAAACCGAGTCAAAAAATGAGTCGATATGGGAACATTCGTCACTTTAGCTATAATTAAAGCTAGAATATTTTAGTCCCCATTTGAGATTTTAATTTGCTACAATTCAGAGCTTAGTACATAAACCCCATACTAGAACACTGCACATGTAAAATAAATGACAAACAAAAAAGTAATAATTATACTTGGGTCATAAGCTATAGCATGTTGTAGCGGGATAGAGGACCTAAGTACACTTTTATTCCCTTTGTTCGGCTGTCTGAACCCCCCGACACCCTTTGTTCGTTTACCAAACCAACTTTGTGTGGTTCCCTTATTCACAAATCATGTTTGGGCTTCAGTATAAGATTGTGTTTGTCCCATTCTAAATATGATAAGAATAAGGCTTGAGTATTGATCTGTGGGTGGGTATTGGTGTCTCTTTGGATATGATATTGGAACACAGGACTTGTTAATATCAAAGGACTCCTTATCTAGGAGGAAATCAGGACATATGGCAAGTGAGAGAGAGTTTATACTGAAGACAGACTTCCAGGCCACGTGTGTGAGACTTCTCACACTTTGGAGGGTGGCTCTGTTCGGGTCCCAGCTTCAACTGGGAATTTGGGTTGTAAGCTCTGACCTCCCATGCAATCAAATAAACCCCTTTTGAAAATGTATTTTTGGGGTGTTTTGGAATTGTATTTGTTCTGTAGAGGATCCTGGGAGGAAAAGCCACATATTATTGTATGGGAGACATCATGTAGGGGTCTATGCATAAAATCCGTGTGTGGCCAAAATAGAATCAGTTGACTCCCAGAACTATGTGTTGTCTATTTGCTGGGGGGAAAGTGTCTTGGATTATTATACTGCTTCTTTCAGCTACGAGGAAGGGATAGCGGGGATACCTATGCTAGGTACTGGAGCTCCACTACAGTTGGTGGCAAGCGGCAGGATAAAGGTCTAATTTTTATCACATTTAGAATGGGACAAGCACAATTTTCTACTGAAGCCCAAACATGATTTGCGAACAAGGGAACCACACAAAGTTGGTTCGGTAAACGAACAAGGAGGGAGAGGGAGAGTGGGGGTACGGACAGCCAAACAAAGGGAATAAAAGTGTAGTAAGGTCCTCTATCCCACTACACATGTAAAGCTTGATATTTTAATTTAATATATTCATCATTAACATTACCACATAAATTACAAATAATCCCAAAATGTAAAAACATCAAATTAATGTGTCAAGCCATGTGTTCAAGTAGCAAATTCAGTACATAAAAAATTATGAATTAATTAAATAAATGATGGCGACTATAAATATTAACATGCTTAAATCCAGTTAAAAAGGCCCAGCATATAGTATATAACATTATTATTTAAATAGAGTGTTATCTCACTCTTTGTCTTATAAGTATTAAATATCAAGCACATTAAATAATCAATAGTTATTAATCAGGGGGCATTAAAATAGAGAAATCAGATTCACAGATTACATCCATTATATAAATATCTATTATATAAATATAAATGCATTATCACAAAAAGAAAAATAAATATAAAACTTAGGTTGATTTCATTCTATCAGCCAAGAATAGCCAAACATTTTTAAACTTTCCAGGCAACTTTTTAAAATCAAATTTTAGCTGTATTTAGTGCCAGTTCAATTTAAGCAGCCAAGCTTGATAAATGGGTCGGCTGTTCAAAATAAAACAACATTAAATGTGCATTAAAAGGATAGTTAATGACTAACCCTGTTAGTCATAAAAATAAATTTGAAAAAGAGCCCATGGTGGATGAATCCCCATATTAGTATAAAAGTGGGTTTAATATCTCCCTTATGCCCCCACCTGCAGTTAAGGGCATGCCTAATGACAAGTGATTAGTAATTGCTATTGTTGCCCAGTTGCTAATAAAATACAAGGGGATCCTGGCACAAGGTGAGCATTGAAATTAAATAATGGTGGGTCCTCCCTGCTTCCCCTATCTGTGGCCAGTGGGTGGAGGCTATTAAATAAAAAAAGGTGGGATATCCTAGTATTTGCCCATCTCCCACACCTAAGAGGTGGTTGGTACTGCTACTTGGCCCCCCACCCATATATTCTGATAGAGAACTCAATAATGGAACCACCCCCAACACTATTGGTCTTTCCAGGGGATTTACTGGATCTTTTGTGTATTGTTGGAATCATATACAATGCTGTTTTATTTTTATTTTTTTGGAGGGGGGGCTGACATCCAACCAAGATGATTGCATAAGGCTGGAGCAGAAATCCTGCTGAGGCTCTTGGGGAATACCCTGCCATGCTTTTGGTCAGCTAGTGCCAAAATCCAGCAGGCATAACTCGTGTTAGTTAGAAAAATAAAAGTGTGATACCTGTAAAGGGATCACACATTCTGGTATTTGAATAAACAGTAAATATTGAGTGGGACAAAATATAAATAGACCAAAATTAACTTGATATAATTTAACAGAAGTTTGTAACCATGTATACAGTGACTCATATAGGCTTTGCTATCTGCTGACTAGGAGAACACTTGAAGCTTTAACTCACTGTTAATTAGATTGAGATAACTGCTTTCAATTTATCTATCTACCGTATTTTTCGCTCCATAAGACTCACTTTTTTTCCCCTCAAAAGTGAGGGGAAATGTCTGTGCGTCTTATGGAGCGAATGTGAAGAATTACTTACCTGTCTTGGAGCGTGGGCCGGCTTCACAGCGCGCTCCGCGGTCCAGGAACTTCTATTTCAGGTTCCGGTTTCCGGCGGGACTGAAAGGAAGTGTGCACACTGAGTGTGCACACTTCCTTTCAGTCCCGCCGGAAACCGGAACCTGAAATATTAGTTCCTGGACCGCGGAGCGCGCTGTGAAGCCGGCCCACGCTCCAAGACAGGTAAGTAATTATGGGACAAGGGGAGGGGGAGACACTATGGGACAAGGGGAGGGGAGGAGAGACACTATGGGACAAGGGGAGGGGAGGAGACACTATGGGACAAGGGGAGGGGGGGAGACACTATGGGACAAGGGGAGGGGGACACTATGGGAGAAAGGGAGGGGAGACACTATGGGAGAAAGGGAGGGGAGACACTATGGGAGAAGGGGAGGGGGGACACTATGGGAGAAAGGGAGGGGAGACACTATGGGACAAGGGGAGGGGGGGACACTATGGGACAAGGGGAGGGGGGACACTATGGGACAAGGGGATGGGGATACTATGGGACAAGAGGAGGGGGGACACTATGGGACAAGGGGAGGGGGAGACACTATGGTACAAGGGGAGGGGGAGACACTATGGGACAAGGGCAGGGGGGACACTATGGGAGGGAAAGTGCACTATGGAACAATGGGAGGGGGGGACACTATGGGATCAGAACACTAATGGACAAGGGGAGGAGGGGTTAAAGAACACTATGGGACAGGGTAGGAGGGGTTAACAATCACTATGGGACAGGGTAGGAGGGGTTAACAATCACTATGGGACAGGGTAGGAGGGGTTAACAATCACTATGGGACAGAGGAAAGGGGGGTTAAAGATCATTATGGGACAGGGGAGAAAAAAAATATTCTGAACAAACTGTCCCATGGTAAGAAACACTATGGAACAGTTTGTTCAGAATATTTTTTTTTCTGGGTTTCCTCCTCTAAAAACTAGGTGCGTCTTATGGTGAGGTGCGTCTTATGGAGCGAAAAATACGGTATCTATCTTAGAGTTGGATAAAAGTAACATTGGAAATACCAGTTAGAAAGTGGAAGATCTCCTAAACTATTATTTTAGAGTAGAGGGTGAGCATATCCCCAAAACAAGGGGATAGATAGAGGTATACTGTGAGATTCTGATACTGGTATATATGTTTTTTTTTTTGTTTTTTTATGAATACATGTATGTTTCACTTTAAATGTTCATCACTGACAGATGCATTGTTTGCCTATTTAAACATGAACATTCAGTGATTCCATTGCACTGTGGATGTGTCTAAACTGGAACCCATAACTATTATTGCAGGAGTTATTTCTTTGGGCACCTCCATTTGAACAGCAAATCTGGTGTTTCTTCAGCTTCTTCTGCTACAACGTAAACCAACGTAAACCATTCTGCTCTCCTGGATTTGACTTCTGACTTTTATTACGGACAAGCTTCTTGAACATCCCTTATCTACTCTGCATAATTACTTGGTAACAAACTTTGACTTTGGACCCTGGAATTGAGTATTGGATTAACCCTTCACAAAACCTGCTTAAACAATCAGTAACAAACGTTGGGTGTGGACGTTGTTTTGTGTATTTTGATTGCCCTTATATCTTACTGATTGCCTGTTAACATCTCCTAGTTTATCACCTCCACTTTGCTGCACCAATGAACACTTTACAAAACCTACTGGATCTTTGTTATTATATGTGGCTATGGATCTTTATGCTATTATAAGTGGCTATGAACTCTGGACTTGTATTACTATTTAACCCCTATGTCATTGATTGATTTAATGACATTGATTTCTGACTTCTCTTCTGGATATTCTACACTTATTAAACTTCACATTCCTGTTGTATACCAAATAAATATGAATTTGGAATCCTTCATTAAAATTCAAGTAATTGTATTTTCTGAAGTGTTTTGTTAAAATATATAATTTCATTTTAAGTCCATTTATATATTTTATTTCTTTAACAGAGTGACACAATCTGTATAAAAAAAACTGATTATATACAGCTTGAGTAGAAGTAGAAACTCTGAATAGTCAGTTAAAGATGTGAACAGTTACAAAAGTATTTATAGAGGATTTAGAGTAAATATAATATAAATACGGTCTACCCTACTTGTATGCAGGAGGAAGAATATATTAGAATATAGTAAATTAGACAGTATAGAAAGACATATGGATATAGTATAATTAAAAAACAATTGGAAAAAATTGGATGAGAGAATATTCAATAGAGATAATTCCCCATAGTAAAGGACAATTGGTCTCCAGTCTAATTCTCAAAAAAATCGAACAAAAAAAATCAATAAAACTCCTGCCTGCTTCCCAGTTCCTCTAGTCACACTAGTCTACGAGATAGAGACCCTAAGAGTCTCCAAACATCATCTATCTAATAGATGTATCCTCTGTGTATAGCACTCAGCTCTACCTATAACAGCAGTTCCTCAATGGTCCCTATAGAATCCCTGATTCCCAAACCCCAGTCCACAGTGAATCATAAGTAAACATAGCTAATAGTCTTAAAAATAAAATAAGAGGTTTCCGTTTCCGACACGCATTTTGGTGCTCTAATAGCACCTTCAGTGCTAGGTTAGAAGGTAATAAACATGCTTTCTAACTAATTTCTCCATAACCACTTATGTGTCTAGTTAACACATGTGGCTTACATTATTGGCTTTTCTGGACATGTTTATTTCTCTGTTTTATCCTTTTTTATAAAACATTAAGTGTGCTAGTTTTATAATTTTTTCCTGTCCTTGGACCCACTTAAAAGTGAATTCTACAATTGCTGGCCTACAGCCTATCTATAATTACACTATTATCATGTAGGTGGTCAAACACTTAATGATAATGGCTGAATTTTATCACATGACAGGAGGCTTCGTATTTTGCATAATCTTTCTTTACTAACTCCATAGCAGCAAAGAAAAGAGTGACATAACTGAGAACCAATCACAATGCGGTATAGAGTATAAGAGGTGTAACGTATGACATCATTTCCTCTTTCTTTGCTGCTCCATCACAAGATAAGTACAGACTTGGTTTTCCTCTCTGTCCTTACACTATTTGTCATCTATATCTAAGAACTATTGTCTAAATATTTCTATTATTATTACATTTATTCATTATGTTATTTTAAGTGCTTCTGTATTGTTACCTTTGGGGGCTCTTCCCCCCCACCCCTCTGGCTCTGGGACCTTTTCCACTGCTTTTATTTGGCTTACCCCTTTCAGGGAGTCTTAACGGCATTTTCGCCATTTTCACCTATACTTCCTAGTGTCAGTTAAATTCGCGGGTTCTTTCCCGCCTTATCGTCATTCGCACGTTTTTTGGCGAACGGCACTTCTGTTCGCATATACTTGTTCCCTTTGACGAACGCCTAGCGAACGTCTCATATTAGGCGCTTGCATTCGTGGACACCACCCGAACACTTGACCAGATTCATGCACTTCTGGCTCCGGAAGTCTCTGGACAAAGAAGTGAGAAAGCGTATGAGATCTGAATGTCCTCGCCCGAGCCTACCAGATAAGGTAGCACACACCCCCGAATTCGACCCGCTTATGACCACATTCATGTCCCGCGGGGGTCGGGACCCACGCAAGGGTGTGGAACGTGGTTTCAAGGGAGCTCAGGACAAACTATTAGATGCCATCGGGCCTTTGGCGAGGATCATGGATATGGCAGATGATGCCTATGAAAGGGCTGATGACTTCTCCCCAGATATGGTGCGTGAGTGGGCACGAGATACCCGAGAGTGGGCACAAAGGTGCTTCTGTTTCCTCGGGAACACTAATGTGGCCCTCTCTTCGGAGAGGCGCCGAGCAGCACTTTTCAGAATCGATGACAAGCTTGTCGAACTGGGGGATAAAGAATTAGGCCCTTTGGCACAGGGCAAATTGTTTGGCAAAGCCTTCCTTACTGAGCTTAATAAGAGGGTCAACATATTCACTTCCCTCAATAAGGCACAAACATCAATGCGGAAAGTGTTCCGCGGCCACAACACCCGTGGTGTTTTTGGGAGGGCTGGTCGGCAGAGGGGCCGTGCCACCAGCTGCTTCTGGCCATCCGGCCCCCGCACAACCAGGTCGCAACCATTCTACACAGATCCATCTGCACGCCATCGATTCCATCAGTTCAGGGGATCGGAACGTGGCCGTGGCAGCCGAGGACGCTCCCGAGCGAAATTCTCCAATGGTAAGTTACCATTCTATACTACCTCTAACCCCTTGCCATATCGCAGGTCGTGTTTCTCTTTTTTTCCAGAATTGGGCAGACCTCTCCTCCGACACATGGATACTTCGGACGGTGCGGGGCTATCAAATAGAGTTCAAGACAAGGCCACTCCAACAGGCACCACCTCGCCCGATTCAGTTTTCACGGACAGACGCTTCTTTGATAGACATGGAACTTCAGGACTTACACTCCAAGGGTGCCATCCAACCAGCTCCGGACTCAACCGGGTTCTACAGCAATATCTTCCTAGTCAGGAAGAAAACTGGGGAATTCCGTCCCGTCATCAACCTCAAGGAGCTCAATTCCTATGTGGTGTACCGCCACTTCAAAATGGAGGGTATCCATCTTCTCCGGGACCTACTGCGAGACAACGATTGGTTCACGCGTCTAGACCTAAAGGACGCATACCTTACCATACCGGTGCACGAAAGGAGCCGCTCATATCTCCGCTTCTACTGGCACGGGACACCTTGGCAATTCACCTGTCTCCCGTTCGGCCTCAGTTCGGCCCCATGGTGTTTCACCAAAATGATGAAGCCGGTAATGGCGAGACTAAGGGCCCAAGGCATAAGATGCATCGTCTACCTCGACGACATCTTGATATTCGACGAGGATGCAAGGACCCTAAAGAGACATACAGACTACGCCGTACACCTCCTCGACTCACTGGGTTTCGTTATCAACGGCCCCAAGTCATCACTGACTCCTGCTCAGTCGATCGAATTCCTTGGGTTCGAGATAGACTCAATATCGTGCACGCTACGCCTCCCGGCCGCAAAAATTGCCACCATCCGCAGAGAAATTCGGAAGGTACTTCGACTGACATCCATACCTTTACGTCTACTAGCACGAATCGTGGGCCTTCTCTCGTCATCCATCCAGGCCATCTTTCCTGGACCCCTGCATTACAGAGCCATGCAACGCCTCAAGACAAAGTTCCTTCGCAAAGACCCAACATACGACCAGCCGGTCCCCATGTCGGACGAGGTTCGGGAGGAACTGCACTGGTGGCTGAACTGCATGCAGGCTTGGAATGGCCGGGCGATATTCGGAAACCAACCAGACTTCATATTGGAGTCAGACGCCAGCCGCTCAGGTTGGGGAGCAACAGACGGCACCTCCTCCACGGGGGGAGTGTGGACTCCCCAAGAACTTTCGATGCACATCAACTGTCTGGAGCTCCTGGCGGGATCGTTCGCCATTCGCAGTCTGGCAAAAGAACGATCCAACTGCTGCATCCTTCTCCGGATGGACAACGTCTCGGCGGTAAGATACATCAACCGACTCGGAGGCACCCGCTCCCAAGCATTAGTAGAACTCACGAAGGAAATCTTCGATTATTGTCTGCCTCGCAACATCACGCTATTAGCGGAACACTTACCAGGAGAGACCAACACGACAGCAGATTGGTACTCACGCCACTGGAGGGACGCCAGCGACTGGCAACTAGACCCTCACGTTTTCACGATGCTAGATGCACAGAAGGGCCCCTTCTCCCTGGACTTATTCGCCTCCCGCAACAACCGTCAGACGAAGGACTTCTTCAGTTGGCTCCCAGATCCGGAGAGTCTAGCAACCGACGCGTTTCTGCAACAATGGCCACAACACGGGGCTTACGCCTTCCCTCCATTCTCAATGATTACGAGGGTTCTCCACCGAATCCGCAGGCAGAGGGTGATACTGACCCTCATCACACCTCTATGGCAAAGCCAACCATGGTTCCCGGATCTTCTGGAACTTTCGAACAAGGATCCCCTCCTCCTACCAGATACTCCATCCATTCTCAGGAACCCGATGGGACTACCCCATCCGCTGGTCCAGGAGGGCCGACTGCCCCTGGTGGCTTGGACTCTTTCAGGGGTTCCTGGCGAACCGAGGATTTATCGCAGGAAACTAGAGAGCTCCTATGGGACTCATGGGCGCCAGGAACAAGGAGGTGCTACTTATCAGCATGGCACTGCTGGACTACTTGGTGTCTGGGACGGGATCTCAATCCCTTTACGGCACCTATTCCATCCATCATGAATTTCCTCACCTCTCTGTTCACAACCGGGAAGTCATACCGGTCCATTAACGTGATACGTTCAGCCATCTCAGCGGCTCATACGCCGACTCAAGGGACACCAGTGGGCCAGAACCCACTCATCTGTAGACTCCTCCGTGGCATGCGCCTTCGGCGCCCCCCGGAACCCAAATACTCGAGACTCTGGGACGTTGGCATAGTCTTACAGTTTTTACGGGACTGGCCCCCTAATGAGAACTTATCACTCCGCCAGCTTACGGCAAAGTTCACCTTCCTACTCTGCCTAGTTTCCTTTCGTCGGGTGTCCGATGTACGCGCTTTCGATGCCGACGCATTTACCTTCTGCCCAGCGGGAGTAACCTTCCAGATCTCTAGACGCACGAAATCTGACTCTTCCTCTGTTTTTTACCCCTTTTTTCCCTCAGACCCACAACTCTGTGTGGTCTCTACTCTTCGTCGATACGTGGAAGCCACCGCGACGTTGCGGCCTACTTCCAATCGCCAACTTCTCATCTCTTACGTCCGCCCCTACGCTCCAGTCTCGGTTACTACGTTGGCCAGATGGGTTAGATGGCTATTAGCCCTCGCCGGGATAGACCAGGCTTTTGGTGCACACTCAGTCCGAGGGGCCGCGGCCTCTTCTGCCTACGCGGCGGGGGCCTCCCTTCCAGATATTTTACGAGCGGCGGACTGGACCAGAGAATCCACCTTTAGGACGTTCTATTTCCGTCCTCCATCTAATCCAGCTTTTGCTCTACTTACTCAGCGTTGAAATTGCAAAATACGAAGCCTCCTGTCATGTGATAAAATTGAAGATTATGCTAGCTTCAGTGTACAGATAATCTTAATTTTAATAATGACAGGAGGCAAGTATTTTCCCACCCTGCTCTCTTTCGCTCTTCCCCACCTCTGCCTTCATGTATATTTCTATCTCTTTATTCACATGTTATTTGTGCTAAATGCCTAAGTTGTTTTCTTACAATTAATACAGATATTTCATATGGGTGGGATGGCTTAGGTAGCATCAATAGATGGGAGGAATGTATTCGCTCTATTGCAGTATGATGGTTACTTAATCATAAGGGATAGACATCTCGTTGTTTTACACAACCATCTCCGGAATCTAATACCCTTTTACATTCTCGTTTCAGTTTAACCAGATGAATCAGGACACTGAAGACTTCCTTCAAGATATCATCATCGTCTTGTCATGGAAGATCGTCACTTGACATCAAGAACTCTTCCCTGTCAAGAATTCTTCATACGTTTATGTTCTATTTTCATGTTATACGTTATCTTTATTGTTTCTGCATTGTGATCTTGTGATGTCGCATGCTTTAAAGAGGAAATGATGTCATACGTTACACCTCTTATACTCTATACCGCATTGTGATTGGTTCTCAGTTATGTCACTCTTTTCTTTGCTGCTATGGAGTTAGTAAAGAAAGATTATGCAAAATACTTGCCTCCTGTCATTATTAAAATTAAGATTATCTGTACACTGAAGCTAGCATAATCTTCAATTTATATCCACTTTAGGGTTACCCACATGTAAACAGTGGATCTGTCTAGTAAAGAAATATTTTTATTGCATAGAGTTCCAGATGCCATCATATCCTAGCAAAATAATTACTGCAGGAAGTTGGTTATTGAAGGATTACATTATTTATTTAAAGGGGATTTTTACTACACAGTCTAAGGTAGACTTTGGTAGGAGGTTATGCCTTTGGTAGGCTAAAAAGTAATTATGCCTTTGGTAGGCTACAATGTAATTATGTTTTTGGTAGGCTAAAAGGTAAAAAGTGAAAGGGAATTGTTTGAAAACTGTACTTGATGGATGGATAGCCCTACTCCCAACCTTTTATTGTGTCTGCTTGCTTGCTTGTGATATTTTGCTGTATAGCTTCTGTGCTATTCTTATGTATCCTTGACACCTCTGATTTTAAGCATAAAACTCGAGGAGTGGAGACAGTTTGTAGGACCCTCTGGGTTCCAAACAGCTGCCCCAATCCCCTGAATAATCATTGTTGTCAAGTGATTGGAATTTCTGGTTTTAAGCACTCCAGCTCGTAGAGAAGTGGCAGACCTTGTCGAAACCTTGATTCCAAGACAGCTGTCCTTCACAACTGATTAACCAGCAGTTCCAAGTTCAGTCCTAATACTGCAAACAGTATGTTGCCAGGGATGGGAAACTAGGGGATTATTTAGTGGATCCATGGGTAGATAATATGTCAGGGTGGACAGAGGGACAGAGTAGTAAAAGCCCCTTCCCTAAAGATGGGGCTAATGATGATTTTTATATGTGTATGATTAGGGGATTATGCCAAGAAGATAGGAAATCTTTCCCCTGGTATGAAGATGACTCCGGATGGGACAGGGAATACATGAGACCGGGAGGTGAGAACTGGCTTAAGATAGCCCCTCACTGTTACCCTGTTTCACAAGAGGGGAAAATAATTAAAGAAATAAAAAGAAAATGAGGGAGACTGTTTTTAACATCTCCAAATCATTACCCCCCTCCTAATTACACCCCATACCCATTATACATCAGCCTGTCCCCTAAAGATGATGATGATTTGGGTCCTATCCTTGCTGTAGTAGTTAGACCACCCCAAGGTCCCTAGCAGGGACAAGGAGTACCCACAGCCCCATCAAGTTCCCTTTTTATCTCTCCCCAGGATAAGAGGATTAGGCAGCTCATTCGAAGGTCCCCTAAGGGTGTCCAAACCAGGTATAAGAAAAAGATGGGATTAAGGGAATGTCAAAAGGACAAGTGAAGGTGATGAAGAAAAAGAGGAAGAAGAGAAAGAAATAGAGGCTATAGGAGGACCTGATGAGTTTATGTTAGCAGAAACACACTAGACCTAGCCAGTTAGTGGAGTTGAGGAGAATTATTTATATACCATAAGCCCACTACGCTTTCCATGAGAGTGGTATAGTATGATTGTGTTATGTTTGCATGATGAGTTGAAAACATCAAACACCATATTTTTTTTCTTTGATGTATGTTGCGTGTGCCAAGGGTGGATTTCCACATATTGAGGAACTGAGTGTGGATGTGACTGGGCCGTTGGAATAGGGACATGATTAGGAGACATAGGACGCAAGGTCCTGGTTGGAACTCCTCTTAAAGGGAAAACCTGCAGCATAGAACAAATGAGGAAATTGAGGTGAAGAAATAACAAAAGTCCTGCAGACGTGATTAGCACGCCTGAATATACCTCCTTTTGTCTCTCTGCCACAGGCCTCCCATGGATATTTTTCATAAAGTAGATCATGATATGATCTAAGAGGGGAATTAAAGGATAGAATATCCATTTTACTATCTATTCTAGCTGTTTATATTAAAGGGCAATTAGAAACTTAAGAGTAACTTGTAACAGCTGTTATGATATTTCATTTCTCGGAAAACCTTACTGCTTACGTCATATTTTCTTATTATTGTCCAAATGTTCCTTTCCTTTGGTATTTGTAACATCTGGTCCTAATCAACATATTTGTGTGAATTTTTTTGTAAAACCTGTGTGTGGCACTCAGCACTGTTACATCTGCCCACTTAAACCTGCTTAGGTCACTGCCAAGCTTTTTTTTTTTTTATTTCAGTTATTTGTCCAGTAGTCAAAAGATGAATGAATAGAAATTACAATAAATAAAACGAATACTGCATTGCTTGTTGGGCGCAATTTTGTCCTGCAATTCGTTCATTCTTTCATTCATTAATTTAGTGTATTACTACTGGCTGGTGGCTCCCTCGTTGTTATATTTAAAAATACAAGGGGACAATATGCTCTCTACATTATTATTTAAGGCCTCCACCCACCACCAAGTATTAGTAGTAGTATAATAATATGCTCTTAAGTGCCTCTACCAAAAAAAAACCTGCAGGGGTTTTTGAGGACTAAGTTCACATGTGATGGACTTATATTCTCACATTTCCCATATTTCCGCTTTTCATCCTTGTGATTATAGGAGGCAGTTTATTAATTGTTATATTCTTGTGTATTGTTTATAGTAGACCTTCCAAATGATGGTGTGGTTCCCTACTCATGATCATTGTCGTCCTTTTATTTACCAACAATGGTCCGCTGCCCAGATGACTTACGGGTTCCCCATGCTGGATTGACACATGGACTTCAATCATCTTATTGATAAGTGATATCAGACCCCATGATCACATTGATATGGTGCAGAGTACCTCACCAATGGCATCTAATTGGGACCCAGGGGGGCCTAACAACTTATGCCCCCTCTTTGAACCTAACCATGGTTCACAACCTATTTGGAGTCTCAATCAGATTTAATTGTGAACCTAGAGATCATGCATACAGTTGATTTGTCATGCCCCTACAATCCTAACTTTGATTGAGTTTATTTAAATATCTAACTATAGGGTTAATATATGCTTATGTTAGAGGAAGTTGCTGTGAACATAGATTTACTATTTTCACTTATTTACGGCATATGCAGTTTTATTTGTACATCTCCTTTTTGAGATATTGAGTAATATATTACTTTAGGTAAATTCTTGAGAGGCATACTTATGGGCTGTGTATACTGACTTTTAATTTGAGATATACCGCAGGGGGTGCTCGGATGCTACATAGATACAGTATACATAGGTTTACATTCCTGCTAACAATTAGATGTAAGGGAGGTTTGGGCAGTATGGTGTATTACACTTTGAATAATAAAGTTTTTTTTTAAAGTTTTTTTTAAACTATTGCATCATCAAGTAGACCTGCTATGACGCAATTACATGAGGTACATATGGGACATCTATGCCATGCTTGTAGGATATACATGGACATGATGGACACTTCTCGAGCACCAATGGCTAAGCACACATTGGTTGATGCCCCCTTAGAGATGTGCCACAAGACAGGGGCATGGACGCAACCCTTATAAACATGTGCATAGCACTCACTCTACAGGGCCACTGAAGGAAAGCAGAATTCCCTAGCCTACATGGCGGTTGGAAGCATTTCCTTTGACCACTTGGATTACTGAGATGGAATACACCTATGCATGTATTGTTCACTGAAGTGCAGAACTGGAGCAGAAATGAAAATAGTAACCAGCCTGGGGTCCATCTAAGCATTTTATTTTGCTGTTCAGCATTGGTGAGATCTACCCTTATTATTATTCACATTAAGAGACTCATATTTTGAACACATACCTATTTTTTCTTCCATTCTAGGAAATTCTCAGTGGCGCCCAAGTCTAGAAAATAGTTATAAAGACCAAATAAGCTACAATACTAATCTTGGCTCATGCCTAAAATAAATATATATATATATTTTGTTTTATATGACAAGCTGTAATATCATAGGCAACTTGCTGATAACCTTTCCAGCATAAAAACAAATAATAATGGTGTGATCCTATGTTTCAGACAAGAATGAGAGACAGTAGTTATTGACACAGACCACCTTAATAAATAGAAACAAAATGTCTGTGCCAGGGTATATAAAATCTGACAAATAAAGAGATGAGTGATTGATCATACAAGAGGAACATTATTTTCTTTTCTGCTGTTCTAACAGAAACTGCTAGTATTGGGTTTGCTTTGTCTTAAAGATAGAGTTATCAAACAGAACAAACAAAGTGTATCAAGTGATCACATTACATAAAAGAAGGGACATATTTTTTATTTGTCAATGTATATACTAATTGTAATTTATTAATTTGATAAATCATTACTGAATATTTACATGATAGAAAATGTTCACCTAATTTTAAATAATAATTGTGAGACAAGTCTCAATAACTAATAAAGTTTGTTGAATTCTAAGGAGAGAATTATGGTAAACTGTGAGTCTACATGTAAAACGTAAACCAAGATAATTGAGTTGGAAAATATCTGCAATTATGCACAATTTATAATTTATTTCAAGTCTAATAAACAAAAACTTTTCCTATCAAAATTTCAACAGCTAGATGGTTTGCCATGTCTATTTGTTGCTCTTAAATGAGTATTAAAGTTAATTTTAGTTCATATTCATAACTTTCAGGTTAAATGACCACTATAGGCCCCAGACCACTTCAGCTTAATGAAGTGGTCTGGGTGCCAGGTCCAGCTAGGATTAACCCTGCCTGCTGTAAACATAGCAGTTTCAGAGAAACTGCTATGTTTACAAATGGGTTAATCCAGCCTCTAGTGGCTGTCTCACTGACAGCCACTAGAGGCGCTTCCGCGCTTCTCACTGTGATTTTCACAGTGAGAAGAATCCAGCGTCCAAAGGAAAGTATTGAGAATGCTTTCCTATGAGACTGGCTGAATGCGCACGTGGCTCTTACTGCGCATTCAGCCGATGACGGCAGAAGAAGGAGGAGATTCCCCAGCGCCGAGGGAGCCCGGCGCTGGAAAAAGGTAGGGAGGGGGACCTTGAGGATGAGGGGACCCAAGGACCCTTTAGAGCCAGGAAAACAAGTACTTTTAATTTCATATTTCTGAGAATACAACCCTCATAGTTATCCTTTACCCTTCGCCTTTAAAAAAACATTAGCATCCTAACTTGACTAATGGACTTCAAAGGCATGGACATGCTTGGACTTAGTCTTGAACACAGTTATAATAGGAATGTACTGAAAGGTTCAGTTCTGAGGTTCAATCATTCTTCCCATTTTAAGGTTTGTTTCCAACTTTGGCTTCGATTTAATTCTAGCTGACATGGTCTATTGGTTGTTTATTGACTCTCTATGAGCCTTTTATCAGTTCAGAATAATTAAATTACTGCTATTAAATGCAAATGCCAATAACTATTGGTTCAAATATTAAATACCTATATATAATTTAAAAAATATCACATTCATAGAAGGACTTTGTAGCTCCTTATCGAGCAATCTATTTTTAAGCTACATATGCTATTGCAGTGCTGGTTATGAGGCAGAAAAGGAAAAAAGTGACAGAGATGAGCACTAAGGTCACAACTGCACAATCAATACCACTGCCACCTTTGAAATGAAATGCTTTCTGGTAGACTCCACAACCTGCGGCTCACACACTAAGATGGCAGCTCAAGGGGGATTCCATCCCCACAGGCTCAGTGGAGCATAAAGGAAATGGGTAACGTAGCTGGTCTTACATGCATCCTTTAACAGATGCCCACAAAAGAGAGCATCACAGCTATGCTGGGGTAAATGGAGGCTTCCATAAGTGATGATCTAGATAAGATGGGAGGCAACATTAAGCAACTAAGTGCATAGGTCTCTGACCAAGAGGATGAAGGTGAAACCACACTCACAGCATTTTATCCACCTCCAGGAACAATCACAGAATCAACAGATATATTTACTGCACAGATATAAGACCTCAACAATAAAGGAATGCGTAATAACTTACTCATCAGGGGGGTACCTGAGGTTGAAGGACCCGAAGACATCATGGGCACTCTTGCCATTATTTTTAAAAAGAATCTTCAGAGACCAGTCAACACTCCAGTTGCCTTTGATCGGGCACATTGGGCTTTTAGTTGCAAATGAGCAACATCCTCCTTCCTTAGGGGCATTACTTGACTCTTATATTATTACACATTTAAGAAGGAACTATTCGGTAAGGCCAGGAACACCTTACCTATACCATATCCATATTTCATGATACACACCACAAGCTCACGAGATCCTTAAATCACTCACTGTAGCTCTACATACTAAAAGCCTGCATTACCAATGGGGTTACCCACTTAGTCTCAACATCCCTCAAACAGGTCAACTGCTCTCCAACTGCTATCCATATTTAATGATACACACCACAAGCTCACGGGATCCTTAAATCACTCACTGTAGGTCTACATACTAAAAGCCTGCATTACCAATGGGGTTACCCACTTAGTCTCAACATCCCTCAAAAAGGTCAACTGCTCTCCATCCAGCAACCGGAAGACATATCTGAGGTGGCTAGCGCCCTTAACCTACAAATCCAAGACATTCCTCCATGCATGGAAATTTGGTCACTCCAGCGCCAATGCCATTACCATGCAAACTGCGATGGAATACCACCTCTATCAGGAAAATATTACTGGGAACTTTGAGATGCATCCAACCTGTGTGATAACTTTCAGAATATAATATGAGAAAATCACTATTTACGTATATCTTTTTGTTGATGACAATGATTTATTATGAATAGGTTCTACCTATAAATTCTGAGTGCATTTTGTGGTCATGAGATTGTTCATTTGTAGTGAGGTCCCGAACGGTTCACGAACGGTTCGCCACGAACGGTTCGCCACGGACTCATCATTGAGTAAACTTTGACCCTGTACCTCACAGTCAGCAGACACATTCCAGCCAATCAGCAGCAGACCCTCCCTCCCAGAACCTCCCACCTCCTGGACAGCATCCATTTTACATTCATTGTGAAGCTGCATTCTTAGTGAGCTGTCCAGGAGGTGGGAGGGTCTGGGAGGGAGGGTCTGCTGCTGATTGGCTGAAATGTGTCTGCTGACTGTGAGGTACAGGGTCAAAGTTTACTCAATGATGAGTCCGCGGCGAACCGTTCGTGGCGAACCGTTCGCAAACCGTTCGGTGAACCGTTCGGGACAGCACTATTCATTTGTAGTTAACTCTGCTAGTACAGCTCACTTTATGCATCAGACTCAGCTTCTCCCTATGCCTCTAATCCCCACTCCAAATACCCATATACTTGATACTTATAACCCTTTGCATCTCAAGTTGCTGTAAAGATGAGAAACTGGCCTCTTCACTGACTCTCTATAACTGGTCATTCCCTCTGGATGATGGCTTTAACTGCCATAAGAACAGCCATTTTGTTGCTGTTATTATCACTTTCTCTGGACAAAAAATACTCTATTAGAAAGTAATCCTTTTCATATTATTTTATGTATAATTAGTTTTGTTTCTTTTTGTTTCATTAATTTACTAATTTTCCTAGGTCTAACAATTTGATTGTGTACATTGGGAACAATAATAAAAACTACATGAAGATTGCAATGGTTGATTTAGTTGTAATGTTGATAAAAGCAAGGGAACTTAATTAGCTGAAGTGGAGGTCATGGAGAAATCTATAATGCAAAAGCGTCTATTGTGTTCGTACAAGAAATACATTTCAGGGGATCTTAATTGCTCTCTCTTACCAGGACTCAATTTCTAATAGGGTGAAAAAACAGGGAGCACTGCCCTCCTCTTCTTGTAGCTGGCTCCTTTCAACTGGTAGATCAAAAAATAGTTTCAGTTGGTAGATTTTTGATTGTTAAGGGACATATTCTCATATTCTCAATCAAATTTTCGCTTTCGATAACATATAACAATATATGTAAATAAATATAAAAATATATGCAATATATATATATATATATATATAAAAAAAAAAATATATATATATATCTATATATATATATATATATATATATATATGTAGATATATATATATATGTATCTGAATTGCTGTACAGTCAGTGAACAATTGTTTTATTATTTTTTTCCCATTATAGTTCCAAGACTGAAAACGTTACTCACCCCAAATGAAAATCCATTTCTTTTTAATTTTTAGCGCTTCAGATCCCATTCAAAATATGAGATATTCTTTCTTTATAGTCTTTCTGTTTTGCCAGTTGTATTATTCATTTTATTTAAGAATTAATTAAAAAAATAGTCTGCTGAATATTTTTCTCTGAAACTAAGGAAAAGTCAATATAAAATAATGAAAACAGATTTATTTTCAGATTTCAATTAACCTTGAAGTGTTTCATTTCCATTGAAATACAGGGTTGCTTAACAATAATGTTTATTTAATCTTGAGACAGTAGATGGATACTTTTGTAGATAATCCATCCAAGGTGTACATTGCATTATGTATTAAGGTATCAGATCATTAGCAGAGAGACTCATATCAACAGAATAACACAGACGCTATTACATAAGAGAATGGTTTTATAAATCCAATCAAGATAATATAATAGTCTGTGCATATAAATATTGCTTTAAAACCACTCAGCACTTTTATGAAATGTATTTTACACCTTTAGTACCAGGTGCGTTTAGCTTACAAAAGTAACATTTATATGAAAATGGGACACATATATGGCACATTAACTTATATGTAAGACAGAATTCTATTATTTACTATTCTTAAAAATGCTTAATTCGTTTTTTTAAAAACAATGTTTACACTAATTCAGTTGTTCATGTATTAATTTACAAACATATAGAATTCCTTATTTTGTCTTTACACATTTTCAAACTATTACAGGGAGAGTACCCATTGTCATTGACACTTTAGGGATGTTTACTATTTGGAATCAACATTTCTGTTAGGTCACATTTTAAATGAAAATGCAGTTTACTTGCTAGTTTTAAGTAATCAATGCAGCTAGAAAAAAGTAACTCTCTTTTAGTGTTATGAATGCAATACAATGGTAACTGTGAGAAATTACAGGGGAACTGCAAATTTAAAGGGATAATCTAAGCACCAAAACCACTTTAGCTAAATAAAGTGAGTTTGGTGTATAAATCCCCTGTAGTGTGGATGGGCAAAACATTCGTTTCGGTTCAGCACTTCCGAAATTCGGGACTTCGGCAATTCAACACTTCGGTTCGGCACTTCCGAAATTCAGGACTTCGGCAATTCTGCAGTTTGGCACTTCTGGACTTTGGCACTTCTGGTATTCGGGACTTTGGCAATTCCCTACCCCTAACCCTAACCCTACCCCTAACCCTTCCTCTAACCTAACCACTAACCCTACCCCGAACCCTAACTACTAGGGTTAGGGGTAAGGTTAGGGTTGGGGTTCAGGGTTTAGGTAAGTTGTAGAGTAAGGGTTATGGTTAGGGTTAAGGGTAGGGTTAGGGATAGGGCTACGGCTAGGGGTATGGTTAGGGCTATGGTTAGGTTAGATTCCTGTCATCTTTCCCTTAATTTTCCCTCCCTCTACTGTTTTACCACTTTTCAGAAATCCGAAACATTTTTTTAGCACTTCGGCAATTCGGTTTGGTTTGGCACCTCCGAAATTTGGCATTTCGGCAATTCGGTCCTGTGCGACACTTCCGAAATTCGGCAATTCGGACATTTGAAGCATCCAAATGTCCGAATTGACGAAATTTGTCCGAATATAAATTTGGACTGAAACGAATTGCACATGTCTACCCTGTAGTATCACAGCTCTATTCACTGCCATTTAGGAGTTAAATCTATTTGTTAATTAAGGCCTAACTATGCCTCACTTGACTGAGACGCACACAGTCTTGCAATAGACTTCCTGAAAAAGTCTAAATTTGTTAGCTTCCCTTATGGCACAACTTGCTTAGTTTACAATCTTGTGCTCTGTGTGCAAATAAAGTTCGATTAACAAAAAAGGAGATGCAAAAGTCTGACCACATGGCTTGGTGTCCTATTTTTAACCAAGCGTTCCTGTGGAGGGTAAGGGGGGACTTGTGGCGGGTGGAGAGAGCGGAGTGGGTTTTTTCCTACCCTTATCATTGACGAATGACTAGCCCTGCCCCACAGCCTTTCTTTATTCATTTTTTTTCGTCTCTCTCCCTCTTCTCTCATATTTCTCCTCCATCTTCTTCCTTCAATTTTTTTTCTTACACTACTCTCTCTCAGGAGACTTACTGTCCTTTGCATATTCTCACATTCTAGCTATAGTTGCCATGCCATATAGGCCGACCAAAATACTCTGTCTCTGACACCCATCTACCTGAGAACAGCTCCTCCTATTGGGATACCGAAATCAATCTGATGTTGCAGTTTTATCACATCCATGGCTGCACAGAGTCACTCTACTTGGAGACAGAATTCTTTAAAAAACTGAAGGATATCTCATTGTTATGCTTCTTTTGACTCATTCCATTGTTACCACCATATATTGTTGTATGTCTTTAACTTGAATTCTTATGCTTGTTAATGTCATTGATGACTTATTGCTAAACATTCACTTTGAAATAAAAAAATAAGTGACATTGTGAATGCTAGATTACAGACGTAGAATGCTGATTCTACATCTGTAATTTTAAAAAATGTTTAAATCCTGCAAACACTAAGTCTGAATAATGATTCTATTATAGTTAAGTATATTTGTGTAGATGTGAATTTAAGAGTTTTAAAATCTACTGATCCCAGACATGAAGGGGTTTTAAGGGGACAGAGACATTTGTGAAATTTAATTATAGCAAATAAATTAATTAATAAAGAAAGAAACAACCAATGTAGACCAACAAGCATAGTCTGTAAAGCAATCTAGTCATTTCCTGGGATTCATCTAAGAGTTTAACGTTTACTGATCACAGAGGTAGGGGGATGATTTGAAGGGGACAGAGTACTTTGGGGAATTTAAAAACCTTTTATAAGTTCACTAATAAAGAAAGAAACAACTAATGAAGATCATCAAGTGGAGTCTGTAAATCAATTGTGCCATTCCCTGGGATTCATGAAGGACTAGAAGAAAATAGGTCATTTAGAATTAAAAGGAGATCATGGGTCTCTAGTTGTATTCCAGGGAAAGACAGTAATTGTTCAAGAGCAATCAGAAGTTGATCTATTGCTAAATTAAATGTATAGATGACAATGAGCAGTCCTGTTTAATCCCTCTAACAAAAGCCAGGGACGAGAAGCAAAAAAACTGTAGTAGGAATAGTAGTAAAGGATGCACTCTGTGGACTTGCAGTACTGCGTGCCATGGCCACCTCCTACAAAGCTAAGTTGGTGATATGCCAGTACTCCAGACAAAAAAAAAAAGATTGCACAAATGGTTAATAGTTTAGGTAAGATCTCCTGGACCTTTGTCTGGTTTGGCAGTAATGTGGATCTGGAGACATTATAAATAGGGATTTTGATATGGCATTGCATACTGTCTTAAGTTTTTCATTCCCCTAAATATTCTATAAAGGATTAATAAATAAATGAAAATTGTGCAAATTTACACCATTAAAATTTTCAGGATAGTCTGAAAAGCAATCTGTACTCAAAATTTATCATATGTTCATGTGCAGGGCTGGCGCAGCCATAAGGCTGCACAGGCGGCCGCTTTAGGGCACACCGGCTCTGTGGGCGCAAGACTGGCAGGAGGGAAGCGCTCCCTCCTCAAAGGCCACATTATGGACCCCCTGGTGAGGCATGTGGCTTTATTGGCATCTCTCTGAATGTATGTGAATGTATGTGTGTGCATGCAAGTGTATGAGTGTGTCTGTCAGTGTGTGTTTGTGAGTGTCTGTCAAATCAGTGAGAGTATGTTTGTCATTAAGACTGTGTGTGACTATCAGTGTGTCTGTCAATGAGTGTCTGTCAGTGTGTGCATCAGTCAGTGTGCATATGTGTGTGTGTCAATGAATGAGTGTGTGTCAGATCAGTGAGTTTGTGTCTGTTAGTGACATCTGTGTGTTTTGTCATGTGTGTGTGACTGTCAGTTTGTATACACCACTGAGTATAGCGTGGCAGAGCAGAGCTCGGTACAGAAGCTTCTGTTTCCTTTACCCGGCTGGACTGAAAGGAGGTGCTCACTGATAGAGCACTTCCTGTCAGTCTGGCCGGTTGCAGAAAACTGAAGCTCCTTTATGGGGATCCGCTCCGCTCAGCCACACTACAAGAGAGGTAGGAGGCACACCAGAAAGGGGAGGGGACCATTAAGGTTGTAGAGGGTGCTTCAAGGGACAGGTAGGGAAGGGGAGAGAAACACTAAGGGACAGGTAAAGGAGTGGACCACTAAGGGATGGAGAAGGGAGATGGGCTGGATGTGAAAGAAACACATAAAGGGGCTCGAGAAGGGGAAAAAGAGACACACAGAGGGGCTGAGAGGGAGACAGATGGGCTGGGGGTGAAAGAGACTCACACAAAGGAGCTGGGAAGAGGAAAAGACACAAACAAATGGTCTGGGAGAGAAGGAGTCACACAAAGGAGCTGGGAGGAGTAAGACACACAAAATGTAGGAGGATGTAAGAGTGATATAAAGTGACACACAAGGGGGGTTGTAAGAGATACACAAGGGAGTTGTACGACACACAATGAGCAAAATATAGGAGATAAGATACACTAAATGGGGTAAGACATTTAAAAGAGGGGATAAGAAACACAAAAGGGAGGTTAAGAAGCACACAGGTGAAGATATTATTTTTTTATTTTATTTTTTTGGGGGGGTATGGAGGATGGGAATGCATCTTCACCTATGTATCCCTGTTCATTTTAAACGGAAATAAAGTTTGAAACATTTTCGGAAGATCCATTGTTTACATTGTGGGATACAATGTGTGTCTGATATAAGTCCTTGAACCACAATCCAAGTATAACTTGATAAGGTGAGAGCTCCACATAGGGTGTTTATTTAAACCTTTCATTTTCCAGATCATTATTTGAAGCTTAACCCCCAAAGTGCTGGAAAGGAGGAAAAAAAGGGGGCTACTGGATTTGGGGTCTGGACTGTATCATTTGGGACTTTTTGTTGAAAGCATTGTGAATAGAATGAAGAAAATGTATTTTCTGTTTGACTATATGTTTTTTTTAATTGCATTTCTGTGGTGAATAAGTTCTACAAATATCTTTACTCTCCAATTGGAGAACTTTCTTAAAATTGTGCGCTAACTCACTGTTAAATATACTGTGTATTTATGTGTTTTACACATAGGGGAAATCAGAGGATAGCGGCACATACTATATAAAAATACAAAATTAAAGATATAACATCCTAAATATACAATACTTAAAGGGAAAGCGCCTCAGATTAATACCTAGGTGGGGTATAAAACACAACAGGACAGGAGGTAGCAATCAAATAAGGTGTGAGTGAATCAGAGCTGGAGGAGATAGTAGAGTGCTGCCCTTTAGGAGAGATTAAGAGACAGGTATGTGAGGTAAAGGTTATTCCCTACTTACTGCCCCACTTCCAGACTGAATTGCATTGTAGACCTCCCAATACCTTCTTATCTCTTTCACTCCACTAAGTGAGTATAGGCATTTCCCATACCATGGCTACAAGATCAAAGATGTAAGACTTTTTCTGTTTGTGCCTGTCAACCTCTGCCTGTAGACTATGCATTGTCTGTCTCACTTTCTTCCCTTTTCAAGATCGATCTCTCTCTCCGCTTCTCTATTATGACTATCTTATCTAATTCTATTTCTGATTTGTCCTCTATTATCTGTCTGCCCCATTCTTATGTTGGTGCATGTGTCTCTTAACTCACTTTAGTGTAAGTGTATACGTCCACATACCTATTTGTGTCTCTGTCTCATTTTCTATCTCTGTATGTGTATACCTGCTTATGTGCTTCTTTGTGTCTCTCTATGTAGTGTTTATTCTTGCAGAATTCCATCTTAGTTAATTTCTCTCTGCATTATGTACACCATTCTATCTCTGCACATTACTAGGCATGTCTATCTATTATATCTAATTTATTTTTGCATCTCTCTCTTTATGCCTCTAGCTATATAATTCTAGTCTGTCCCATTTTGTCCCATTCTATTGAATAATGTCTCTCTGAGATTGTCTCTCATCCCTACTTCTGTCTGTACATCTGTCATCTCCTTTGCATAGTCTACTACTTCTTGTCTCTTCTACCTTATTATTATTTCTGTATGTCTATTTAATGGACTGCATGAAAAAATACAATATAAAGAGAAATGCAACCATTCATTTATTTTGGGGGAAAAAAACTCGTACTGAGAAGCAGTGAACACTTTTAAATCCATCTGCCTCAGACAGAAGTCCTTTTTTTTTTTTTTCAATTCTTTTTATTTTCAAATTTTTCAATATATTGTACAAAAAGTATTAAACATACATTCAGATTCATACACATTATTACAAGGACAGAAAAAAACACAATAAATACCCATCCCCACACGAGAGTTCTACTGACTTCCAACTTCTCTATCTCTTTTCACATGATATTAAAGTTACAATTGTAATAATTTTTTTTCCCAGTTTTCCCATAGGCTCAAATTATCATCCAGAAACCTGCACTGATCCTTCTCCATTTTAAGTTGGTAAACCAGCTGAATTGTTATTGACTTTATATTAAAAGGGGTATCTCCCTTCCAATTCCTTGCTATTATTATTTTTCAGGCCATTAAACAGTGAATAATTAAAAATTTATTTATTTTATTTAATCTTGGACATTTATAGTGTAACAACATCATTTCCGGTTTTAGAGACATTTTAACACCGCATAGCCTATGGATGACAAGCTGAGCCCACTGCCATACAACAATCACTTGTTTACAAGACCACCACATATGAACATAATTTCCTTTTTCCTCTTTACATTTCCAACACTTTGCGTCTCTAGAAACATCAAATTTCGCTATTTTCGTTGGCGTCATATACCATTGGTTAACGAGCTTAAAGTGAGTTTCTATCAACACAAAGGAGTGGACATATTTATTAATTTTTTGTAGGGTAGATATCCATTCAGATAGTTCTATGTTTAGTTTTAGTTCACTATTCCATTTTTTAATAGCATTAGGCAGATCAGAATCATCCAATAAATCTAACATCCTAACACATCTAGAGAATAACTGCTTTGTCTTATTCTGGTATAATATTGATTTTAATATATCGTACATCTTACCCTCTTTTACTAACTCAACTTTCTCCAAATAATGTTTCACTCTAAAATAAGTATATACATCTTTAACAGAGATCTTAAACTCCTCTACCAGCATTTTATAAGGTTTTATTTTATCCTCTTTAATCAGATCTTTTATAATATGTATTCCTTTTTCTTTCCATAGTTTTAAGGAGATACTCTCCATGTTTAATTCTAATATTTCTAATTTTTGAAAATCGAATATTTTATTATCCAAATCAATTTTTTTCCTTATTTTTTGCCATATTGGAGTAATCTGTCCTAAAATGTATGATCTGGATAAGTTGTATTTTATTGAACTCCAAAGTAAATCTAAGGTATCACTGTGTTGGCTAGATTCTGATTCTGACTGCCACCAGACTTCCTCTTTATTTTGTTTTATTTGACTAGCCATTACATGCATAATAATTCCTGCTTCATAATATTTTCTTATGTTTGGATATCCTAGGCCTCCCTTCTTCATTCCTCTTGCTAATGTTCCATTTTTAATTCTGGGTTTTTTCCCTCGCCATGCAAAATTAGAAAAGGCCTTATTGATCATTGTCAGCCATGCATTCGGGATTTCTAATGGAAGCATTCTAAACATATAAATCCATTTTGGCAAGACATATGATTTTAGAATATTTATTCTTCCTCCCCAAGATACTTCGAATTTTCTCCATTCTTTCAGATTCTTATTGGTTTCTTTTAGAAGATCCATAAAATTAATTTGCATGGTACTATCTACCTTTCTACAAATTTTAATTCCTAAATATAAAAACACTTTAGCTTTAGTAAAGCCATATGTTTCTTGATAGGAATTTATTTCTTGCTTTGATATATTGATATATATAGCACTTGATTTTGTTTTATTTAATTTATAGTTTGATACTACACTATATGTATCAATTTCTGACATTGCATTTAATAATGATGTAGAATTACTCAAAAATAGAATAGTATATAGAGATATTTTCAATTCTTTCTGTTTTGCTTTAAATCCCTTAATATTTTCATTATTTCTAATTCTGTTAGCTAAAACCTCTAATGTTAATATAAACAATAAAGGGGACAAAGGGCAGCCTTGTCTGGTCCCATTATTCAATTTAAACCAGTCGGAGCAAATGCCTGGACCGATTGTTCTCGCCGTTGGATCTTTGCATAGAGCCAAAATTGCATTTAGCAACCATCCCTGTATACCCAATTCTTCTAGGGTAAGCTTCATAAAGTCCCAGCTGACCCTGTCAAAGGCTTTTTCAGCGTCTAAAGACAGGATCAGCATGGGACTTTCTTTCTTTTGTGATATATCTAATACGTCAATCAAGCGTCTAATATTATTACTTGACATTCTGTCTGGAACGAAACCTGTTTGATCAGGATGGATTAACTGTTTTATAACTTCTTTTAATCTGCTAGCTATAATAGAAGAAAATATCTTAATATCTACATTTATTAATGATATTGGGCGATAGCTTTGTACTTTAGTTGGATCTTTCCCTGGTTTCAAAATAGGTAAAATATTTGCTTTAAGCATTTCATCTGGGAATCTGCCCTTTTTAACAGCAGAATTAAAAATATGTTTTAATTGAATTGTCAGATGAGATTTCATTGTCTTATAGAATTTATTTCCAAATCCATCCGGACCTGGCGTTTTATAGGTTTCTAATCTGTCTATCATTATATTGATCTCTTCTTCCGTAATCTCTTTATTTAGACTATTTACCTGTGTCTCTGTTCTTTTATTCAATTTTGCTGATCTAATATATTTTTTTATTATTTCTGAAGGAGTGATAACTGAAAGACTATATAGATTGGCATAGTACTCATTAAATGCTTTCCCTATCTGTTCTGGTAGAAGGGAGATGTTGTCGTTAAAGATTATTTTATCGACCTTATTGGTCGTATTTCTTTTTTTCAACATATTAGACATTATTTTATCAGCTCTGTTAGATTTATGATAATATTTAACTTTAAGTTTATGCATATTTATTTTAATTTTTTCATAAGTTTTTTCCTGAATCTCAGATTTAATTTTCTCTATTTTTAACTGAGTATCCTTAGTTGGATTTTCGTTATTTTTTTTATTTAGTTTATATAATTCAATATAAAGATCTTGTATATTTGCACCTTTTTTTTTTTCTTTAATTTATTAAGCATTATGCAATGTCCCCTTATTACTGCTTTATATGAGCACCATAGAATGTCATTCTCCACAAGTCCATTATTATTTTCCTCAAAATAACAAATGGTCATTTTATCTATATAGTCTTTATATTCCTTATTTGTTAATAATGAATCATCTAACCTCCAGGTTGTAGTCTCATTACTCTTTGGTTTATTACTGTTTAGTTCCAGACACACGCTATTATGATCTGACCATATTACTGGTTTAATTTCTATTTTATATGTTCTATCTATTAGTTTTAAATCTCCAAATATAAGATCTATCCGCGAGTATGAATCATGGGGCCAGGAGTAAAACGTAAATTCTTTCACTGCAGGATTGTTGAGTCTCCATATGTCAAATAGACCTTCTCTTTTCATCAAATTATTAAAAGTCCTTGCATTTTTTAAAACTTGTTTGTCCCAAATCAGATGTTTTTCAGAGAACTTATCTAATAGGGGATCTTGTATACTATTAAAGTCCCCTGCATATATCTTTATTCCTACACCTACTTTCTCAACCTTATTAATTACTTTTCTCAATAGACATATGGGGTTTTTATTAGGCAGATAGATATTAATTAAAGTGAAGAGTTCCTCGTTAATTGTGGCTATTAAAATAATAAATCTTCCCTCCAAATCTGTTTCCATAAATTTTATATTTATTTTTAGATCTTTTGCAAAAAATATTGCAACTCCTCCCTTTTTCCCCTCCTCTCTAGAGGAACAGATTTTTAAAGGATAAAAACTGCTGGTCCATCTCTTTTCATCCTGTTTACGCCAATGTGTCTCTTGGACCATAGAAATTTGAACATGTTCCTTTTTTAAATATTCTTGAAAAGCTTGTCTTTTTTGCGGAATATTTAGGCCTTGAATATTTAACGTTATTATTTTAACCATTGTCATATATTATTTTCTTGTTTGGATAGTCTAGTGAACTCTCTAAAACAAAAAAAACCCCCAAAAAATAAACAATTCACATTACAATACATACACGAAACACCTTCAAGTATACTAAGTACTTGTAGTCTGTTTCCTATCATTCCATAGACCCTAAAAAGAGTCAAAAAACATTTTCCTTGGTGGGTTTTATTACCCACTTTTAACCTTTTACAGGTTACGGCGAGGGAGACTATTTCTCGTTTTGGAGGAGCCAAATATATATTTTCTTCCAGTTCCAGAGAATCAGGCTGTGCGGTCGGTTTATTTCCCATGTTAAAGTCAGTTCAAACAGATGAACAACAACCATTTGAATTGTCGAACTGTCGAATAAACTGTCGAATGGCGTTCGAACTGTTGAATGCATTGAAGTCTGGAGAAGGTAAAACTTCAGCTGAACTAAAGAAGGCCGCCGCCACGTGTTCGATTGTCGAATGGCGGCCACTTCGACTACTTCGGCACTTCGGCTGCATCCGAAGTGCCAATTTAAAGCTGCAGAACTGCTCCAGTACAATTTAAAGGGGCAGCAAGTCTTTTAAAATCCAATCTGCTAAAATAGTCTTTAACAGGTAATATCTTCCAAGGGCCATAGTCTTAAAGGGGCATTGTTCCCAAAAGTCACAGTATGTCCCCAGATGGTTCTTAAAGGGCCAGCAGCAGCATAATAAAATACAATATGCCCAAATACTGTATTAAAAGGGCCAAATCTCCCAGGGGCCATAGTCAGCAGGCAGGAGGCGGGCAAACAGGCTTCTTCAATGCCCAGTGGCGAGGTTGGTTTCGCCACATTGCCATTCACTAACATGTAATGAAATCTGGAATTGTCAAAGAGGCTATATAATGGTTGGAAGCTATTAAAAGGTACTGCAGTGATTTAGACTGTAAGCTCATTTGACCAGGGGCCTCGTCAACCTATTGTTCCTGTAACATTTTTTAATTGTCTCATTTAATGTTAAATTTCCCCCTTATCATAATATTTTTTAAAGTAGTGCAGAAAAGGTTGGCACTATATAAATGCCACTAATAATGATAATAATAATAAAATAGAGCTTATGGACAACACAAGCTCATTGAGGCTTGCTCAGGGCCCCTTTAGCATTAAAAAGGCTTGCAGGGGTGCCGGGCTGATTTCATTTCAGCAATGAGCTTTTGGTTGTATTTGCCACACAGGATGTAAGTTGCCATCCCTCCTCCGGCCTTCTGTGGTACTGTGGTATTCTTCTACCTATATGGTTAATATGTTGTCAGAATTAATCTTTTGGGGTGAGAAAGGTAATTTAATCTTTGATTTCACTGTATTATGACAAAAAAGAGTGATTAAAGGAAGTTTGGGAAAGAGTGGAGTCTTGTGAGAAATGTGGGTGTGGATCTGTTTAGTGTTCAAATCAGGAGAAGATGCATGAATGGGGGGTGGATATGTTGTAGGTCTTGGCTTATGTTAGGTTTCCATCGTTTAACCTGCAGATTTGCAATATGAAGATTTATCCTTGCATTTACCCTCGTTAACTGATGTGTAGGAGAAATATTATTAAAGGGACACTACGTCACCTGAACAACTTCAGCTTAATGAGATTGTTCAGGTGAGAACTATAGCTCCCTGCAGCCTTTCTCATGTAAACACTGTATTTTCTGAGAAAATACAGTGTTCACATTCAAAGCTAGGGACACCTCCAGTTGCAGTCACTCAGACTGCCACCAGAGGGACTTCCGAGTTGATTGATGTATAAAACTCCTCAATCCACTCAGATCTGCTGTCAGCAGAGCTCAGGGCAGCTCTGGTAGCACTGTGCACGAGCATCCTGTCTGCGTGGGAGTGGCTTGAGCGGACAAGCTGAAGACCGGAGACCGAGGAGGAGGGGAGGATTCAAACTGTAAGTAAACTTATTTAGTGAGTGTGGGTGGGTGACTGAGTTTGGGTGGGTGACTGAGGGTTAGTGGGTGACTGAGTGTGGGTGGGTGACTGAGTGTGGGTGGGTGACTGGATGGATATGGATGATGGGAATGGATAGATATGGATGATGGGGATAAATATAGATGATGGGGATGGATGGATGATGGGGATGCATATGGATGATGGGGATGGATGATGGGGATGGATATGGATTATGGTGATGGATGGATGATGGGGATGGTATGGATGATGGGGATGAATATGGATGATGGGGATGGATATGGATGATGGGAATTGATTATATGGATGGGTATGGATGATGAGGATGGATATTGTGACAAACTGCCATTTGCCACTGGCTTTCTATGTGTCAAGCTGCTCTGCTCCCTTGGCTTATGGAGAAGCCAGCTTGTCAGCCTCTTGACACATGACTATGGCCCTGGGGTTTATGGCCCTTTAAAACCATTACTTGGTCTTATGGACTTTCCTTTGGACTAGTGCTGGCCCTTTAAAAACAGTGTATTGACATATTGAAATTTTTGGGACACTTTTTCTGCCCCTTTGAATCCATGGGTATTCCTCCTCCCCTCCCCGTGTCCCACTGTTCTCCAGCAGGGCATTGTCCCAGAGACACTGCCAGACCAGTTGGAACTGGCTGTTTTGTAACTCCTCGGTCAAAATATGACTTCCACCTATCTCCTGAACAACTTAACCGATTCAAGTGAATTTTGGATATGTTTGTCCCCAAATTATGCTGGTTTAAAAATAGTTTTATTGATATTGCATGTAAACTCACAAAGTTACAAAAATGGCATAAAATAATGTTTTTTGGCTTGGAGATAATTGAGTTGATACACTAATTAACTCAATTATCTCTTAAGCAGAGGGGAGGGAATATGTGGGATGTAACCATTGTTTGATTGGTCAATGTATAATTGTCTGTGGGTGTCTCCCTTGCATGGGAGCACTGCATAAAAGGAAGTATCTGCCATTAAGCCTTCAGTTCTTCACCCTCAATCTAGAATCCTGTCTCTTATTGGGGGTAACCGGCTATATCACTACAAGGGATTGCTATGCCCTGCATGCTTCATTGGATAATCACTTCTAAACTCTTTTATGAGCTTGTTCTTGTTTCCCTCTCTTGGAGGAGAGGTTCACCCACTGGAGCCTGGAGCCTTGTCATAGGTCCAGGGTGGGTAGGAGACGGCGAGACCCCAACCAAGTTACGGCGGTTCGTGGGATCTGTAGTGGTTGTGGTGTCTGGCGCAACACTTGAAACCCTCTGGAAGCGCTAGGAGCATCTGGGGTGCCAGGTGATCCGTTACAGATATGGATGATGGGAATGGATGGATATGGATGATGGGGATGGATATGGATGATGGGGATCGATATGGATGGATGATGGGGATGGATGATGGAGATGGATATGGATGATGGGAATGGATGGATATGGATGATGGGGATGGATTCAGATGATGGGGATGGATGATGGGGATGGATATGGATGATGGGGATTGATGGGTGATGGGGATGGATATGGATGATGGGGATGGAGATGAATGGAGAAAGAGTGTGTGTGTATGTCTTTAATTTTTTTCTACTTGTGTGTTTGCATAGAAACACTATATAGAGAGAGATCTTACTATGTATAGTGTTTGTATGCAAACACACAGTTTGGCTGAGGAGGGGGGCGGGTATAGAAAGCGAGCTGAGCCATCAGACAGCTCAGCTCGCGAACATGCATTCCGCGGTTGAGCGCTGAGTTTCTTCATAGGGCAGCATTTAATGCCGTTCTATGAAGAATGCGATTGGTGCAGTGCGAAATCGTGCATGCGCACCTCATCGCGATGACGCTTCTCAAGGAGAAGCTTCCTATTGGGTCCTGCGATTTTGTCATTTTGACAAAAAGGGGCATGGCCAAGTGGGGAGCTCGGCGCTGAAACAGAAGTAAGTTTTATTATTAAAACTTACTCGGATTTATTTATTTTTAATGACAAGTTCATATGAAAGCAAGAAAAAAGGCTGGGGGACCTGTCTTTCTTGCTTTTATATGTTGACTGTAGTGTCCCTTTAAGATTATTACTAGTTGTGGAAAAAGACAGTACAATACTTATTGCACATAGTCCAATACATAGTCCAATTGGCATAGTCCAATACAAAAGGCAAACAGATAAGAGCTGAGATCTAGCTATTTAAGCTCATTTATTGCAAGAAGTTATCCAGATAGCCTGTGAGTTTACAATCTAAAGTAGCTAAAACAAGGTCAAAAGGTGGATGAAGCAGGTAAGACTACCTATTCTCTCTACACTCATGAACAGTAGCCAAAGGGCTCAGTACTTTTTAAAGGAAACAAATTCTGAAATGATTCTATTTGAAAGTGCACTTAGTAAAAATCTTAGTAGCTTGGCATGCTTATTATATTTGCTTGTTAATAATACATTGCAAATAATTTATATTTACAAGAGAAATTAATTTTGAGTATATATTAAATTATTATAGAATTTTCGAAATATATGTTCCAATTTTGTTTGGTTGCTATAGATAGACCAATAAATTCCTCTTGGTTTAAGTTATCACATTGCACAAAATGTGGAAAGTTATAATTAAACTTATTTTTTAATGTTTTTATTTGTTTAATAGTGAGAAAGATGTGAATTGACTTATTTAACGCAGTTTGTTATTATGGAATCGTTTTGGATTATAAGAGGTTGCAGTTAATGTAAATAGTCATGTTTAATGTATTGAAAATAACCCTTAGCTGTATTAAAATGAATATCGAAAAAAGAAAGTTACATGAGGTTTAAAATTTACTCTTAATACAGAAAATAAATGCTCCGTAAAGTTCCGAGGTTGATGTAGATAGAATGAAAATAGAGAAAAGTCTATTGAACTTTTCATAATATAATATATGCAATTTCACATGAATGCTTAATTGCTAACTAGTCCGTTATTTGTAATGTCCAATGTGGTTATAAAAAACTCTTCTTTTTTTTTAAGAGAAGATAAACAATTTTACATCCTTTAAGACTTGTTTCAGCCACAATGCTGATGGCACAGCACAAAAAAAATGTTGTCCGTTACTTTTTTATGGTTATAACCTTTAGAAATATAGCTCTGCAGGTTCTATGTCCATTCTGCCTTAATGAAGAAAATACAGCCTATTAAAAAAGATAAAGTTCTTTAAGCTTCAAACTAACCATGCTTAAAATTATCTGTTTAGCTAGTAAGCAGACCCAGGAACATTTCTCAAGCATGCACACGTTACAAATTTGATGTATGGATAACATTTTATTCATTATAAACTGGCTTGTCAATCAGGCTGGAACAATTTCTTAGAGCGAAAATCACACAGAGTTCATTTTTTTAAGTAATAGACAAAGTTGACTCGTAAGATGAAATGTTAAGAGGAGACCATGATTCTGTTTTATATACATATTTCTCTTTCTTGAAGGTGAAAAGGCACATCTAAATGAAGTACAGTTTATTGCTGCTGGCCTTTTTCAGAATTTTATGTTACTTGTATATTGTTCCTCAATTGCAATTTAATTGACAAACATCTTTAGTATGCATGCAAGCCATCTGCTATATAGCAACCAGAAGCAAGGGAAAACAGATCAGAATTATAATTTTTGCTGCTTATATTTTTTGGGCACTTGCCTTGATTCAGTGATTTTGCTAAAGAAAGTGATATGTACTGTCCCTTTAAATTTACTGCAATACACCCCACCAATGATTTCATTTTAATCCTTTGTAATAGGGCTAGGCAAAGCATATTTTATTTAGACAGTTCTGACATATGTTTTACAAAAAGTTTAAATATATATTTTACATTAGTCACCAATATAATAATTACTGTCAGTATAGTAGGTAAAACTGTATTATCAAAACAGTCTTTGACTCACTTAAAAACAATGCCTGAATTACAATCAACCTATAGAATCTTTACCAAATGCCAAGGACATTTTCATCTTTTCCTTTTTTTTCCACTGGCAAGGCTTATACTTTTTAAATTTGTACCCATATGCTCATGTCTGCACTATACATTGCTCGTTTACAGGTTCTGCTATGTATGTTTGCAGTCTGTTCTCTAAATGCCTACTTACCTGTCTCATGAAGCAATCTGTCTCAGGTCCTGTGACCTCCCTTAAGGGAAGTGCAAGAGGGGCTTTAGTTTAGCATATATAGAGGAAAAAGTATATTTTCCATGATCCTCTCTGTATGTTCATTGCCTAACCTCTGACTCCTCATGTCAGTCAAAACAACTGCCTTCATATAACCGCATGGAAGCACCATGCTTTAGCATAGTATTCTGGTTGCTCATTTCTACGTAAGGAGAAAAATATGGAAAAGGCAGTGATAAACAATATAAGAAGAGCAGTCCCTAGCCCACTGCAGCACAAAATGGCCTGTTCTAAAATCAGATTACTGTTAAAAGTTCTAATGTCTCTTGAACCTCACCTCAATCTCATAATTTCACCCAATTCTTCCTTTTAATCCCCTTTAATTCTTTTAAAGAAACATTTAAGTAAAAATTAAGTAAAATTCTTCCCTTTCCACTTAAGAGATCTCAAGCTAGTGTTAGCTCATCTTGTGCCATCACAAGAAGAACCAGAACCCTTTGCACATCAAACCCTAAAGGACGGTCCAGATCAAAAATGCAAACTGGCTCTCTTTGCATTAGAAATACAGCAACCCCAGATGATTGTTTCAGCCTTGTTAGGCATCGTCAGTGAGGTATACCTCTATAGGCATCGTGAGCGAAGGGTCCACATCTGGATTAGCCTTTAAACTTAGGGAGAGCAAAAAGAAAACAATGTGCAAGAGAGTACTGAGAAATTACTGTTTTAACATTGAATGACACCTCCTTTTGACAAAATTTTTAAGAAGGTAATATTAACTTTCTATTCTCCCCACTCCTGCTGCTGTATCACATGCATTCTACTGGAGATATTATTGATATTATATACAAATTATAGACAATTATTATATAGCCCATTTCTTTCCCTTCTGGTTAGTGTTTTTCTTCTGTGGAGCAAAAGCAAATTTGCATTATGAAATAAAAATGATTTAAAATTGATATCGTGGATGTGTATATTAGATGCTGTATGTAACATGTATGCAATTGTTACCTTTTGATATCGGAACTTAAGCCTTTGTAGCAATAGATTAAAGGCCTCATGACAAAAATTAAGCACTCAGGTCTAAAATGCCCATTCATTTTATATTTAAGGTTTATGATATATTTTGTCTTACTGTTTCAGAAACTACTAACCTGTTATTTATTTGTAAATCCTTTACCATAAATCATGTTTATTCAACCTAAAATATACATCTCACCATTTGATTTTTAATTAAATAGGTTTGTTGTCTTTAACTTCCTCCTTCATGAGACTATGAGAAAACTCTAATTAACATGAAACATACACTGGTATGCTTCACCTGACCCACTTATAGACATTACTGTGCTTAAACATGAAGAAATGTTAAATAAATATAAAATCACAGTCCTATGTTGTAACCCTGGATGTAGTATCTTTATCTTGTTTAATTTCCTTTATTTGAACTGTTCAACCTTCAAAGTATCTGTACTATACCCAAGAGGATTGGAAAGTCATGGTTATATAATGTCCATCACAAGAAATCATGTGTGCTTGTTTTCATCAATGTGTTTTAGAATTTTTTAATTTGGCTTCCAGTGTATCATTCTCGATATTTTGGATGAAGTCCTTTCTCATAATTATTTTTTCTGAATGCAGCAGGATACCCTGTGTTTTTATTTGTTTCCTTCCATGTCTTGTTTTTTTTTTATATTCAAGTTCCTACATTATGAAAAATTAGACATGGACTGACATTTATATATTATTTATATGTTATGTACAACTGCTACGCCACACTGTAAGGATGACTTGTCTTATGTGCTATAGAGTGTTTGCTTGAATCAATGTTAGTGTTTTTAATTTTTTTCAGTTCTTCATTTATTTGCTCACAACAAATCCTAACCGGGGGAGTTAGGTACATTTGTTATTAAAGTAAAAGTAAATTTTGCCTGGATATACATTATATTATATTTACCAGCTCCAAGAAACACACTTATCAATGTTTAGACTTGGGTATTTGGTAAATAACATTTTGACCAAACCACTTTGTCCCACTTTGTTACATCCCATCATTTTATTTATAATTAAATAGGTTTGTTGTCTTTAACTTCCTCCTTCATGAAACTATGAGAAAACTCTAATTAACATGAAACATACACTGGTATGCTTCACCTGACCCACTTATAGACATTACTGTGCTTAAACATGAAGAAATGTTAAATAAATATAAAATCACAGTCCTATGTTGTAACCCTGGATGGAGTACTGTTATCTTGTTTAATTTCCTTTATTTGAACTGTTCAACCTTCAAAGTATCTGTACTATACCCAGGAGGATTGGAAAGTCATGGTCATATATCACAAGAAATCAGGTGGGCTTGTTTTCATCAATATGTTTTTTTTAATTTGGCTTCCAGTGTATCATTCTTGATATTTTGTGTGTGTGTGTGTGTGTTTGTGTAGATATGAAGATAGGTAAAATCTACTTTCATTATAAATGTATTTTTATATCATTGAAATGTGGCACAATTCAAGGACATTAAATGTAGCACAATTCAAGGACATTAAAATAGCTCAGAGAAATCAAACCTTTTATAAACTATTTATGTTATAATGTGAAAATCAACATTTTCCAGCGGGGAAATATATAAACATATTATTTTCTCCAGTTTATGTATGAAAATTGAAGAAGTTAGATAATCCATTTTACCATCTGTAATCAGTTCATAAATCTTCAATTTTTATTCAGTAATCTGACACATCTGAAAAGTATAAACCAAAAGCAGCTGTTGCACCCATCAGAACTAAGTGCTCTTTTTGTGACTAACTCTATAAAGGAAACATATAGAATATTTCAGAACAATAGACAGCTCTGGAAGACACCATATGTGCTGTAAAGTTTTAATTGGCACCTCCTAATCACTTTCTTATTTGTTTCCGACGAAAAGTCTATTTTTATAAGCAATCTAAAAATGCAAGTGTTACATATGATTTGCTTAGCATCCAAATTAGCAGTTTAAAATTAAAAGTTAGGTGTTTAAATCCCCCTGTCTTATACTCCTACTCATCATTAGTATCACAAAAAAAAAGAAAAAGAAAATATGTTCGTATGTATATTTGTATGTATATAGAAAATACATTCTGCAACCATTGCAAGCATGGTTAAAATAAACTACTTTTCTAAGTTGCGGTCTTCTCGAAATTGAGAGAACTTTAGTGAAAATATCACTGTGCATTATCTATCTGTCCATCCATGTGTGTGTGCATCTGTCTGTCTTTCTAGCTGTCTTTTATTTTTACCTATCAATAAAAATCCCAGAAACAATTTTTTTTCCTGCAAGCTATTATATTGTAATACTGATATTTTATGTCACATCGTTATAGATTGTTAGTGTACTATTTAGTGGTTTTAAGAATTATACTGTAGTTTTGACTCACCTATGTAAGAACATCACAATATTTCTCACTAGAGCCACTATGAGGAGTCCAGTGCACTTTATTAAGAAGTTTCTATTTACTCTTAACTTCATAGCTAAAAAAGTTATACTATAATTAGTGTTGCTCTGCTGCATATATATACATTTTGACTTCCTGGATGAATAAAGAAAGGGTACCACCCTGAATTGTACAATTATGATTCACACTGGAGCCAAGTTATGGGCTCTGAAACATATGAGTGGGAATTTATCTTCACTTGCAAAATCTTCATGCACAGAACTAACATTTTTCATTTGACAAGCAAAACAAAAGAACAAAGTATACACTGCAACCCTGGTATTACTTAGAATAATAACTTTAGAAATGTATAAATTGATGTGCCCAATACTCACTGTCCCAAATAATCATTTTTACTGTGCATCATTCAGGAAGACCCTTTCCAAAATTGTGAGAAAATGAACATATGGTGTCCTTGCGCTCAATAAATAGTGGTTTTAAAGCTGCATGTTTGAGTAGAGGATAAATCAGCAAATGATGGGAGAGCTGTCACCTTTAATATCATAAATGCAAGTGTTCAGAGCCAGGATTATGTTGTACACGCTCATTTTTAAAATTGAAGATTTTTTACATTAGGTTTATACTGCACAATGAACTGCTACATTTATGTGTTTTATTTTATGAGCTCTAGGTCCTTAACCTCAGAGATTTCTATTTAGAAATTGTTCTGAAAAGATACATCATTACTTTTGTTGATGGAATTTGATGTTTGATTCGTTAGTACCAACTTTATAGTGTTCTACTTTTTGTATTGTCTTGTCTTCTATCTATATATCTATCTATCTGTCTGTCTATCTATCTATCTATCTATCTATCCCATTGACTCAGAAGAGAAAATAAAAATCAGCACTAAGATTGTGAGTAATGGGAACTGGGTACTACAGAAGGGCCATTTAAAAATAAAACAAATTACTAATTATTTGATGGACTTGGTCATGACAAGGAATAGAAAAATGAAACATGTTTGATGACATCCTGCAACAATAACCACACTGAAGAGAAACATAAATACATTCTGGGGGTAATGGCTACAGAGAGGGTAGAAGATAACTGATCATCACACTAGATATTTCTCAGTGGTCACCAATCAATTCTTTGTTATTAGTGATTCCTTTACCGAAGAGAAAAATGTTAAATAAAAAAAGCGATTTTTTTTTTTCATTTCAAATTATCTTTTGCAATTACAGATCATCATTTTAGCAGATAAATAGAAGCATATTAGAAAAAAAGGCTGTTTTGGAAGGCTGTGATTTTTTATTGTGTTTGTAAATATTTATAGAATGCAACTAAGATATAAAGTTATTAGAAGTGATTAATGTGCTTATTACATTTCAAATTAATTTAAGGGCATAGGCAAATATACATTCATCCTAGTCAATTGTTGAACAAATGAGCACCTTAGAGGGACACTCCAGACACCATAACAACTTCAATGACTTCAAAAAGTTGACAATCACAGCCTATTCCTAGTTACCCATTTTGAAAAGTGAGTGATAAAGGTATATTTTGTTTTCACTCACTTTTCTGAATTAGGAGTTAGTGCAAGGCTGAGAGTATCACCAACAGTGGTGCTCGGTCCAAGGCTTCCTGATTGACGCATTAAACCTACATAGGAAGGTAAGGGGCAGTGCAATTAGTCAATAGCTTGCAGACTTTGATTTTAGATAGTGAAAAAAGTGATAAGTGCTCTATATCTAAGAAAGCAGCTATTCACCAACAAGGAATTCCTTTTACCTTGTGAACAATAGAATAAAACAAGCTAGTAAATTAGGTGGACAGCACTAAGAATTATTATAATAAAATCATACATACACAGGTAGCAGCAGATTTTGCAATTATGTGTCTTACTCTTAAAAAAGTAAATAAAAAGTACAATGATAGTGCAGTATGTTATGAATAATATGGTGATAAAGATATATTCCAAAGGGGCACTCACGTTTTCCAGAGCTTAAAAAGCTCTATTTTAGGAGCCTGGACGGAACAATCCCCGTCTAAGGATTTCTTTTTGCTGGTATCAGATTCCCAAGGTAGTGTGGTTCATCATATGAAAAAAATAAGGATGTATACCAATGGTACAGTACGTATGTAAAAGTAGGAAAAGTAAATAATATTTGACGTACTTACATTTGCTAGAGCAATGACCTGCTCTAGTGTATGGAGCTTTAGGTGGAACAATCCCCACCTAGGGATATATGTAGATCCTGAACAGCAGAGTGATGGTGAGAGTATAAGGAGCTCAAGAGTGACTGGGTGTTAAAACAGAATCTTTATTCATAAACAGAATTAATAAAACTATTTAAAAGTGAACTATATAGTAAAAAAGAACTATAAATAAAACCGGTCCTTGTAGGCAATCCTTAATCTCCACTTTAAATAAAACCAGTCCTTGTAGGCAATCCTTAATCTCCACTCCTGTACTGTATTATGTACTGTATGTAACATGTATGCAATTGTTACCTTTTGGAATCGGAACTTAATCCTTTGTAGCAATAGATGAAAGGCCTCGTGACAAAAATTAAGCACTCAGGTCTAAAATGCCCATTCATTTTATATTTAAGGTTTATGATATATTTTGTCTTACTGTTTCAGAAACTACTAACCTGTTATTTATTTGTAAATCCTTTACCATAAATCATGTTTATTCAACCTAAAATATACATCTCACCATTTGATTTTTAATTAAATAGGTTTGTTGTCTTTAACTTCCTCCTTCATGAGACTATGAGAAAACTCTAATTAACATGAAACATACACTGGTATGCTTCACCTGACCCACTTATAGACATTACTGTGCTTAAACATGAAGAAATGTTAAATAAATATAAAATCACAGTCCTATGTTGTAACCCTGGATGTAGTATCTTTATCTTGTTTAATTTCCTTTATTTGAACTGTTCAACCTTCAAAGTATCTGTACTATACCCAAGAGGATTGGAAAGTCATGGTTATATAATGTCCATCACAAGAAATCATGTGTGCTTGTTTTCATCAATGTGTTTTAGAATTTTTTAATTTGGCTTCCAGTGTATCATTCTCGATATTTTGGATGAAGTCCTTTCTCATAATTATTTTTTCTGAATGCAGCAGGATACCCTGTGTTTTTATTTGTTTCCTTCCATGTCTTGTTTTTTTTTTATATTCAAGTTCCTACATTATGAAAAATTAGACATGGACTGACATTTATATATTATTTATATGTTATGTACAACTGCTACGCCACACTGTAAGGATGACTTGTCTTATGTGCTATAGAGTGTTTGCTTGAATCAATGTTAGTGTTTTTAATTTTTTTCAGTTCTTCATTTATTTGCTCACAACAAATCCTAACCGGGGGAGTTAGGTACATTTGTTATTAAAGTAAAAGTAAATTTTGCCTGGATATACATTATATTATATTTACCAGCTCCAAGAAACACACTTATCAATGTTTAGACTTGGGTATTTGGTAAATAACATTTTGACCAAACCACTTTGTCCAAAAATTTTAAATCAGTACAGCAAAATTTGTAAATGATAAAATTTAATATGTTCACCCAATTGACCCAAATTTGAACGCATTACAGTTCATAACGAAATGACTCATCAAAACTAATCAATGTAAAGTGACTAGATGCTAACCTCAAAATTAATTCAATTTATTACAAACCTTAGCACATTTATGTATATCAATTTAGCTTGTATATGACAGAGGTATGTAGTGATTATACACATATATGTTAATTCTTCACCAAGTGGATAAATTTGCATTTGAAATTCTGACAAATTAAATGTCCACAGATCAAACATATAGTCATTAACACATCTATAAAACATTCATCGCTTATGATTAGACTATCTTGGATATGTGTTCGTATATTGGTCACTTTTGCCTGCTCCACAGATATGCAGTATTAATCAGGGTTATTCATTAAGACAGAATATCAAACTTAAGTCCAAACTTTACTTTGAACATGTCAGTTCTCATTTGGTGAATAACTAGTAATGAATGCTAGTAATGTTATCATGAATCAGCTGAGCCTGCAGGATTTTGTATGTTGTTAAGGTGCATTTACAATGGGCCAAATTGCCTTTTAATTTCAGTATCCTGCCTATCTTTGTTTTGCTTTTAAATAAAACAATTTCCATAGGTGTTGTGCTCTATACTTGGATTGGTATATGATATAAAACACAAATTCCCATTAATATTTCACATTTGAAAACATCAGTACTACTAACCTTACATTTTCACTGGAGGCCCCCTAAACAAACATGAGGGCACAGCATAGTAGAGGTGAAAGGTCAATAGCAAGAAGTCTGATCTGTTGGGCCTCCTAGTAAACAAAACGCATCTCAATCCAAAGTCTGTCCATCAATGTCAAGCTTGAAGTAGCTGGTATAGGCTGTCATCTTGAAAACAGGATGAAGATAATCACGAAGGTTGCTGCTAACTGAGCTCCAAAGGAGATGTTTGCAAGGTTAGGGGCAAATAGTGAATGCAAAAGAAGGAGGTACGAAAGGCCAGGTAACTTCCATAATAACCTATAGAGGTAGTGGAATTGGAATGACAGAAGACAACATGTCTTCTACAGATGAGAAGAGAAGAGTGCTTCCATGAGGAAGTTAGTACTAGCTTCTGTAGTTTCCTCATAAATTAAAAATGGTAGACAGTTCCCCAGCTAAGCTGATGTGTTACTGAAGACAATAGACTAATTTCAAGGTGAAAAGAAGACGCTAATAATTGAATCTTTAATGATTCACCACAAGCACTCACACATACTAGATGCAATGTGTAGGTTATGTGACCAATCAATATGATTTAAAAAAATATATTTTTTATTCCTCTTTTTCAAATATTTTTTTTTAATAAGAATAATTAATGTTGTTCAATTAACCCATCTTTGTTGTCTATCCCTCCAAACCAATAGTCCTGAAAAATGAATGTTCACACAATATGCATTGTTAACATAATGGATACCATGTGAATATTATGTTTTTCAGTTTTTTTGTGAGTTGTAGTTTAACTACAGGTTTCAGGAGTAAAAAAACTGATGATTGAACTACAATTCCCAGATACCTTTTTGCTCTCAATACACTGATTATGATATACGCTCATTAATGCTACAGAGTACAAAGAAAGATACACTTCCTGGTTTGAATGGACCAGATATTGTAACACTTTGTGTTTTGTAACAAATACAGGAACTTAACGTGTGAGTATCTTTTTTTTTTTTTTAATATAATTATGTTTTATTTATTGTATTAGGGTTTCCCTTAAAAGCCAGGAGTGTTCCTTAAATTCTGAGTCAACTAGATCTCCCTGAGGCCAGGTTAATTAACCAAAGGATATAATGTTGACAACTGCATAATTCTTGCAAGCCTAATTATTCTCTATGGTACAATAACAGCGATTTACTAAAGCAGACAAAAAACAAAACATTTGATCTCGGTTCCATTTGTTGTACAACAAAAATGCCAAGCATTTGTAAATAAGGTGTGTATCACTATGTTTCAGATTATGCACATGTCATTTGTTTGAGTGACCCCATCAAGTCAATTTAAAATGAAGATTGCAAACATAAAAAAGTCACAATCCAAACGATAAATGGTAATATATGTTTCAAACTAAAACATATTGTATAATAAATCAATGTACAAATGTACCTATAAAAGGATTCCAGTCAATTGAGACTAACATTTCCCTCTTCAGCTTTGATTAGTAAATAAAAACACTACTCTTACGAAAGCTTGACACAAAAAGGCTACATGTAATCACCGATAGCACAATGGGAATTTAATGATAATTATAGGCTATCTGTGGGTAGGCAATCATTCAAATTACACAGAAAGTTCTGCTTAAATGCTTGAAAAAAATTGTAGTTTAACAGCTGTCTGTGGCAGGGGTTAGTGTAAATTCTACTAAGATCAACTTTTATAGCAAAATTTTAGTTTAGTTTCAGTTTTCATATCTATAGCTTAATTGATATGGTTTAAGTATCTCGCTGTTCAGTTGCATAACAAAATAGAACATAGTTTTACCTGCAAATATAATTTGTTAGCTTTCAGATATACAAGTCTTTTATGTTATTAAGACTTTTCTATTTTTTTATGTGTTAGTAAGACTTTCCTTTTTCAAGATTAAACATCAAAAAGTTACAATAGGGGGCAAGAAAATGCATCTGTGAATAAAAGATAAATGGTAATCTGGTATGTAATTTTATTTTTAGCATAGCCTGGGTAGAATATCTACAATCTTAAACAAAATAAAGGTTTACTGTTCTGCATATCCAACTGTACTGTACAACTGATCAAACTATTATGATTGCAAGCTATATCCCATGCTGGGATTTTCTGAACACTGATTCTTTTTGGCTCTTAAGAGTAATAATAGTTTCTCATAAGAATGAAAGAAGCAAATGCTTCTTATTATTTGCTATGATTTGTTCGGGTCTGTGAAGCAGGTTAATACACTTATCCAGCATCAAACTTTGTGGGTTTTTTTTTTTGTAATGCGAATGATGCATTGCAAACTCGCCATTTGTATTTTAAGAGGAATTATAATAAAAATGCTCATCCCAATTTGGGATTGGCTTAGGTAGATACAACACAATTACTGTAGGTTAAGTTTGTGTAGGTTAAGTTTGTGAGTGCACTGGAATGGCCACACTTTAAATATTTTTCAAAATTGAGTTTGCAAAACATTGGCATACAGCACTTCATTCATTTCGTCAAAATATAAGAACATTTGCTGTTTAGCATGTGTGCAATTTGTGGAAAACAAAAGGGTGTTACAGAAGCATTAACAAATTGTAAATTATTGAGAAGAAGTGGCCAGGGCCATCTTTATTATGTTATCCTGGGCCTACCTCCACTTGTGGACTCCTATTTTGTGAAATATTTTCTGATGTTTCACTTGTTCACCATGCAATTATTTTTTGGTTCTCCCACAATCTTCATTTACCTAACCTACTGTTAAAAGGAAGCTGTAGGCACTATAACTGCTTCATCTCATTGATGTGATTATAGTATCTGGAGTCTCCTGGCACGATTCTTGCATTCAGAGTTTAGTTAGTCCTTAGCAGGCCACCCCCTCTATTCTGTTTGGGCTAATGAGGAAGAACAGGAAGCACAGGAAGAACAGCAGTGGGTGACTGTGATTGGCTGATAGTGTCATTTGACCACTTTCAACCTATCACAGCACCCATTGCTGGCAGTGGTGTATTTCCCATGAGGCTAACAAGGCATTTCTCTTGGGCAGCACTTTTAGGGGGGTGGCAAAAAACACCCCCAAAGCACCCTGGCAGATGCCCTGTTAGCTTCTTTCATGAGGGGCCTAAGAGCTGGCCGGCTGGCTACCTCAGGGTCCTCCCGAGGCTTTCAGCTACTGAATTTGCAGGTGGGGGGAGGCGGAGAGAGGCGCAAGACAGCATGGCCCTGTGAGCTCTTCCTGCTCAACTCCCTTGTGCCTGGGATGCACCAGGGAGCTGAGCAGTAGGATTACAGATCCCTCGTTGCCTCCACTGTGCGCCTGCCCACCTGCCAGCCCTGCCGCCCAGCCCTGCCTTCAGTCAGCCCAGCAGCAGCAAGCCCTGTCACCAGCAGCCATCCCCACTGGACCCCAGGGAAGAATCCACTTCAGCTCTCCCAAAGGTAGGGAGGCTGGGTGGATTAAAATTAAAATTTAAAATATATATAGATATTTTTTTAAGTGTGTAAGACAATGTGTGTGTGTGTGTGTGTGTGTATCAGTATCCGGGTGTCAGTGAATGTGTGTGTATATGTGTCAGTGAATGTGTGTGTGTCTGTCAGTGAATGTGTGTGTGTGTGTGTCAGTATGTGTCTGTCAGTGAATGTGTGTGTCTGTCAGTGAATGCATGTCTCTGAGTGAATATGTGCATGTTGGTCACTGTGTGTCTATGAGTGAATGTGTTTCTATCACTGTATGTCTGTGAGTGAATGTGTGTGTCTGTCAGTATGTGTCTGTAAGTGAATGTGTGTGTCTGTGAGTGAATGTATATCTGTTAGTGTGTGTGCCTGTCAGTGAATGTGTGTGTCTGCCAGTGTGTGTCTTTCCGTGAATGAATGTCACTGTATTTGTATCTGAGAGTGTGTGCCTGTCAGTGAGTGGGTGTGTCAGGGTGTGTCTGTCAGTTAAACTACATGTTCGTCTTAAACAGGTAGGCGTGTGGCAAATTTAGATTAGGGGGTGCCAGGTTTTGTCATGCCTAGGGCAGCACATATCCAAAATACACAACTGATTGCTAGTATGAATTATTATGGCTAGAAGTAAGTATGTAATCTCTGTCTTAATCACACCTCCACTAGTGGCTGTGCTTTAGGTTGCCAGGAACAGCAGCCTTTCCCAGCCTCTGTATCCAGACTCCTTGCATCTATGTTTTATTATTACCTCCCCACCATATACATCAGCTTCCCTTGCCCTTGCATTCCCTCTAGCTTCCAGTGTGGTGGAATACATGTTTTCTGGGATAAACATATAGTACACAGTGAGAGCACTGAGAGAGGGGGGAGATTTGATAAAGATGAGTCATTGTGGGATACTAGGATGTCTTTGAAAATAAAAAAAGCTTAAAGCAGAACTATAATTTCTCTGGAACTGTCATTTTCTCATTCCTCAAATCTGTTTATGTGCCACATGTCCGGTTTTGCAACAGTTAATTTTAGTTGTCAATTTACATGCAATACCAAGCATGCCCAGCAGGGTGTTTAAAATAAAGAATTAAAATTAATTTTAGAATTTTTTAAAACAAATTATAATACTTTTAGCTAACCTTTTTTTGTTTTGTTTAGTTAAGTTTTTATTCAAGATTTAAAAAAATACATAATAAAATATATGTACACCACAATTATTCAATAACAAAGTCACAGTATTGAGTATACTTTTAGCTAACTTATAGTTGTGCAAAAAACATACTAGTGACATTTTCTGCATAAAGAAATGTATCAAGTTTCAATATTTAAATGTTACACGTCAGTAATGAAAATGTCACACCGTACCTGTAAACTGAGATGTAAATGATATAAATGTTACAGACAGAGTTTATACTGACATTACAGTTTTAGGGTATAACAAAACAGCCATAGGAATTGCTAATGTTGATATTGCATTGTGTTACTATGTAACAGCCAAGCCCCTGTAGTACACGCATATAGCTAACATATTATACCAAAGGATGGCACAATAATATCGGCAAAGTACACAAATGACTAATGTGTTAGCTAGGTGTATATGTATATGTGCCATATTTATATTCACATTGCACTACTATATATTAGTGTGCCATATTTATATTCAAATTGATTAGATCACGTTTTACAGGACAAATCCTATTAGAATCTTACAGGGTTCTTCACTGAATTGAGAATGAAAGGCAAATTAAAGTTAATTTCAAATTTAAGGTCAAAATAGCTGAGCCTGATGGTTTCAGCTCAACTATTCTGGTCTAAAATGTAAAAATCACTTTAAATTTACTTTGAGTTCACAGTTTATTAAATAACCCTGTAAGAGTGAATTTGGAAAGTAAAATACAATATAGTAATCAGGGAAATGTGAGGATGTTTGAAGCCTAAGATATGCCTGAAAAAATTGGAGAAAGGGTAGAAAGCTATTTGACCTCAGGGTAAGTTTCTATGGGCCTTTCTGTAAAGCGTAGGCCCTGAACAGCTGCCATTTTGGTTTGTTTTGTCTGAATAAAAAATGGCTTGGATCTCAGTTCATTAGCTGACTGTTGCATTTAAATAGTAATAGCTTAGCTCATTCAGTATTAGAGGATCCTCACAGTAAATAATGGCTAAAATTATTACCATTCATCGGTGGCAGACTGCATTTTAAAAACAAGATTGTAACTTAAATAATATATGTGAATTCATTCCTTTTTTAATGTTTTTGATATTTGTTATCTATGACACAAATAGCTTCACAGAACACAATTAGAAAAGCTATTCAGAGTAACATTAAAATTAAATAATACATTTGAATAATGTCGCGTTTCAGAAGCTGGCTCTTAATGCAGATCAAGAATTAGCATTCGAAGTAAACTTTCTGCAGATGTGACTTATGTTGCCTACATGTGAACATCAAGTCTTGCTGTAATAATTAATTTACCCATGGCATCTACTGAGCTGCAGGAACTTCTCACTGATTCAATGAAAATGTTGGCACACATACAGACAGAAAATATGGTTTTTCATCTCCACAGCTGCTGCTTGCAAAACAAGAAGAAAAAAATACACAAATAAAAAAAAATATATTTGTCAAAGTTATGAAGAGAAAAAAATAGAATTGTTTGTTCTTCTATGCATATAATTTAACCTCTGTGATTTGGATCACACCAAATAGTAGACTTCTTCTCAGTAAGACCACCGTGAGATTATCTGTGATATAGTAATTAGCTTTGCATGATTGTGAAATTACTGTGAAAGAACCTGCCAAATATTCTCAGAAGCCATGAGTATATTTCAGAATGTATTAATATATGACTTTTACTTGATTAGTCCTTTAGAAAATATTTTAAATTTATAGAAGATATATAAAGACCATACCATGGTCTTTAAAACACCCTGACAATAAGTAACTAGATTTCTCAGGGGTTATGGTAGGTCCTTAAAATATACAAACATTGTATTTATTAGTGCTTGCTGTGTAAAATAAAGTGGAAATCATTTTAACGTCTCATCTCCAGGTATCTGTGTGTAGCACATTGCACATCTGGGTTTATAGTTCAAAGGGGCAGCAGGGAGGTATGTTCTTGGACTACTACAAGATAGCATAGAGTGTTGTTTAAAAAAAAATGTCATAAATTCTCCTCTTAAGGGTAATCTTCATCTTGCAGTTTAATATATACCTTGCATTAACACTTACATGCATATACTTACATACATATATTTCACCAGCCGCAGTCCTTTCATGAGTTCAAATGTCATGTAGCCTGTTTCAGGGTACTATGGAAAGTGACAGACTAGTAGACACAGGTTGTGATGGGAGACAGACACTATATGTAGGTCCCCAGATTCATTTTGTGTTTGTGTTTTGGTCACCCTGCTTTGATTCCTCTTATGTTTGTGTTTTGGTCACCCTGTGCCCATTATTGGTGCAGGGTATGTTGAATGTATTGATTATCCAGGTTGTATGTGCCTTTCTCCCTCCACCTTTTTTCCTGTCCAATTGTTTCCCCAGCCGGGCGTTGTCCCATTATTACAGGGACACTTCCAGACCAGATCAAATTAGCTTCCCTGTCACTCCTCAATCTCCCATTTGGTTCTCAGCACTTGTTATTGTCTGGCTATTGTCTGGCATAAACATGTGTTCCATGTGTATTAAAGTTAGTTGTTGTTTTAACCATCACCACGTGTTGTCTGGTGTTTGAAAAAAGAGTTATTGTTATTGCTCTGCTTATGAAAAGGGTGTCTAGGGCTATAATCCTAGTAGCCTCGTCCAGGATAGACAAGGCCCTCAGAGATCCCAGTCAAGCCTTGGCGACTGGGTCTGAAGTGCTCCAGGGTCCCTGATAGCTACGAGGTAGCAGACTTGGTGGAGGTACTTGGTCAGAGTTCTGTAACACACGTGTTGGTCCATGCATTCTAAAAACCCAGAAAATATTTAACTCAACTTTTGTGAACCTCATAGACACATAAACATAAAAACATATATGTGTTCACTTGATAAAAAAAAATACTGTGTTTCCTATAGGTTAAACCTATATGCACCAATAGTGCTTATCACTATCAGATAACTTGTGGACCCAGGACATACTTGAAAACGAGAGAAATCTCAATGTATCTTTCCTGGTAAAATATTTTATAAATAAATAAAACAGTTAACTGGACATTCTAGTCTGCCCAGTAAAAATCCATATTTGTTTCACTTGTCTCCTGTACAGAAACTTGAGATTTAGAAATGTATTCAAGATTGTCAGGCAATGGCTTCCATGGTGATTACAAGTTTGTATATATTTTGTACATAGACAAGGTTATTGTGAATTGTCAGGGATACAATGGAAATTTAAAGTAATTTACAAGTTTTAGGTCAAAATTGACAAACTGAAAAAAAATATCTAAGTCATCTTTATTTTCACTTTGGGTATTTTGATCTATTCACCTGGGACTCCTGAAAATACCCCTTGGTGTACTTTCATAACACAGGATAGTTGGCTCATAGGTGGTAGAGGTGGTATTTGAAGTGGTCTGGGTGCCAACTCCCATCTCCCTTAACCCTGCAAGTGTAATTATTG
>OW240921.1:84980018-85025733 GCA_933207985.1 Pelobates cultripes | reverse complement strand
CCATCACAAGAAATCATGTGTGCTTGTTTTCATCAATGTGTTTTAGAATTTTTTAATTTGGCTTCCAGTGTATCATTCTCGATATTTTGGATGAAGTCCTTTCTCATAATTATTTTTTCTGAATGCAGCAGGATACCCTGTGTTTTTATTTGTTTCCTTCCATGTCTTGTTTTTTTTTTATATTCAAGTTCCTACATTATGAAAAATTAGACATGGACTGACATTTATATATTATTTATATGTTATGTACAACTGCTACGCCACACTGTAAGGATGACTTGTCTTATGTGCTATAGAGTGTTTGCTTGAATCAATGTTAGTGTTTTTAATTTTTTTCAGTTCTTCATTTATTTGCTCACAACAAATCCTAACCGGGGGAGTTAGGTACATTTGTTATTAAAGTAAAAGTAAATTTTGCCTGGATATACATTATATTATATTTACCAGCTCCAAGAAACACACTTATCAATGTTTAGACTTGGGTATTTGGTAAATAACATTTTGACCAAACCACTTTGTCCAAAAATTTTAAATCAGTACAGCAAAATTTGTAAATGATAAAATTTAATATGTTCACCCAATTGACCCAAATTTGAACGCATTACAGTTCATAACGAAATGACTCATCAAAACTAATCAATGTAAAGTGACTAGATGCTAACCTCAAAATTAATTCAATTTATTACAAACCTTAGCACATTTATGTATATCAATTTAGCTTGTATATGACAGAGGTATGTAGTGATTATACACATATATGTTAATTCTTCACCAAGTGGATAAATTTGCATTTGAAATTCTGACAAATTAAATGTCCACAGATCAAACATATAGTCATTAACACATCTATAAAACATTCATCGCTTATGATTAGACTATCTTGGATATGTGTTCGTATATTGGTCACTTTTGCCTGCTCCACAGATATGCAGTATTAATCAGGGTTATTCATTAAGACAGAATATCAAACTTAAGTCCAAACTTTACTTTGAACATGTCAGTTCTCATTTGGTGAATAACTAGTAATGAATGCTAGTAATGTTATCATGAATCAGCTGAGCCTGCAGGATTTTGTATGTTGTTAAGGTGCATTTACAATGGGCCAAATTGCCTTTTAATTTCAGTATCCTGCCTATCTTTGTTTTGCTTTTAAATAAAACAATTTCCATAGGTGTTGTGCTCTATACTTGGATTGGTATATGATATAAAACACAAATTCCCATTAATATTTCACATTTGAAAACATCAGTACTACTAACCTTACATTTTCACTGGAGGCCCCCTAAACAAACATGAGGGCACAGCATAGTAGAGGTGAAAGGTCAATAGCAAGAAGTCTGATCTGTTGGGCCTCCTAGTAAACAAAACGCATCTCAATCCAAAGTCTGTCCATCAATGTCAAGCTTGAAGTAGCTGGTATAGGCTGTCATCTTGAAAACAGGATGAAGATAATCACGAAGGTTGCTGCTAACTGAGCTCCAAAGGAGATGTTTGCAAGGTTAGGGGCAAATAGTGAATGCAAAAGAAGGAGGTACGAAAGGCCAGGTAACTTCCATAATAACCTATAGAGGTAGTGGAATTGGAATGACAGAAGACAACATGTCTTCTACAGATGAGAAGAGAAGAGTGCTTCCATGAGGAAGTTAGTACTAGCTTCTGTAGTTTCCTCATAAATTAAAAATGGTAGACAGTTCCCCAGCTAAGCTGATGTGTTTCTGAAGACAATAGACTAATTTCAAGGTGAAAAGAAGACGCTAATAAGTGAATCTTTAATGATTCACCACAAGCACTCACACATACTAGATGCAATGTGTAGGTTATGTGACCAATCAATATGATTTAAAAAAATATATTTTTTATTCCTCTTTTTCAAATTTTTTTTTTAAAAGGAATAATTAATGTTGTTCAATTAACCCATCTTTGTTGTCTATCCCTCCAAACCAATAGTCCTGAAAAATGAATGTTCACACAATATGCATTGTTAACATAATGGATACCATGTGAATATTATGTTTTTCAGTTTTTTTGTGAGTTGTAGTTTAACTACAGGTTTCAGGAGTAAAAAAACTGATGATTGAACTACAATTCCCAGATACCTTTTTGCTCTCAATACACTGATTATGATATACGCTCATTAATGCTACAGAGTACAAAGAAAGATACACTTCCTGGTTTGAATGGACCAGATATTGTAACACTTTGTGTTTTGTAACAAATACAGGAACTTAACGTGTGAGTATCTTTTTTTTTTTTATATATAATTATGTTTTATTTATTGTATTAGGGTTTCCCTTAAAAGCCAGGAGTGTTCCTTAAATTCTGAGTCAACTAGATCTCCCTGAGGCCAGGTTAATTAACCAAAGGATATAATGTTGACAACTGCATAATTCTTGCAAGCCTAATTATTCTCTATGGTACAATAACAGCGATTTACTAAAGCAGACAAAAAACAAAACATTTGATCTCGGTTCCATTTGTTGTACAACAAAAATGCCAAGCATTTGTAAATAAGGTGTGTATCACTATGTTTCAGATTATGCACATGTCATTTGTTTGAGTGACCCCATCAAGTCAATTTAAAATGAAGATTGCAAACATAAAAAAGTCACAATCCAAACGATAAATGGTAATATATGTTTAAAACTAAAACATATTGTATAATAAATCAATGTACAAATGTACCTATAAAAGGATTCCAGTCAATTGAGACTAACATTTCCCTCTTCAGCTTTGATTAGTAAATAAAAACACTACTCTTACGAAAGCTTGACACAAAAAGGCTACATGTAATCACCGATAGCACAATGGGAATTTAATGATAATTATAGGCTATCTGTGGGTAGGCAATCATTCAAATTACACAGAAAGTTCTGCTTAAATGCTTGAAAAAAATTGTAGTTTAACAGCTGTCTGTGGCAAGGGTTAGTGTAAATTCTACTAAGATCAACTTTTATAGCAAAATTTTAGTTTAGTTTCAGTTTTCATATCTATAGCTTAATTGATATGGTTTAAGTATCTCGCTGTTCAGTTGCATAACAAAATGGAATATAGTTTTACCTGCAAATATAATTTGTTAGCTTTCAGATATACAAGTATTTTATGTTATTAAGACTTTTCTATTTTTTTATGTGTCAGTAAGACTTTCTTTTTCAAGATTAAACATCAAAAAGTTACAATAGGGGGCAAGAAAATGCATCTGTGAATAAAAGATAAATGGTAATCTGGTATGTAATTTTATTTTTAGCATAGCCTGGGTAGAATATCTACAATCTTAAACAAAATAAAGGTTTACTGTTCTGCATATCCAACTGTACTGTACAACTGATCAAACTATTATGATTGCAAGCTATATCCCATGCTGGGATTTTCTGAACACTGATTCTTTTTGGCTCTTAATAATAGTTTCTCATAAGAATGAAAGAAGCAAATGCTTCTTATTATTTGCTATGATTTGTTCGGGTTTGTGAAGCAGGTTAATACACTTATCCAGCATCAAACTTTGTGTTTTTTTTTTTTTTTTGTAATGCGAATGATGCATTGCAAACTCGCCATTTGTATTTTAAGAGGAATTATAATAAAAAACGCTCAGCCCAATTTGGGATTGGCTTAGGTAGATACAACCCAATTACTGTAGGTTAAGTTTGTGAGTGCATTGGAATGGCCACACTTTAAATATTTTTCAAAATTGAGTTTGCAAAACATTGGCATACAGCACTTCATTCATTTCGTCAAAATATAAGAACATTTGCTGTTTAGCATGTGTGCAATTTGTGGAAAACAAAAGGGTGTTACAGAAGCATTAACAAATTGTAAATTATCTATATTGAGAAGAAGTGGCCAGGGCCATCTTTATTATGTTATCCTGGGCCTACCTCCACTTGTGGACTCCTATTTTGTGAAATATTTTCTGATGTTTCACTTGTTCACCATGCAATTATTTTTTGGTTCTCCCACAATCTTCATTTACCTAACCTACTGTTAAAAGGAAGCTGTAGGCACTATAACTGCTTCATCTCATTGATGTGATTATAGTATCTGGAGTCTCCTGGCACGATTCTTGCATTCAGAGTTTAGTTAGTCCTTAGCAGGCCACCCCCTCTATTCTGTTTGGGCTAATGAGGAAGAACAGGAAGCACAGGAAGAACAGCAGTGGGTGACTGTGATTGGCTGATAGTGTCATTTGACCACTTTCAACCTATCACAGCACCCATTGCTGGCAGTGGTGTATTTCCCATGAGGCTAACAAGGCATTTCTCTTGGGCAGCACTTTTAGGGGGGTGGCAAAAAACACCCCCAAAGCACCCTGGCAGATGCCCTGTTAGCTTCTTTCATGAGGGGCCTAAGAGCTGGCCGGCTGGCTACCTCAGGGTCCTCCCGAGGCTTTCAGCTACTGAATTTGCAGGTGGGGGGAGACGGAGAGAGGCGCAAGACAGCATGGCCCTGTGAGCTCTTCCTGCTCAACTCCCTTGTGCCTGGGAGCTGAGCAGTAGGATTACAGATCCCTTGTTGCCTCCACTGTGCGCCTGCCCACCTGCCAGCCCTGCCGCCCAGCCCTGCCTTCAGTCAGCCCAGCAGCAGCAAGCCCTGTCACCAGCAGCCATCCCCACTGGACCCCAGGGAAGAATCCACTTCAGCTCTCCCAAAGGTAGGGAGGCTGGGTGGATTAAAATTAAAATTTAAAATATATATAGATATTTTTTTAAGTGTGTAAGACAATGTGTGTGTGTGTGTGTGTGTGTATCAGTATCCGGGTGTCAGTGAATGTGTGTGTATATGTGTCAGTGAATGTGTGTGTGTCTGTCAGTGAATGTGTGTGTGTGTGTCAGTATGTGTCTGTCAGTGAATGTGTGTGTCTGTCAGTGAATGCATGTCTCTGAGTGAATATGTGCATGTTGGTCACTGTGTGTCTATGAGTGAATGTGTTTCTATCACTGTATGTCTGTGAGTGAATGTGTGTGTCTGTCAGTATGTGTCTGTAAGTGAATGTGTGTGTCTGTGAGTGAATGTATATCTGTTAGTGTGTGTGCCTGTCAGTGAATGTGTGTGTCTGCCAGTGTGTGTCTGTCAGTGAATGAATGTCACTGTATTTGTATCTGAGAGTGTGTGCCTGTCAGTGAGTGGGTGTGTCAGGGTGTGTCTGTCAGTTAAACTACATGTTCGTCTTAAACAGGTAGGCGTGTGGCAAATTTAGATTAGGGGGTGCCAGGTTTTGTCATGCCTAGGGCAGCACATATCCAAAATACACAACTGATTGCTAGTATGAATTATTATGGCTAGAAGTAAGTATGTAATCTCTGTCTTAATCACACCTCCACTAGTGGCTGGGCTGTAGGTTGCCAGGAACAGCAGCCTTTCCCAGCCTCTGTATCCAGACTCCTTGCATCTATGTTTTATTATTACCTCCCCACCATATACATCAGCTTCCCTTGCCCTTGCATTCCCTCTAGCTTCCAGTGTGGTGGAATACATGTTTTCTGGGATAAACATATAGTACACAGTGAGAGCACTGAGAGAGGGGGGAGATTTGATAAAGATGAGTCATTGTGGGATACTAGGATGTCTTTGAAAATAAAAAAAGCTTAAAGCAGAACTATAATTTCTCTGGAACTGTCATTTTCTCATTCCTCAAATCTGTTTATGTGCCACATGTCCGGTTTTGCAACAGTTAATTTTAGTTGTCAATTTACATGCAATACCAAGCATGCCCAGCAGGGTGTTTAAAATAAAGAATTAAAATTAATTTTAGAATTTTTTAAAACAAATTATAATACTTTTAGCTAACCTTTTTTTGTTTTGTTTAGTTAAGTTTTTATTCAAGATTTAAAAAAAATACATAATAAAATATATGTACACCACAATTATTCAATAACAAAGTCACAGTATTGAGTATACTTTTAGCTAACTTATAGTTGTGCAAAAAACATACTAGTGACATTTTCTGCATAAAGAAATGTATCAAGTTTCAATATTTAAATGTTACACGTCAGTAATGAAAATGTCACACCGTACCTGTAAACTGAGATGTAAATGATATAAATGTTACAGACAGAGTTTATACTGACATTACAGTTTTAGGGTATAACAAAACAGCCATAGGAATTGCTAATGTTGATATTGCATTGTGTTACTATGTAACAGCCAAGCCCCTGTAGTACACGCATATAGCTAACATATTATACCAAAGGATGACACAATAATATCGGCAAAGTACACAAATGACTAATGTGTTAGCTAGGTGTATATGTATATGTGCCATATTTATATTCACATTGCACTCCTATATATTAGTGTGCCATATTTATATTCAAATTGATTAGATCATGTTTTACAGGACAAATCCTATTAGAATCTTACAGGGTTCTTCACTGAATTGAGAATGAAAGGCAAATTAAAGTTAATTTCAAATTTAAGGTCAAAATAGCTGAGCCTGATGGTTTCAGCTCAACTATTCTGGTCTAAAATGTAAAAATCACTTTAAATTTACTTTGAGTTCACAGTTTATTAAATAACCCTGTAAGAGTGAATTTGGAAAGTATCAATACAATATAGTAATCAGGGAAATGTGAGGATGTTTGAAGCCTAAGATATGCCTGAAAAAATTGGAGAAAGGGTAGAAAGCTATTTGACCTCAGGGTAAGTTTCTATGGGCCTTTCTGTAAAGCGTAGGCCCTGAACAGCTGCCATTTTGGTTTGTTTTGTCTGAATAAAAAATGGCTTGGATCTCAGTTCATTAGCTGACTGTTGCATTTAAATAGTAATAGCTTAGCTCATTCAGTATTAGAGGATCCTCACAGTAAATAATGGCTAAAATTATTACCATTCATCGGTGGCAGACTGCATTTTAAAAACAAGATTGTAACTTAAATAATATATGTGAATTCATTCCTTTTTTAATGTTTTTGATATTTGTTATCTATGACACAAATAGCTTCACAGAACACAATTAGAAAAGCTATTCAGAGTAACATTAAAATTAAATAATACATTTGAATAATGTCGCGTTTCAGAAGCTGGCTCTTAATGCAGATCAAGAATTAGCATTCGAAGTAAACTTTCTGCAGATGTGACTTATCTTGCCTACATGTGAACATCAAGTCTTGCTGTAATAATTAATTTACCCATGGCATCTACTGAGCTGCAGGAACTTCTCACTGATTCAATGAAAATGTTGGCACACATACAGACAGAAAATATGGTTTTTCATCTCCACAGCTGCTGCTTGCAAAACAAGAAGAAAAAAATACACAAAAAAAAAAAAAAAATATTTGTCAAAGTTATGAAGAGAAAAAAATAGAATTGTTTGTTCTTCTATGCATATAATTTAACCTCTGTGATTTGGATCACACCAAATAGTAGACTTCTTCTCAGTAAGACCACCGTGAGATTATCTGTGATATAGTAATTAGCTTTGCATGATTGTGAAATTACTGTGAAAGAACCTGCCAAATATTCTCAGAAGCCATGAGTATATTTCAGAATGTATTAATATATGACTTTTACTTGATTAGTCCTTTAGAAAATATTTTAAATTTATAGAAGATATATAAAGACCATACCATGGTCTTTAAAACACCCTGACAATAAGTAACTAGATTTCTCAGGGGTTATGGTAGGTCCTTAAAATATACAAACATTGTATTTATTAGTGCTTGCTGTGTAAAATAAAGTGGAAATCATTTTAACGTCTCATCTCCAGGTATCTGTGTGTAGCACATTGCACATCTGGGTTTATAGTTCAAAGGGGCAGCAGGGAGGTATGTTCTTGGACTACTACAAGATAGCATAGAGTGTTGTTTAAAAAAAAATGTCATAAATTCTCCTCTTAAGGGTAATCTTCATCTTGCAGTTTAATATATACCTTGCATTAACACTTACATGCATATACTTACATACATATATTTCACCAGCCGCAGTCCTTTCATGAGTTCAAATGTCATGTAGCCTGTTTCAGGGTACTATGGAAAGTGACAGACTAGTAGACACAGGTTGTGATGGGAGACAGACACTATATGTAGGTCCCCAGATTCATTTTGTGTTTGTGTTTTGGTCACCCTGCTTTGATTCCTCTTATGTTTGTGTTTTGGTCACCCTGTGCCCATTATTGGTGCAGGGTATGTTGAATGTATTGATTATCCAGGTTGTATGTGCCTTTCTCCCTCCACCTTTTTTCCTGTCCAATTGTTTCCCCAGCCGGGCGTTGTCCCATTATTACAGGGACACTTCCAGACCAGATCAAATTAGCTTCCCTGTCACTCCTCAATCTCCCATGTGGTTCTCAGCACTTGTTATTGTCTGGCTATTGTCTGGCATAAACATGTGTTCCATGTGTATTAAAGTTAGTTGTTGTTTTAACCATCACCACGTGTTGTCTGGTGTTTGAAAAAAGAGTTATTGTTATTGCTCTGCTTATGAAAAGGGTGTCCAGGGCTATAATCCTAGTAGCCTCGTCCAGGATAGACAAGGCCCTCAGAGATCCCAGTCAAGCCTTGGCGACTGGGTCTGAAGTGCTCCAGGGTCTCTGATAGCTACGAGGTAGCAGACTTGGTGGAGGTACTTGGTCAGAGTTCTGTAACACACGTGTTGGTCCATGCATTCTAAAAACCCAGAAAATATTTAACTCAACTTTTGTGAACCTCATAGACACATAAACATAAAAACATATATGTGTTCACTTGATAAAAAAAAATACTGTGTTTCCTATAGGTTAAACCTATATGCACCAATAGTGCTTATCACTATCAGATAACTTGTGGACCCAGGACATACTTGAAAACGAGAGAAATCTCAATGTATCTTTCCTGGTAAAATATTTTATAAATAAATAAAACAGTTAACTGGACATTCTAGTCTGCCCAGTAAAAATCCATATTTGTTTCACTTGTCTCCTGTACAGAAACTTGAGATTTAGAAATGTATTCAAGATTGTCAGGCAATGGCTTCCATGGTGATTACAAGTTTGTATATATTTTGTACATAGACAAGGTTATTGTGAATTGTCAGGGATACAATGGAAATTTAAAGTAATTTACAAGTTTTAGGTCAAAATTGACAAACTGAAAAAAAATATCTAAGTCATCTTTATTTTCACTTTGGGTATTTTGATCTATTCACCTGGGACTCCTGAAAATACCCCTTGGTGTACTTTCATAACACAGGATAGTTGGCTCATAGGTGGTAGAGGTGGTATTTGAAGTGGTCTGGGTGCCAACTCCCATCTCCCTTAACCCTGCAAGTGTAATTATTGCAATTTTTATAAACTGCAATAATTACCATGCAGGGATACAACAGAAATTTAAAGTAATTTACAAGTTTTAGTATTAGTAAATTTGTCTGAAAGACCAATTTAGGTCTTTCAGCCTTTTAGTAGATAGCTCGAAGCGATTGGGGAAAGGTAAGTTTGGCATGACAGTGCAGCTTTAAGTCACCTGCTGCAGGGAGATCCAAGTTTCTTTGTTTCTCCTCAGTGCTGTGGGGGTTAATTCTCCTGCAGCATGGAGTCTATTAAACAAAAGAACTGAAACAAAAAGCTAATGCATTCGGCATTTGACCTTTCATTTCGTATAGAATTCGTATGTAGGACTTTCGTTTATGTTATTGTAAATGAATATGAAAAAGTCAGAAAATTCGGAAAAAATCACATTCGTCCGATAATTAATGCACATGTCTAATCACAATGTCAGGTTGGTAGACCACTACTTGCTTGTTCTGAAAGTCCAACAGGATCATAGCTCTGTCATTCTCAACTACTCTTTATGGTATCTCCCATCTGGACATGGGCCAGACCATTTATGTGCAGATATTTTGGTACACAATCCCAGCAACTTGGTTGTGCCTTGTAATGTTGTTGAGTGTGGTTTCGGGAGGGTTCCTACACACACATTGAATAGCCCTGCATTAACATATACACAGACACTCCACATATTCCAAACTTTTACCGGCACTTTACACAAACACAGTTCTGCATTTAAACATGCACAAAAGGTTATTTACTAAATAAAGATTTTAAAAAGTAAAGCTAAAGTAGCTAATCTGTAAAAATATGCGAACTCTGCTATAATCACATATTGACCATTTTAGCTTTAATTTAGTCATTCAGATTTCACTTTGTCACATTTCAGAGTTTATTTTAACAATCCATACAAATATACTTGTAATATTACACACAGTGACACTCCACAAAAAAATGCTCATACATTCTTGCAATGTGCACATTTTATTGCTGTGTAATTTTGCTTTTATGGACTCATAAACAATGAATACTACATTGACGTGATCCACCTCATAAAAAGACATTATTTCCATTTGCTGCTGAGATGAAAAAAAATAAATCCCGGAGCCCCTCCTGAGATTTGCCTATGGATCTGCCCATAAAAAGATTCAACCCTCATCTGTTGCTGCCTGCTCCTCTTTCAGCTCCAGCCCTCCCTTTCTGTCCTCAGCCATTTCCCTGATTGATTTTGGTGTCAACTGACATTTGGAGGAAGCATGGGAAGAAAAGGCTGAGTGACTCGTGGTGTTGCGCAACCAATGTATTTGTTTCTTTATTGCATGAGACAATCAAAATCAGAAGTGACCAAGTGAGTCACTTCATCAACTGGCTGTCTCACGAGACTGACAATCACTAGTATGATTAAATATGGCTTGCAGGAAGCCTTTATTCTCTGTTAGCCATCACGCCACTATATGTTGGCTGTGGTAGCTAGAGAACCTTATTTGGTGTTAAAATGCTAACACATGGTTTACATCAAAGGAACGACAGTACTAGAGGACGCCACACATTAAAAGCCATTCAATGAGAATTGACTCACCAGGGATACTGCTCCCTATCAGGTATTATCTCCCAACCCGTGAGACAGTAAGCAGATGGGGGCAAATGACAAACTTTCAAACACAACACTCAACCTCCTTTCCTAACATACTCAGACACCACACACGCTGTGCCACCATAGAGACAATTCATCTAGCATGCCTCCTCCTAACTCATGCAGCACTCAGCTACCACACACACACCACTCACAGGACAGAGCAGAAGGCTCTCAAAGAGGGTCCCCTCTGACATCCTGTCTAGGACCATGGACAGCCATAATCTGGATCAGTCTTATGGTTACTCCTATTTTGGAGTCTGATTGCAGTATGATTATATTAGGTAAATTAGAGTGACTTACTTTACCTGATGGTTTATCTTATTATGATTATGTCCCTGTCATGCTCCAATATTTTCTAGCATGCACACATTGGTAAATAACATACTTTAAAGTGCAACTTAAAGTGATTCGCTATAAATGGCAAATGTGTGTTCAACTTAAACACCAGCATGGGGATAACATGTGATCTGAGTCCATGAAATGCTTGCTAGTGCCAGATGCAACAGTTTTAGTATCTCAGAAAAAAATTTCACTCAGCCTATAGAATTTACATTAGAGCATGGATGGGGAATAAAAAACATCCAAAGAGAGTCAGTTATAAGGGCAAAAAGGAGACCCATGGAGGGGCTGGAGGAGAATGAGACACATGGAGAGGGTGGTGATGGTGAGACACATGGAGGAGCTGGGGGGGGGGAGACATATGGAGGGGTTTGAGGGGAGAATGAGACACATGGAGGGGCTGTGGTGGGGAGAATGAGCCACATGGGAGGGCTTGGAGGGGGGAGAACAAGACACATGGGGGGACCCAGGGCACTTTTTGCATCAGGCTTAGTGGTTTCATGTTACGCCAACTCAAGCCTCAGTCACACACACTAGGTTCCATCAGTCACTCAAACCAAGTCACTTAAACTCAGAAAACACTGCCCTGTGATAGTAAGAGCTGCACTTATCAGTGATAGTAATTTTCTATTGCTGCTAAAATATCAGCAATCACATACAGTTGCTGACATTAACTGTGGGTACACTGAAAACCTATACTGCACATTTGTAGTAATTATGAGGAATAATACATGGATGGACACAGAGGTGGAACTACTGCCAGTGCAGCTGCTATGGCTGTATGGGGGAGGATGACTCATGCAAGACAGACAGATAGATATAGAGATAGATAGATAGATAGATAGATAGATAGATAGATAGATAGATAGATAGATAGATAGACAGACAGACAGACTGACAGACAGAAAGAGACAGACAGACTGACAGATATCAATGCAGGACACTGACCTACTTTTTGGGCTTCATTAAAAATTAAGGTGAGAGCTGATATTAGGCCCAAGATGACATTTATAGTTGCCTTTTAATATAACATAATTTATTTTTCTAGCACTCAAAGTGTTACTCTACTTCTGCACCTTATAACAGCATTATCTTAACTTTGTGAACAAATTTGATGATAATGACAGTGAAGCTGCTGGAGGTGCCAGGCTAAAAGGACAGAGGTAATAATATTGTCCAGATTTCCTCAAATAAACCTATAGGGATCTGAAAGATTTGTTCTTGTTATCCAGCATTCATACTAATGAGATAGTTCCATCATTCAGGAGAATGGACAAGCTCTCAGCAGGGACTGATTCAGTTCATAACAGAGCATTTTTAATGAGAATCTATTCTCATAATGCCCTTGCAGACAATTTAATTTAGTACGTTTGTCTGTCCACTAGGCATTTCAGATTTCAAGTGTTTAAGAACTAATCATTTTCAGATTTCTACCTTTTAAAATAATATAAAACTAGGTCCTTATTCTACAAACATAAACCCAAAATGAGAAAGAAAATATATTAAAAAAATATTGAAGAAGCAGCTGCCCTTTGTATATGTGGCTGCTATGCTTAAGTGGTTGCTGCTTTGCACAACTTGTTTTTTTACTTTCATCTGTGGGAGTAATAATATATTTTAATATTGTTGTTTTTTTTAAATAAAATATTTTTGTATCATTGGCATATATGACTGTTGGAGCACTCCCTGTTTGGCAGATTTCTACTTTATTAAATCTTCAGAAATGGCACATTTATCAACAAGATAATAGTTAACAGTTTTTCTTACAAGTGATAAAATATACATTGTTCTTATTTATCCAGGTAAGCTTGTCTCATGTCTCTAAGAAGACCTTAACACAATTAAGGAAAAGAATGTTAAAAATAATAATACCCAGTCACATCATTATAAATTACCATATTTACTTGAATCTAAAGCGCACCTCAATTTTTTTAAACCTGGAAGCTGAAATGTTTTTTGCTGGTGAATGTAATGCGCACTTATATAAGAAGATACTACTATACAACATTGTGCTACTATGAAAATGTTTATTGTCATATAACATACTAACATTAATGGTATCTAAATTTTAGTGTCACATGTTAAGTCTGTTCTTTCTTAAGCTCTCTTTTAGGAATGAAATTTGCCTGTGTGAATTTGACAGAATGAAATTTGTCATATAAATTCACCTATGTAAATTTACCTGTGTTATTTCACCAGGTTTATTTAACCAGTTTTCATTTGCCTGTGTGATTTTGCTGGAAAATTTAGAATTTTGCCCCGAATGTAATGCGCCATCGAATCGAATGCGAAATGAAAGTTTGGAAACTTTATTTAAAAGAAAAAGGTGAGCATTAGATTTGTGTAAAACAGAAGTTGTAGATTGACCAGTAAACAAAGATCCTAAAACTAAATCACCACCCAAAATACTGTATACTTTGGACAATGGATTGGACATATACAATTTGCCTCTCCCCTTCACTCCCGCATGCCGATGGAATAGAATCTCAGTAAATAAACAAGAGAGACAAAGTACAGTGTATTAAAAAAACAATAAAAATGAATTACTTATAAAAAACTTATGAAAATAAAAAGCATTACGATCTCTATAGTATATCTTTAATGTCTTCTACTCAAACATTATTTGACTTACATGTTTCTTCCTTAGCACTTGACCTACCCAGTGGTCAAATAAGGATATTCTTCCGGATTTTATTAGTACAATAACTGTTTAGTATAAAGCTTTTTTTTTACAGTAAGAGCAATAAGGATATTAAATTCTCTGCCTGAAGAGGTTGTTTTATCAGACATATTTAAGCAGCAATTGGACGACTACTTGTAAAAATTGAAAATATTCAGGGATATCATTTGTAATATGTGGAGTAACAGCTTCTTGATTCAAGAAGAGATCTAACTGCCATTCTGGTGTCAAGAAGGATTTTGTTCTAGTTTGTTGCAAAATTGTAAAGAGCTTCACAGTTTTTTTTTGTTTTTTTTTTACTTCTGCAACAGATGTGAGAATGGCTGAACTTGATGGATGCATGTTTCTTTTCAGCCTATGTAACTATGTAATAAAATCAAGTAAAACACAAATTTAATTAATTAATTAAATAGTCATATTTGACAATTCTTTTGGTGTTTACACATGTCTGTTTCTTCTCTCGATGATTTCAACCAGTCCAGGTTGTCGCATAATAAAAGTCATGTATCAACTTAACAATACTTTTTATTAGATAAGTGTAAAGTATTCCCATAATATCTATGGAGAAATAAGAAATACTGGATGAACTTGCAAACAAAGGGCAAAATTCTTAATACTTTAATGCTATCCAAATGCAAAATTCATAAATAAGTATAAATAGTATATAATAGATAATGATCTATGTGAATCCTTTTTATATTATTTATTTATTTAAAGGGCATTCCCTGTAACTACCAATAACCGGAAGTGAAGAGAAAACAACAATGCATTAAGAGAAACTAGTAGCATGACACATAATCACTAATTATTAATTAGTTAGATTCACCAGCAATATAAAGCCACATAAGTGTAGTTTGTTACGATATACTAATTTAAATTGTAATAAAAAGACTTACTCGACGTGCAATAAAACTAGTGGAGAACATTAACGACATGCCATAATTAGCCGCACACAGGCTGTTAATTACACTTTTATGTACTATTATCTGCTATATTGTACTATTAAATAGCTTGTACTTGGTATGGGTTGTTGTTTTGAAAGCTTCTAATAGAAGCAACTGGAAAACACGCAAAGGAAATAAAATACCAGAAGCCACTGGAACATTACATACATTCATTGAATTAAGTGAAAATGATGTATCAAAAGTAGGTTCAGCTTGAGGGGACACTGTAGACACTATAACCATTTAATTTCATTAAATTGGTTACAATGACTGGACTCCCCTGGCCTGGCCCTTCTTTTAGTGTTTAGCGATTTTTGAGTAGTCAGTTGACACTCTCAGCCAATCATCGTTGCCCATTGTTGCTCAAGCTAATGCTTCATCATTGTCCAAAGCAGTACATGGGGAACGGGCTGCTAGGGATTCTCGTTTATTTTATAATTCTTTATTTTTGTTGTGCATAAGTATACAGAAATCGCCTGCAAAGCCACAACAGCAATGCATGAGTATCGATTAACAAAGAAATGCACACATTTATTGAGTTTAGAGATATATAACCATGGCATTCGATATCATAGCACACTTATTATCGAGGGAGAAAAGTATATTAAAATGTTAGTAGTGATATGGTAGTGAATAGGTAAAAAGGCCGGCTGAGACTTATTGAGTGGTTCTGTCTAATGAACGTGCAAGATATGACTGAGTGTATGCCCTCTTGGGGTGGTGTCATATGGAGAAAAGATCACACCCATTTTGCCACTATGGTAGGTCTGTGAAGTACGTCTTGGTGTTGCTCTCTTGCCTAGTGAATGTGTGAGGTGCATCCTTGCCCAGGTAGCCTCTACACTGCTGTTTGTTGACTGGTGTGTATGGGCCAGTATACTATAAGGAGGGGTGCATGTGTGGGGGATGCTCGAGTGGCTTGGCCCCTAGGGCTGTAAGGGTGTGACTTCTAAGCCAGTTGGAGGAGTCTCCTGGCATTCGGGTTAGAGTTATGTAGATGGCCTATTGGGCTACGGATAGCCCCATGGGTTTCGTTCAAACCGTTACGAGGAGCAGAGCTATAGGCCTTGGTTTGTGTTGCCCTTAACCTATAGGGCTGCTGGGAGGGGGAAATGGTAAGGGTAGTGTCGCTGAATGTGTATTTGGTGTGTCCCTGGCTAAAGTGGAGAGTTCAATTTAACTAAAAGAGCATTTGAAAACAAAGGAAACAATATCAATGGAGGGGATATATAGTTGTCATCTTGACCCATGGTTGAGTACCCGGTGATCTTCCGATCTTGGTGTGTGGTGCAGTCGTCTTTTTGTGTTACGGGTTGAAGGTCTTTGAGCCCCCTTTACTTGGAACAAATGGGGTGGTGCTGTCCGGATCCCATGTTTACGGGGGGTTACTGAAGATGGTCTTTCATTGTGGTTAGTCAGTCCCAGTGCTGTTAAGAACGCTGGTGCCCCCTCTATTGAGGTGAGAGCATGAGTGGTTCTGTTGTGGGTCACTATCAGTGTTCCCAGGGCTCCCCATCTGGGGCTCCCCAGATCGCATTTGTGATGTGATAGTCCCTAGTGACTTGTGCCAAAGGAGCGTGTTTTTCGAGAGGTACTGGAAAAAAGTCAAGGAGGTTCCCTCGAAGGTCAGGGGTGTTTTGCCTCTCAGTGCCATCATGATTTGTATCTTGTCGCGAGTGGACAAGCACCGGAGTATGGCATCCCATGTGGTGTTAGGTGAGCCATTTATGTGTTATACCCCATCGATGGTAACTTTTTTGGCCACCGTTTGTGGCAGAATGGTTGATAACAGTCTCCGTGTATAATGTGGTAGCTCTTCCGCCGTTATTTCGGTGGGTATACCGCAGATCTTTACATGGTTCCGGGGGTTGCCGGTTGTGGCGAAACCGGCCTCGCCACGTGTCCTTGGAGGGGGCTGCTTGCCCGCCTCTTGCCTTTGGACTATGGACCAGACTTTATGTGAATGTGTTAACCCAGATAGCTATGCCATGGAGCCCATTCATGTAGTTAAAGACTTCGTCTCCATGGCAATTGAACTGTGTGAATAGGATCTGAGCGCTATTTGGTAGTTTTGTGCGCTCAGATCCCAGCTATCTGGGGATATGTGAAATGTCTGTGTCTTATGTGTAAAAGGTGACTTTATGTATTTTAAAGTGTTTTGTGTCTTTTTGCAACCATGTGCTTAATGGAGTCTTGTGTCTGTCCTGGGAGATAATTGAATTACTTATCTCCAGGATAGAAGACTCTGAAACTGGTTTGGGCCAGAAAGCCATGCTTCATTTAGTCACAAAGGACTTTCCTAACTTTTGAACCCCTGGTCTGATTCGTGCCATTTTTTTATATGTTGTTCCCCTGAATGGATTGATTATGAAAATGTATGTTTTATGTTTGTGACATTTATATTTTAGAAGTTATAAATATTGTGTAAAAACTGTATTTCTCTGGCTGGGATAATTAGATTACCCATTGTGTTCAGTAATCATATCACAGCCAGAGGGGAGGATTTTGTGTGGGAGTGTCTGTGTGTATTGTATGGATTGATTGGCTGTTTTGTAACGCCCTGTGGGCTGTACTATGTTTGTGGATTGGGAAGAAAAGAGACTGTATGTGACAGTACAGGGAGTTCCTGTTTTAACCCTCAAAGTGAAGTGTCGTCTCATTATTGGGGGAAGGATTTATTGTATGCTGTTCCAGTTTGACTGCTAGGAGAGTAAGCCTATTCGTATGGTTCCTATTCAATTGTCTACAGCATTCATATGCTTGGGAGAATTTATTTGTTTCTCCGGTTCGGTGATTGTGGTGTCTGCCAGAGTGCTTGGAGTCCTCAGGAAGCGCTAGGAGCATCCTTCAACGGAGGTACCCAGTCGGGGTGCCAGGCGATCCGTTACACCGGTCCTCCAGGGCGATTAGTTGCAGGGATAGTGTGGACAGTTTGTAATTGTTGCACCATTTCTTTAATGGTAGTGATGTCTGTCTGGACTTCTATAATGTCTTCCTCTGAGGCCTGTACCCTTAATATCTGTCCTCAAATATGTGAGGTCTGCCGCCCACAGTTTTTGTATATCAACCAGCAGTAGTTTTAAGTCATGTCTTGTGGTGGGGGCTGACCCATCTTGTGTCTCAAGAGACCGGAGCAGGCCAGACTGTTGATGTGTGTCAGTCACCGTTACCTCATGGGCTGGGGCTTACATAGAAACATAGAAACATAGAATGTGACGGCAGATAAGAACCATTCGACCCATCTAGTCTGCCCAATGTTTCCACGGTTGGGTCCTCTACAGGAGTTTGTTTTGGCTGCGCAGGTCTCCGGAGCATGTCTCCTATATCCCTGTCATCAGCCATGGCATTTGGTCAGTGGGAGCGGCATCCGATTGCAGGCATGGGATCCGGCTCGGTGCATGTAGTGGCGAGGCTGAAAGGCCTGCTGTGGTCCGGCCACTGAGGAAAGCCTTGAGTCCCAGGATTTCTGATGCGAGGTAGGCCGCAGGCCTGCAACGCCTCTTATTTTGCTTCTGTGGTTGAAATAAGGGCATCTATTGATGCATATTGGCTTTTGGATGCTAGCTGGATGGTTTGCAGGGACGGATGGGTCTTTGTTTTTAAGATATTTGGCTGGATTCAGCAGTTTGTGGAGGAGCTTCAGAATATGGAGTCCATCCAGTTAGGCTTGCATGCTCTGCCCCCCCCTCGGATTCTCGTTTATTATTAAAACATTAAAAATGGGTTTACCCTGAACAGAAGGTTGGCGTCAGGAGACTCCATGCACTATCTTCAGTGTCCTTTTAATTTAAAGCATGTGCATGATTTTTATATCAAAACTCTAAAAAGAGTAAATATGGTCATACACAATATACAGAGATTCTTAAAATGTTCACTTTATTAAATTACGAAAAATACCTGAGTAAATAGGTTCAATAACAAGAATGATTTCATCCCTTGATGGAATCATGATTTTCTTCATTACCCATGGAACCAGGACAGTAGGAATTTATTAAATTTGTGTGGGAGTGTTTGCTTGCTAACCAGTCCGGATGCACAGTACAGGTGGGTCCCTTGAAACAACTTTTCCATCACTATTGTGGCCAGAAAGAGTCCCTGTGTGTTTTAAAATTCGCCTCCCCATTGAAGTCAATGGCGTTTCGGGCGGTTCGCCGGTTCGCGAACATTTGCGGAAGTTCGCGTTCGCCGTTCGCGAACCGAAAATTTCGGGTTCGCGACATCACTAGTCACTAGATGTTGTTTTTATCACTGATCAAATGACAAGTGACCAATAAAGAGAAAAAATGAGAGTTGTTAAAAAAAAAATCTATATTTATATATTTAATCAATATTACATAAAAATATAAATGTAGATTTTTTTTTTAAAGGTTTCTTCTGTTTTTCCCTCAATTGGTTACATTTCCTCACTTCATCTGTCAACCAAGTGGCAGGAAATGCTCCTAACAGGAAAATATTTTACTTTATGTACTATGATTGACCCATTTTCACACCATTTGTGTTTATCTGATTTGTTCCTGAATCACGTTTTGGTACTGAAATTCTGCCAAGCTGAATCAAAATACAACTGAAATTTCCCCCAAAATTTCTATTTTCATGGAAAGAAAATTCTCTCTGTGCACAAATCGATTAAATATCTCACAGAAACTAACACTGTACTTCCTATATTTCCATTAATCTAACTAGAAATATGTCAGACATTTTAGTATGCTTTACCATGGCCAGCTATCAAGTACATTTCAGAAAATGTACATTTTGTTTCACACAATTATATTTCAATCAGTAAGTAAAATAAACTGATTTAAATCATTATCAATTTAGAATTGCAGTTTATATTATGCCACTAGAATTTTAAACATTAAAAAGGAAGAATGATAAAACTGAGGTTATATATGCACACATAATCCTTAAATCCTTAGCAATATACCAATCAAATAAACAATTTCTAGAATAAATGAAAAACTAAAGAAACTGAAACAGTGAGAGTGAAATCCTTTTATGAGGGTTATTCATTCAAGTCCGAATGGGCCCGAACTGAATGAGGCAAAACCATCCAGCTGCACATGGGGCCATTCGGACTGCAAAATCTGGACCTTGTTGATGGAATTAATCAATGCCCAGATTTTGTAATACAAGCCCTAGATGGGCCTGCACTTTGTCTTTACTTCAGCTGGGCCCCCTGCACAGTGGAAATCTGTGCCAAATGTGGCAAATGCCAGCTCGTAGAATTCAACTCAAATCCCCGATTAAAAATAAAAGACAAACAATTTGCAAGCTGGCAGCACTAGCAGTCAGCAGTCAGATAGTAAAAAAACCTCACCAGCATGAGGGTTAATTATATGGATTAATTATGTGATTACTTAAGCACTTGCTAGCCAGCCAGCCAGCCAACCAACCATGTGAAAAAAATTAAAAAGAAATAAAATGAAATTAATATTAAAACCCTATGGATGTATTTTACCTCCATAAATCCCCATCCATCCCCATCTTCCAACAATTAAACTTGTGATTAGGCAGGCATTGCTGCTCAATCACTAGAAAAGGCCCTGTGAAATAAGGGAGGAGGACATACTCCTCTAAGTGCCCCACCCATGGGCTTTAGGTGGGGGATGCTTAAAATTTTAAGGGGGGGACCTAGTGTCCCCTTCCCTAGCCTCCACCCATGCTAGTGGGTGTGGGCCTTAATATGTAACATAAGTGGGGAACCTGGTGTTCCCCCTGACTCCATCAATGCTCCCGGGTAAGGGGACTAATATGTATAAGAGAGGGGGATATAGTTTCCCCTATCCATGTTGGCAGGTGGGTCCCCTAATATGTATTATAGTGTTCCATGGTCCCCACCCATGCCAGCAGGTGTGGACCCTCATATGTATAGTGTAAGTGTAACTGTACCTTCTCCCCTGACACCCACATATGCCAACATATAGGGCCCTAATTGTTTATAAAATAGGGGGAGTGGACATGCCAATATCAACCCTCTATATAGCAGTAACCCTATCCTCTAGTTACCCCCTAAAATAAAGTCCTTACGTAACCTTCCTCACCCTAATACTAGTGAGGAGAGGGCCCTAAAATCTAAAACCTGTGAAATAAAAAAATAAATAAGATAAGAAGTCTTCTTTCTTCTAATTCCAAACTCCACTTATTAAAATAAAGATGGTACCTATAAGAACTGCACTGCAACAAAAATGAATCCATCTTCATCAATGAAGAGCTCTCCAAAGAATGAGTGCTCCTAGCAGGAAAAGACCTTGTATAGGCTTCACACACTATGACAGGTATGCAAGTGCTCTGATTGGTCGACTAGTAAACCAACCAATCAGAGAACTCTGACAGCCCTATTTCATATATACCTAAAAAGGAAAATTAAATTTTATTATTGTCCATGTTAAATGTAGACTCTGATTCCTGTGCCACATATACAGGAAAAATATGGTTACAGTTATATTCTATTATGCAAGTATATATAGGTATAGTATTGTACAGGTAAATGCTATAATGCATAGTAAAATTCGATCTGTGTTTAGGGACTGGTAAACTGTTAAAATTATGTGCGTATGCAGAAAGAAAATATTTCATCTATGTATCCAACTGCTGCCAAAATATCTTTGGAATAAAAAGGATTAGTTATTCTACAATATCTCACATCTTGCAATCCTTTAGGTAAACTAAATAATTTGCAAAGAATCAAAAAGTTATATAACAATGTAAAAGCTGAAACAAAAACAACAAAAAAAACACCCAAGTAACGTGTTTGTAAAGAATATGTTCTGTGAGTGCAGATCATCAAAATGTTATAAAGATGTGTATATTTAAACGCTGAATGCATGTTGACATATTTATGAAATACACCTGCATACAGTTAATCACTTGTCTAGTATTTCGTACAAATATTTTCTTGATCCATTTTGCCTCTTTGTTATGGGCATTTGAGAAACCATTTAAAAAATCTATATAGAGCAGATGTGCCCAAAAGTTAGAGCCCCACATATTTTAAAACTACAACTTTCATGATGCCTTGTCTTTCTAAAGACATGCAAATACATGTCATGGGAGTTGTAGTTCTACAATATCTGGGGATCTACCTGTTCGGCACCCTTGATCTAGAGAGTGTTCTAATGCATCAACCTATTAACTTCTCAACATGAATGAAAGAAATAGAAATTTATTTTTATACATACAACACAGCTACATGCAGCCACTGGCCACTTTATTAGGTACACCTTTCTTTTAGGAATGCAGAGACTATGAAACATAATGTTATCCTGCTGGAAAAAGCTATTTGGGAATGTATAGACTGTAGTCATAAAGAATGCACGTGGTTAGCAATAGCACTAATGTAGGCTGTGTTATTTAAAGGGAAACACCTAACGTACTTTAGCTTGCTGAAGTGCATTAGGCATGAAGAGTGTATCCCCTTTGTTTCATTCGATACAAAAAAAGTGTGCAGATTTCAAGAGAGATTGGAACATTTATGAATTAATCTTTTTACACCCCACTTGCTGTCAATCAGACAATTGGTTCTGTTACATTGTGTTTACTTCGAGAGGCAGAGCCACTGCCTTGCACAGACCTGCATTGAACTGCATTATTATTATTGCCATTTATATAGTGCCAACATATTCCTTAGAGCTTTACAACTATTATAAATGGTTAATTTAGCTATAAATAGAACAATTACAAAGAAAACTTACAGGATCGATAAGTGGAAGAGGACCCTGTTCAAACGAGATTACAGTCTATAGGATTGGGAAGTTTGTGATTTGACTACCACAGAAAGTTTGGATGGGGAAGTAGGATATGGCTTACAAAGGCTGCAGACAAGAGATCTGTAAGTTTTGCAAGCTGTTTTTAAATAAACCAACAATAAAACATGCATAATTAAACATGGATATATCTACTAAATTATAAAACATATATATATATATAGAAAGTAGTGAAAATGGCAGCAGTCACGGTCTTCAATAAAAAGTTCTTCTTTATTTAGCAAGGTTAAAACATGGGATCAATGTTTCAGTCCCTCTCTGGGATTTTCATCAGGTATTGATCCCAATAAAAGTCCCAGAGAGGGACTGAAACGTTGATCCCATGTTTTAACCTTGCTAAATAAAGAAGAACTTTTTATTGAAGACCGTGAGTGCTGCCATTTTCACTACTTTCTAGATACCAAAGTCCCAGGCTAAGTACCCGGCAGGTATTTATGTATATAGTCTGAGTGCAAGGATTCCTTACAGTGTATATATATATATATATACTAATTTAAACAATGCTCTGTTCATATTAAATGGCCTAATATATGCCTAGAAAGTATTTCCCACACTATCATACCATTACCAACAAAAAAGGTGACTTGAGAAAGGCTGGATCCATGGATTAATGGATCATCAGACCTGGCAATGTTTTTTGAAACTTCTAGTGTCCTATTTTCATGCACCTCAAACTGTAGCTTCAGCTACTTTGTCTTAGCTGTCAGGAAGGAAACCTGGTGTGGCCTTTTGCTGCTTCAGCCCCTTCACCTCAAAATTGACATGTGTTCAGAGAGATCTTCTTTATAACACTGTTATAGCATATAGATATTTCATGTATGTTCCATTCCCTGCCAATTTGAATACATCTGTCCTCTTCTGACCTCGCTCTTGAAGAGAGCCTTTTTGCTCATGGATATGCCACTTACTGGATGTATTCTTGTTTATTTTTCTGCCATTTTCTATTGCCTAAATCTCTAAAAATCAGCAGTCTTTGAGATACTCAAACCACCACGCCTAGACTAGCACCAACAGTAAGTCCATGGTGAAAGTCACTTAGATCTTCCTCACTTTCTTTTTTTTTTAATTCAACATGTTGATCATCATCTCTCCATTCCTTTAAGCATTGAATTACAACTACTTTGACGAGAGATGTACACACATACCTTATAAAATCACTAAGTGTACATCAGCTTTCAGACTTACCATAATTCTTTACTAAGTTGCTATCACAATTCCATTTCACATATAGACAGATTTTAAAAGAGAATGAATCAAAGAGTGCACACATCCTTCTGTGTTCTGGAACACTATAATCATAAATCAGGAAACTTCATATAAGACTCAAGAAAATGACGCAGGTACCAATTAATCAACAAAAAAAAAAAATCTTAAACCACTTGTACAACTTGCATCATGTCATTGCCCACTATGTTTCCTTTTGATGTCCTAAGAAAGAAAGCTGCCCAGAATGCAAACACTGCTGGAATCAATGCCGCTTTTGCTGTTGCTACTGACCATCATCTGCACGTCATTGAATGGAGAGGCTATGACACCATGAATGAATGAAGATATGCCTCTCAGCTGACCACAATATCCATATTGCATAACTTCCCATAGATGTTTATCTATGTGTCGTAGCCTGATTGGTGGCAAACGGCTAGTGAAACTTTATACATGTTCCCAGTTGCAACAGAATAAACACCATAAAACTGAATATTTATGACATGATTAAACAGCATAATCATTTACTGAATAGGAAATGTTTTTGTGATTTCCATGCTTTACTGTTGGACAGTTTTCCTCCAGTCACTGTTGTTTTTTTAATGTTGACTTCCATGGTCTAGAACAGAGATGGGCAACATTTGGCATTCCAGATTTTGTGGACTACATCTACCTTTATGCTTTGCCAGCAATATGGAGCATCGGGAGATGTTGTCTATAACATCTGGAGTGTCGAAATTCTATCCTCAGGGTAGGCCGAAGGATGGCTTCCCCTGGGCTAGAATATGATATTTAGGAAACAGTTTCTTACATATAAGTGTGCTTTCTGCATCAGGATTTTATCAACAATAAAGCTAAAATTTATTCTGTTCACAAAAATATAGTTTTAAAGCTGTGTATATGTTTCTTTATGTTGAATAATATTTGCATCAGAAATCCCACTGTAAAGGTTTTATATGTAGAAAAGTATTTCTTTTTTGAATTATTATTATTACTAAAATTATACATAATTTAAAAAAACAACATATGCGAGGAAAATCAGGCCTTATATTGAAACAACCGGAAAATAAAGATTATTTCTTTCTAAAAAGCTAAGGTATAGTATATACTTTTTTTATGAATGCCATTTTGCCATATATCTCACAGGGCTTAATATCGATCAAAAATGAGGCGATTTCAGTTTTTCAACAGTGAGAAATTAATTTACTTTTTCATATAAGAGACTGAAATTGAAAAGGTGATTGTTTTTGTTTGTTTCCAGCTAAATCAATAAAACACATAGAACGGTATATCATTAAAGAAGAGGATAAACATGATTTACACTTGTATCTTAATGTCTCTCTAGAAAAAAACTGATGATGCAAGTAATTTGATTGCTGTTATAGTGACCTGTAAGTATAAATGGAGACAGCACTTAATTATTTACGTAAGTAACTTGAAATTATTTAGAAAGACAGACCAAGGGTATAACCAAGTTAATAGATGCTATTATTGTACATTACGTTTATATCATATATACGTAGATAAAAAAACACCATAATTCTATCTTTGCTTTAGGCATGAATATCATTTTATATATTTTTACATGATTTATAATGTATTAATTGGGTCACTTAATCAATTTTAAACAATTAATCAGTTTTTTTTTTTTCCCCATAAGTCTTGGTTATAATTAATTCAAAGGTCACATATTTCAGTTGTTGATAAGATAATAGAACTTTAACACATACTTTAATAAAGTAATTACATGTTTAAGATGAATGACAAATCTTCCTAAATCTTCATTTAATCTTCTAGTTGCAATGGGGCATGGATTCTGGATTAGTGAAAAAAATAAAATACGAGAAACCTCTTTTTATCTTTTAAAAGGAGTCATGTACAATGAATTGAAATTAAAATATGCTAAATGTAATATATTTTAAAGTGTGTACATAATAAACATAAAATAATACTGTGTAGATATTCACTCATATTACTTGTTTGAAAGGTCTAGATAATTGAAAGGATATCTAATTATCTGTCCTATCTAAATCTACATTATATGCTTAAAAATGCATATATCTAAAAACAACAGATGGTGTTTAAAGTTAGTTTTGATCAAAGAAATAAAAGAAAATAACAGATGTGTTTATCTCTCTATTTTAAACATAGATCTTATGACTTTGTTTGTAATAAAATTGTGATTTGTTTGTTTATTTTAGCTTAAGTGATAGAAAAATAGAACACAACTGCAATATAATAGTAGAAACAAAATGTATTTTTTTTTCAATTTTTATTCATGTAGTATTATTGCAATTTTCCGAAAATAAAAAAAATGAACAAATGAGTTTGCCTCTTGCGAGCTCCAAAGGGTGAAATTGAACTTTCTGTAAAAATAAAATAAATGTTAAAATCTAATAGGTACTTATACTAACAATGGATTTGATATTATCCAGTTTATTAGCAATGCCTCCTTCAATGTGGTTTACCCGCGTCAGTCTCCTTGCAGGATAATTTATGTTGAAAAAAGAAAAAGAGACAGGGTTATCTACCACAGTGAGAATTGTCTGAATATTAAACTGGTGGGATTTCAAATGTAAAGCCAAAGTAGCCCATCTGGAAATATCTCCAAGTCAGTTATGCTTTCAGTTCAACTGCTTTGGCCTTTCATTTGAAATTCAATATAAATTCACTGTGAATTCCCTACAATTCTCACTTTAGTATATAACCCTATGTGCTATTTTAACATTGGTTAGAACTATTTGTATTCAATAAGGAAAAAAGAATAAACACACAGTCAGAATTGTTGGAAATTCAAAGTAAATTTAACATTTTAAACTGACTTAAAGGGACACTCCACTGCACAAAAACAAAAGAAATAAAATCATTGTTTAGTATACATCCCAAAAATAAACTTGCATGTATTTAATTATGACTTTTTTTCATTTGATATCTAAAACCAGCATTTCTCTTGTTTGCTGATAGCCCAGACAGTCCCACCTGCAATAGGTATCCACAGTTCTGCATGCAGGGGCACTATATACAAAATTAATATTAATTAAAAATAAATAAAAAACTGTAAAAATATTTTTTAAATTATATATATATATATATATATATATATGTATGTGTAATTTTATTCTAACTGAATTTTGATATTAATATATATATATATATATATATATATATATATTTATATCAAAATTATATATATATATGTATATATATACATATGAATCCTGATGAAAGTCTGTGATACAGACTGAAACGTTGATTTTTATTTTGAGCTAATAAAAGCTAAGTTTTATTCATTTAACTTGGAAGTCCCTGGAGTGCTATCTTGTACTTTTGGCTGTATCTGTTTGCTGATAAGCACCGGGCAAGTACATCAAGGAAGGTGGAGTACATTACTATTTTTGTTTTATACATATGAATATATATATATATATGTATATATATGTATATCACCTTAACGACCACAGACGTACTAGGTATGTACGACAAAACACGGTCATTAAGGACCGCTGAAATACCTAGTATGTCCGCGGCAAATAGGAGCCCTGGACTTACCTGGACCGGCGATCCGCGATGATCACAGTTGGTGGGGACTGCCGGAGACCCCAGCAGTCCCCCTGCAGCAGCTCCGGCCACCCCAACCATCCAGGGCCATGTGGTCACCATGATCACATTGCCGCAATAGGAGTCTAGGAGCCGCAAGTAGGGGACTGTCTGAGCTGTCAGACAGTCCCCTAGGCTGCTAAAAAGTAAAAAAAAAAAAATTAAATATATTATACATATATCAGTTACGTATATACAGATGCGTCTGCTACTGTGTAATAATATGTGTATTTATACCAGATGTTGATATACTACTTGCTATGTGAATTGTTGTATGTCTTATTGAATGGTAGGGGTCAGTGAACATAGTGTTGCAAAATGCAAGTGCACTGGAGATCTGCCGAGTGCCCTATGGGTGGCAGTGTAGTTGGATACTGATTGGTATGTGAAATGTTGTTTGTCTTTTTACTTATAGGGGTCAGTGTTTTGGTGTTTGTAAAACCCCATGAAAATTGTCAATGTGTTTGACAGACCTGTAGGTGGCAGTGTTGATAGAACCACTGTTGGTCTTGATGTGAAATGTAAATTATTGTGAATTAAACCTGAAGTTAAGCCCGTGCAGGAGTTTAATTTATGGTTTATGGTTATGTTTAAAACAATCTTATGTGTAATTTATATTGGCTGGTAAATTGTATATGACATGTGAAGACAGTTTTGCTGTTGACCAGTAGGGGTCAGAAATGCTGATTGTATGGTAAAAATACCCTTTAATCCAAATGCAAGGTTAACGTGAGATTTTGAGAGTGACCTGTAGGGGTCAGTGTGGTTTACGTGAAACATTGTTCGTGAGCTATGACCCAGCATTATAGTTGTATGACAGGGAAACGAACAGTGCCCGTTTGACAATATACAATATGTGAACATAATAGCATAATAACAGTCATTGTAACAAACCAAAGTTCTGTTCGTGGGTTGTAAACGCACGAAACGTGTGTGTAGTACAATAGTAAATGCATGTACCAGTTCCCGTTTGCTAGAAAATTGCACGAACCATGAGCCTGGTATGTCAGGGAATAAAACGAGCAATGAGATTCGAAATGCACGCACAGAAATGCCTAGTATGTTTAGGCAATTGAAACAGAATGTGTTCCCGTTCGGGAGTATGCTAATGCTTGAAATGAGCCAGTGACAGATATAAATGAGTGAGTTTAAATGAATGATATGCATGAACATGCAATGGTTTTAGAAAAGATGCAGCCGTAGTGAGGACCTGACCCGTGGATGGTGCCGTGGGACTGATGCCTGGCGTAATGGGTAGGTCAACTTATGGTTTGTGAGTCACTTGGACACCATCCACAGTGATGGATTGAAGAAAGAAGGTGGTAGGCCGGAAAAGCCTGTGGCTGGATTCCTGACACAGCTCAGCTTAGAAAACCTCATGGAGTAATCAGGTAAAGTGGCGTCTGGATGACCTGGAAGTGGAAATCATTCTGATGCTGACCTCAAGTAATATGGAGTTAGGTAAGGGGTGTCACTTAAATAGGGGAGTGAATTAATTTAAGCCCCTCCCACAAATACAGGCCAAACGGCCATAATACATATGAAATATAAATTGGCCAGCGTGACTAAGTGGCTACTACAAAAGACTGGAAATAACCCATTTGGAATACCCTGGGTTGTCTACATTTGAAAATGGTATGCCATCATGGGGTTATTTCACATTCCTGGGCTACCATGTGGTCTTAAAAGGCAACACAGACCCAGCAAACCAATCTGGCAAACTGAATTGGGCAAGCCCTATATTGACTCTGTAACTTTCCTAAACACCATAAAACCTGTACATGGGGGGTAATGTTATACTTGGGAGACTTAGGTGAACACAAATATGAGTATTTAAAACAGTAAGACTTATCACAACGATAAAATCACCAATAAAAGTGCAGTTTTTATGTTAAAAAATGCAAACAAAAATATGAACACAAAATTTGGCAAGCATTTGTAGCTAAGTGGCTACTACAAAAGACTGGACATACCCCATTTTGAATACCATGGGTTGTCTACTTTTACAAATGGTGTGTCGTGATAGGGTTAATTTTCATTCCTGGGCTGCTATATGGTCTCAAAGGCAACATAGGCGCGGCAAACCAATCTGGCAAATTTCAATGTGCAAACATGGAAAAGGAGAAAGCCATACATTTGACCACTGTAAGTTTGCAAAAACCCATAACACCTGTACATTGGGGAAACTGTTACTGTACTCGGGAGATGTTGCTGAACACATATTGTGGTGGTCTTTGTCTGTAACACATAACAGGAACTGAGAATCCATGCCTAAAGTACAATGTGAGAGAAAAATAACATAAAAAAATGACTACCCAAAAGTTTGACAAAGACCGGTGGTAGAATTAGTGCATGGAAAATGTTAAAATACCACCATTTGAAATACCCTAAGGTGTCTATGTTTTTTAAAATATATGGTTTGATGGGGGTAAATTACATTGGCTGTCTTCAAAAATGTTCCAAATAGGACATGGGTGCATGCTGACCAGCTGTGAAAATTCCAAGTTGGAAAACTGGAATGCGCACCCTCAAAATAAGTTATTTTATCCCTGTACACCTGTACACGGGTGATATCACTGTACTCAGGAGATGTTGCTGAACACATATTGGCACATATTGTTCTTTGTCAGTAACGCATAACAGGAGCTGAGAATTCATGTGTGAAAAAATAACACAAAAAATTACTACTCAAAAGGTTGACAAAGACTGGTGGTAGAATTAGTGCATGGAAAGTATTACAATACCACCATTTGAAATACCCTAGGGTGTCTACATTTCAAAAATATATGGATTGATGAGGGTAAATTACATGGGGACATGGAGGCATGATGACCAGTTGTGAAAATTCCAAGTTGGAAAACTGGAATGCGCACCCACCAAATAAGGTCTTATAGCCCCCAGATAACCCGACACACCTATACATGGGGGATGGGGTAGTATCACTGTACTCAAGAGATGTTGTTGAACACATATTAGGGTGTTCTTTGGCAGTAACCCTTAAAGTTCTCTGTACATGTAATCTTAAATTCCAATGTGTGTCAAAAAAATCACCAATTATTTTTCTTTTTTTAAATTTGGCATAGATTGGTGGTAAAATGGTTGCATGAAAAGAGTCAAAGTACCCCAGGTCTAATACCTTAGGTTGTCTCCTTTTAAAAAATATATACATGAGAAGAGTTATTCAGGGATTCCTGAAATATATCAGTGTTGCAATGTAACGTGCATTAATTTTGAAAACAAATGGTTTGGAAATAGCAAAGTGCTACTTGTACTTATAGCCCTATAACTTTCCAAACAAAGCTAAGAACATGTTAACATTGGGTATTTCTAAACGCACGACAAAATTTAGAAACTATTTAGCATGTGTTGTTTTTGGCGGTTGTAAATGTGTAACAGATTTTGGGGGTCAAAATTCTAATAAGTGTGTTTTTGAAATTTTTTCAACATATTTTATAAAAACTTTTATAGTAAATTATATGATATGATGAAAATAATGGTATCTTTAGAAAGACCATTTAATGGCAAGAAAAACAGTATATAATATGTGTGGGTAGAGTAAATGAGTAAGAGGAAAGTTGTAGCTAGACACAAACAAAGCAGAAATGTAAAAAGAGCCCTGGTCCTTAAGGGTAAGAAATTTGAAAAATGGTCTAGCCACTAATGGGTTAAATAATTTGCCCAAATCAGGTATTTTGGCTTTAGTTGTGAATTTATTTTGCAATTCTTACTTTAGTAAATATCCATGTGTGTTATTATAAAAACATTTTGCATAGAGGTTTGATTGTTCCTCGTTGTCTTTATTTATTTTATTTTTGTAATTATTTATTTTTCAATGACAGAGATTACAGACATTTGGATATTACATGTGAATAGTAAATGGTATTCTGCAAAAGCCAAAGTTCGAGTGTTCCAGCAGTTTCATGATCATACAAAAGAAAATTAAGAAAGAGTTGTTATATGTCAAAGCAACAGTTGAGCTTTATTCAGTGCGGTCTTATTCTGTCAGATTTTTACATTTATATGGACAACAAAAACAAAACAAGTTTAAGTTTCAGTTTCAGTTTGGAGATAATTTTAAATAATTTTATTTATAATTTTTCATTTTAGCCCTAGCAATATATTTTTTTAAGGAACCAGGAGGTGGACTGACCAATTAAGCATTGTATACATTTATGGTATTTTTAAGTAATACTTGGAATTATTTACACTACTTTCTTGCACTTGCGACACTTATTGTGGAAGTACACTGTTTGCACCAATATGAAATTCTCCTGGCAAAACAGAGTATAAATAGATTGAATTGCTGCACTCCATTTATTTGTTAGAGAAAAAGTCCTTCTAAAATCAACCTGGCCATCAGAGGTTTTCTAATATACTCATTTAAACTTAACTGTCGTGCTAACAACATTTGAAAGATCCAAAAATACTTATTTGACTTAGGCCTGCCCTGATTGTAAATCCCAGGATTTGTACCACAATGGATGGCAGGTATCAAAAAAAAGAAAAGGAATAACACACTCTTACTGTGATACGGGTGCGACAAGACCTGGGACTGACAACCTCTACTCTGATAGTTGAACAAAATTGTGGTCCATGCACTCAAGGGTCATTTATGCAGCAGATTTATTGGAATAAGAGAAACATTTCAATCTCAGAGAGATCTTTCTCAAGCTGATGTAGTCCCATGGAGCATGGCAAAATGCCAAGTAATTAGTGGGGACTACATTGCTTATTGAGATTGGGTGATTGTTGACAATAGTTTAGGCTGTTTGAGCAGTATGATGGCAGAGGTAGTTCTCAAACAATGACTATCCTCATGTTGTAGATGTGTGTAGATTACTTCTAAAAAGTAACCAGGCTTTTTAAGACTTGCTTGCTCTAGGTGTCTAAAGATCAGATTTGAATGGACTTCATTTCACGCCAAGCTAGTTTTTTGTTTTAATGTCAAAGAACATCAGAATTACTGTCCTCACTCTGTAGTGCTAAAGTCATCTGTAAGTTGTGGACTGCATTTGACTATGTATTTCGTAGACTAAAATTTGCCTGAATAACAAGAAAAATCTAATAATCAAATATGTGCAACATCAAGATTAACTATATTCATTAGGGACTGCATTTTTCCATTATTCACTAACTAAATTTACTGTCATTACCCAGTCTTTAACAATAAAGTAATAAGGCATATACTCTGCCTAATACTGGTCAAGCTAATATTACAGATTTTCATATTTTACATGATATATAGCTGTACCGATTTACATTCTCTGTTTTATTTTATACTTTGTTGCACACAATTTACATTTTATTATTTAGTTCCACAAAGTAAAAATTGCTATAATATCTGATTAGGCAAACTCCCTTCTATGTGTGGGATAATTTACTGAGAGCTGGGAGCTAAATTACTGAACAATTTGTCCTACTAAACATTGGAAATGCACAATATTTTATCAACAAGTGACCCACTAATCTAGATCGTTGAATGCATCAGTCATGATAGCAATTTATGTTTTCAATGTAATTCTATATTTATCTGTGTTTTTTGATCTTATATATTGTTATTTTGAGTTATTTAGTTGTGGAAATAGAAAAAAAAAATCTTCTCCACTATTAAGAAGTAGCAAAAAAAGATGATTGATGGTTAGATGCTAACACTAAAAGCTGGTTTTATTTACAGATTAAGTGAATTGACAAGTAGAGGGGAGAAACAGGAGGAACAATACAAAAAATATTCTTCTAAACACTTTGACTTTATCTATTGAGGGAAACAGACCACCAGTGATACTGTACTAAAGAAAAATTTGGAATAAATGGGAGATAGGAAGATAGGAGATTTGCACTTGGTAGGCATTTTGTCATTCACTTAAGTGATAATATTTTACCAATATACTGCTATTTAAAAAGCTGTTATATTTATTTATTTTTGCTAACTGTTTAAATGTAAGAAAATTCTTCTTTTAGGCACTCTTGTGCTTGCCAAGCCTCGGTCATTGATTCTAATGTGAGACCAGCTTTAGCATCATGATGCATCTAGCAGCTAGTACAGTCAGGAGGAGCACTGGAGAACACTTTGAGTGGGAGATAGAAGGTTGGTATTTTGCCGGCATTTTGTCATTCATCAAAATGTGAAACTGTTCTTCCAATATAGTTGTTAAAAGTTATTTTTTTTTTTAGTCTTTTGGGGACTGTGGTTGCAGGGTAAAAATATGTTTACCTAGCCTGCGTCTTTGATCCTAGTGTAAGTCTAGTTTATACACAGTTTTTAAAAGTTATTTGTATTATTTTTTTGTATTGTTAACTGTTTGGAGTAAAAATTAAAATCTAATTTTTTTTCTGACTTTGTTCAGACCAATCTGGTCTGTGTAGGTGTGTGAGCACTGTGCAGTGTATCTTTACATCAAATACAATAATGTTACAGCAATAAATCCACCAAGCACTAGCACATTTCGTAATGCAAACACCTATATTTGCTGAATAAAGCTGTGTTACTTTACACAATACATTAGTATTCATATACCTTACCTAATATATTGTGTGAAGGAATGCCCCATCACTAATACTATTCCCTTTTCGAACGCTATCATTCCCTTGATATAATAACTGTTTCAGGAACCGAATGAGGATCATCCCCACAGCTTATTATTATGAATGTTAAAACCCTCCATTAACAAGTGCGAAACTACAAGGGAAACAACTAATGAATGCTCTCCTGTTTCCCGAATGCAGGCAGTGGTACTTGGTCGTTGAGTGCTTGGAACTGAATTCAGATAGGCACTCCCGCAAACAATGGTGAAGATGGAATTGCTGCCCGTTCAGGTTCCCAACCACCCATACTAACTGCGTTCGGGAGATACAAACTACCGAGTGGTGGGAGCATTCAACACTTGTAATCATTAGTCTATTGTGTGTGCATTTCATATGGAAGTCCATGAACGGAGACCAGCCATTCCTCTGGAACTATTTTGGGCTTCTTCCTCATGGACGGTTGGTCAAAAGTTTATCTCGATGACAATCCCGAAACATCGAACCGATCTGAGTGGTTTTTGGATATGATAGGGGGGTTCCATGGGGGTTCCATGTATTTTGGGGGTACTTTTGGGGTGTTTAAAATTTGTTAAACTTTTTTGTACCTGGAGATAATTGAATTTGTACAGTTCCTGACTCAATTATCTCTCAGGCACAGGGGAGGAGTTTACTGTATGTGTAAATTCTGAACCTTTGCCTACATTAAACAGATCTACTCTCAGCATTCAGTCTCGACTAATGTGTGGGGGGAAATGCTATACTGGCTACAACTATTAATACAACTGGTTAGAGCTATTAAACGCTGGGAAAGGGAGTCAGTGGAGGCGATATACAGGCTGTCAACCACATATTCTAATAAGAAGAAAAAAATAACTGTCACTTAATGGAGGGTATGGAAAGGAGTCCACTCCACCCACTCCACCTACAGCAGTAGTGCTGTGGCTTCTCAGGGTTGGAACCCATTGGCCATGAAGACTGATGTCACCTCTGCCACTGTTGCCTTCATCACCATTACTGCCACCACTTTTATTAGTAGTATTCAGTTTCAGAATAGTGCAATTAGCAGCAGATTCTTTATGTCTGTGTCAGCACAAAGGAAGAAACTAATTGTTTTTCCCCCATCTGCAACAACCTCCAGTACTCCTGCTTCCACTAGCACTAAAGCTCCTTTTACCACAGCTAGTTAAAAACCCTAAAATAAAGTTATGGAAAACACAGTAGAGTCTACATTGTCATCTGAGAGACTCTTTAGTGGGGAATTACAATGAAATACAAAAGTAGTGTCCCCAATGTCTGTTGTTGGGGATGGTGGTCATGATGAATCTGCTGATGAAAATTCTGTTTACTTCACCACTGTATACATAGCACTTTTACCTCTGGCCCACGAGCTATTCGACTGTGTGTATGATGAGCCAGGAGAATTAGAAGAGGGGCATTTGGATGAGGACAGGTAGCTGCCAAGTATTTTCTCTGGCATCTCATGTTTACTTGCCTCCTGTATCTTTTCCATCATCTCCAAGTCCATCTTCATGAGCTGTAGAATAATTTCATCCAGAGAAAACAGCTGCAACTGCTATCACTGGCACAATAATTTCAACCACTGTCAATGTTACCATCACCACCTACACTAATAAAATCACCACTTCTGACACCACCATGAACATTACTTGTACTGGAACCATCAACATTTGCATCAACATTAATCTACCAAGTACTGGTGTAAAGGCTAGTGTTGTAACATAATTCACTACCACTACTACAAATCCACCTGCTCTTTTGACAGACACAATAGTGAGTACTGTATTGCACCAATAAAGCAATGTTGGGGTCCACTTGAGTGCCTCCAAGAAGGCTGACTTGCAAAGTGCAAATTGTGCAGCAAAAATGTAAGAATGGGGTGGGTGAAGGGAAGCTACCCACTCACCTGCAACAAAATGAGCATCAATCTGTCGGGAGGTTGAACAGGGAAATACCGTGTTCCCACACATGCTTTTAAATTACCCACCCCCCGCTCCCACACACAGTTATCCTGTCACACCACCCCCTACACACAATCAGGCATTATGTTACATTACCCCACACATAGTCAGTCACACTGTCACATCACCCCCTCTTACAGTGATACAGTGTGGAAATGTGGCAATACATGCAATATATATAGGGATATACAGTCACATGACAAATAGAGTACATTCTCTTTGAATTCGACAGGCTTACATATCAGAACATACTAACAATCATCTATTTTTTAGCAGGTCTTAACATTGGGTAAATACAACCTCAAATGAACAACAACACATGAAATATTACAGCATGTCATGATTTATTTAACAAAAATAAAGCCAAAATGGAGAAGCCATGTGTGAAACACAAAGTATACCCTTACTATATATATATATTATACACACACAAATACACACTGAGAACAATGTATAGATATATTTTTGTTTCGATTAAATAATGTGTTACCCAAGCATACTGAAATTAAAAATTAAACAATGCTTGGATTCTGGAGGTGTTTTTTTTTTTGCAAACCGCTTGGTAGTGTAGTGGTTATAGGGATTAAGTCAAATAAACAGACATTCTTTTCTTAATAAATGTTAATGGCGTTGACAAGTTTTTAGTGACTGATCACCCAACCAACATAAACCCCTGCTCTGGTTGGTTTTAAAATGAAATTAAAGAACAGTGAAATATATATTTTATCTCTTTTGCCAAGCTAATTGCTTGTCCTTGACATTTTTTTTTAAATGCATAATAATAGAATAATCTAGGTTGAAAAAAGTCCCATTACATTCAACTGTCAATATCTTTCAGTGTGGTATATAAGTATAAAGATAGGTAGACGGATGGTCAGATAAACTGGTTGAATGTGTGTTTGCCCTATATTGTTTGATTGACACTTTTGACTGACAAGTAAATCAATGTTATACTTTGCATTTTTTGCAATAATACATTTGCTTTGCTATCACAATTCTCCTTGTTGAATATAAACAATCACTCAGACATAATTTTCTATTCAACAAAAAAAAAAAAAAACACATCAATTTCAATACAACATAATAAAACTAATTGCTATTTGCCCTTGAGTTCTGTTGACTTTTCTATTTTATGATTTTCCTGGGAAAATAACACAGAATGTAATTGCTTTTAATTACTAATTGTTAGAAGGCAAAGATCCCCTAACTTATCTTGAACTGGAAATTATGTATAATGTAATTAATTTGCCATATAATGCTTTCTAGTAAATAAATGCTTGAAGCATTTGCATACATGGTGATCAATTTGGTGGCCAAGAAATGATAGAACTATTACTTGCTTTAATTAATTTGACATGTCTATTTTATTTTAATGCCATTAGCAAGGAAAACATTTGACTGAAAATTTAAAATAAATATACAACATCGTTATATTGAAAAATATTGTTGCAGTAAAAATAAGCATTTATTAACTACATTGTGAACATATTTAGCTAACATTAAATATTTATTATCAAAAAACAGAGGTTCAAGGCTGCTGGTTTAAAAATCAAACATCAATAAAGAAAAGATTGGCATGTTGTAGGAACTAGGAAATGAAAGTACAAAAAATAATATATAAAGCAAAAAATAACCTAGGTTTTGAAGCTACAATCTTAATGAAACTAGATGATGGAAAACTGAGCTTGAACAAAGATTTGAAAATGATAAACATTTGAACATTTATGAAGTTTCAGACAAAGTCACACACAGACTTAGAACATCTAGTTCGCAGATGACAAAATTAAAGCACATAAAATATGTATTCTTTTGCGCCTAGAGTCTGTCAGCCATGCATAAATGTGATATATTTATGTCTCTGGGCGGCATTTTATTAGTTCTCCAAAACAGAAAATGACGACCAATCTGGAAAATGGTATTTTTGTTGAATACTGAAACCATTTCAATTTTATTATAATATGCTATCTAATATTGTTTTTTGGCACAGCTAATTTATTTATTTATGTGTTTATTTATTTATAAAATATTTTACCAGGAAAGATACATTGAGATTTCTCTCATTTTTAAGTATGTCCTGCGTCCACAAAACATTGCATTTATACATTAGGGTACAATAAAAAACAAAAAATATTAATACACAATATATACAAAATTTAACATAGAACAGGTAGGAAATATATAATCAACCATAACTCATGCATTCTTTTTTGAGGTATGTAGAGAGGGATCTCTTAAAGACTTTAGGCTTTGGGAAGATTTTAAAGTGTGCGCGGGAGGTCGTTCCATAATTGCGGTGCTCTGTAGGAAAAAGAGGATTGGGACGCTTTCTTTTTGTATGGAGGTAGACTAAATAAAGTGCTGGTACTGGATCGAAGGTTATAGGAGTTGGGAACAGCCAGGGAGAGCATTCTGCTCAAGAAAAGCTCTTAAACACAAGGCTGGAAAGATGAAGGGTGCGTCTGGATTCCAGCGACAGCCAGTTTAGTTCTTTTAGCATATCACAATGGTGGATCCTGTAATCACATTGTAGCGCAAATCGGCAGAACGAGTTATACAATGTATTGAGTTTATTAATGTGGGATTGCGGTACAGGTGAATATACTACATCACCATAATCCATGATTGGTATCAGCAATCAGACCAAATAGAAATCTGTTTCTTTATTTGTTAACAATCACGTTTTTATTCAGCTCAGTTAACTAATTTAATTTTTAAAAAAAGTTAACTAAAGGAAACATTAGTATTCTGACATAGTATAATGTAAATAGAATTAAGCTATTATGAAATAAGGGATTAAATTAATAGTTGCTGGAAAAAAAGGCATCTCTCATAAAATGAATATTCAGAAGTTATAAAAAAAACCTCTAATATTTACTTTCACAGCATCAATTAAAAACTGTGCTCAGCTCCATGTTTTTGGTTCAACTGAACAAATTTTTCTGAAATTTAAATTTTGTTCAGGATGCCCGATGCTTATTTTTGTTCAGTTTGGTCAAATTATGTTTATGGAAACTGTTCCGGTGACCCGAGGGTTATCATGTGGTGACCTGCCAGCACTTTCAAGACTTGGGCATTCGTTTTCAGATTAATGCAAATTTGTCTGAATTTCATGCAATTCATTCATCTGTGCAAAACACAAATTAATTGCAATATGGACAAAATGTCTGAGCAACGACGTGAACACAGAAGAAAAATCATCTGTGCATTTGTTAATTCGGCATTCATCCAATTGCAAAAAGTGAATTTCAAATTTAAGATAAAAACAGCAAAACTTGAAACATTCTTTAAGTAAGTTATGCTTTCAGTTTGGCTACTCTAACTGTAAATTTAAAATTCACCTTGAATTCACCTTGAATACGCACTTTAGTAAATATTCCTGAGAAACTGCCAGTCACTTCCTCCACTTAACGAGTTAAATTAACTCTACACACTTAGTTCAGGAAAGACATCTGTAACAGATCGACGGGCACCCCGACTGGGTACCTCCATTGAAGGATGCTCCTAGTGCTTCCTGAGGGCTCCAAGCACTCCAGCCGACACCATAACCACTGTAGACTCCCCCAGAGAGCAAGACAGGAACAAGCTCTTACAAGAGCTTAGTAGTGATATAGCAAGGGAGTATGATAGCATAGTAATCCCTTGTAGCAGATTCCCCCAGTAACGAGACGACACTTTGTTTTGAGCATCAAGCAGAACTGACTGTGCTGGCACATACAGCCTCTTTTATTCACAATCTACAAACATAGTACTGCCCACAGGGTTTTGAAATACAACCAATCAATCCGTACAATACACACAGACACTCCCACACAAAATCCTCCCCTCTGCCTGTGATATGATTACTGAACACACTGGTTAATATAATTATCACAGGCAGAGAAATAACTTCAACATGCCACAAACATAAAAATTACATATTCGAGCTCAGCACACTTTAATTATAAACATATCCAAAATTCATCCAATTCCATACAGGGGTTAAAAAGTTAGCTGGAGGTCCCTTAGATTTGGGCTGTGCGGTCGGTTTATTTCAGGCTGAAAAAATGTGTGTCCCCAGATGGTTCTTAAAGGGCCAGCAGCAGCATAACAAAATACAATATGCCCAAATACTGTATCTAAAGGGCCAAATCTACCAGGGGCCATAGTCAGCAGGCAGGGGCAGGCACACAGGCTTCTCCAATGCCCAGTGGCGAGGTTGGTTTTGCCACAACATCCCACAATGCAACTTCAGTCCGAGCACTGTGATTTGTTGGCTTGTAAGCCAACCAAACATAGTTCTCTGATTGATAATGCATAGCATAGGAAAGGCTATATAAGGCTTTTCCCACGGTCCAAGCTCAGTCTGCACGGAGCCATCAATGGGTAAAGGTGGATCTATTTTTAAGAACTGAGGTTTTTTTTTCAAGATGTCTATTTTTTTTATTATAATAGTTGCAAAAGTACTTTAATAGTTTTTTTTGTGTTGTTTGGGTCTGAAAAAAGAAGCTTTAAGAAAACAGAAGACATCTGATGGTAAGTATAACTCTTTCTTAACAAACAATTAGTTTATGGCCCCCCCAAACTAGTATTAGAGTGAGGAAGATAGATCATTTTTGTTCATGGATGGGTGTGGATAGTGGCTTGGGAACCCCCAGCAGCAGCGTAACTACCATTGGATGGGCAGTGTTGGGGCTATAATTACATGTGGGGGACATCCTCCAGCCCTCACCCATGTGTGACAGGTGTGGCCTATGTTGATATTAATAAAGGGGTGGATGCTATTGTCCATCTCCTTTACAGTAAAGGGGAAGTGGACATGCTAATCACCATCCCACGAACTAAGAGCTTCAGGTAGGAAGTATTAATGAGAATAGGGGAGACAGAAAAAATAGAAAGAAATGGGATCCTTGTGAAAATAGGTGTAAAAGGGAATAAACACCACCTCCACACTGATCCCAAATTTGCAAACTGAATATAATGCTGACTGGAGATAAAGCTGTAGGCACCAAAGCATCCAGTGGTATGGACCAGAGAGAGACCACTAAATATCTGCAGTAACAGTAACAGAAAGTATCAACACAGAAATAAATTGTGACTCCAAATAATAATAAATACCGAACTAGCCTTATAAAGCTACTCCCATGCCTAAGTAAGATAAAGTTACTAAACACCTACGTCTGCAATATTCATTTAGGCTTTATTAGTCCCGGCCCTACTCTACTGCTGTGGGGGACACTAGGATGACCCCCCCTTTTGTTTCCAATATGTTGGGTAGAGCTAAAGCTAAGAAATATAGAGTCAAATTGACCCCATCATTTTTTTTAAATTAGCTTTATTAATGTGGTGACTGCCTAGTGTTGGCAATTAGTGGAGCCTGAATCACGAAACATCCCATCTATTGGCTGTTTTTGTTGTTCAGTGGCTCAGTCTAAAGTCTATTAAAAATTAATTTTGTGGACAAACAACCAATCACTCCCAATTGAATTAATACATTTGAAAAAAAAAAATGATGGTGCTTATGGGACAACAGCATAAACACCTTTTTTTATCAACCCTAGATTAAAAGGTGGAGCAAACAGATAAACTAGGAAGGGGTTGTAGCTCAAAGAGTTGCATAAGGATTAAGGGGTCACCAAGTCCCCTAGATGAATACTAACAGAACTAGGGGATACCCAGTCCTCCAGACAGGGACGTATTAGCCGCGAGGCAAACAAGGCATTTGCCTTGGGCGGCATTTTTCAGGGGGCGGCATGCCCAGGGCAGATGCCTTGTTAGCCTCGCGGCTAACTGACATCCCGGGCGGCCGGCGAGGGAGCACTTCCCATGAGCTGACTGCTCAGCTCTCTCGCGCACCGCAAAGTGAGGCTGGGAGCCGGAAGATGACGTCATCTTCCGGTTCCCAGCCTCACTCTGCAGCCGACGCGCGAGGGAGCTGAGCAGTCAGCTCATGGGAAGTGCTCCCTCGCCGGCCGCCCGCCCTGCCAGCGCCGCCCGCCCTGCAGCCACTGGACCACCAGGGAGAGAGATCCCCCCCCAGCACTCCCAAAGGTTAGGTTGGGGGGGGATTTAAATTAAAAAAAATGTTAATGTGTGTGTGTGTTTGTGTCTGACTGTGTGTGTGTGTGTTTGTGTTTGTGTCTGTGTTTGTGTCTGACTGTGTGTGTGTGTTTGTGTCTGACTGTGTGTGTGTATGTGTTTGTGTCTGACCGTGTGTGTGTGTGTGTGTGTTTGTGTCTGACTGTGTATGTGTGTGTGTGTGTGTGCTGTTCGACTGTGCGTGTATGTGACTGTGTGTGTCTGTGTGTGTGTTTCGACTGTGTGTGTCTGACTGTGTGTGTGTGCGTTTGTGTCTGACCGTGTGTGTGTGTCTGACTGTGTGTGTGTTTGTGTCTGACTGTGTATGTGTGTGTGTGTGTGTGTCTGACTGTGTCTGTGTGTGTGTCTGACTGTGTGTGTTTGTGTATGTGTCTGACTGTGTGTGTGTGTTTGTGTATGTGTCTGTGTGTGTGTGTGTGTGTGTTTGTGTATGTGTCTGACTGTGTGTGTGTGTATTTAGAAGGTGTGGCGGGGGGAAGGGTTGGGTGGGGGTGGCGCGGGGGGGAGGGGGGCGCCTGAGTTTTGTCCTGCCTAGGGCAGCACAAAACCAGGATACACCACTGCCTCCAGAGTTGTAGAGTCAGATGATATCTATTCTCTCCAGACTTAATAAAAAAAACCTTACCAGAACAAATAGGACAAGGGATGACCATTCTCCTGGTCCAGAAAAGTTTACATCCACAGTAGCTATAGAATACCAAGCATCTAGTCATCAACTAACCCTAATATTAAAATATAAATATAATATTAACCCCCTTCTAATAATATTAGGGAATTTCTGAGTTAAGCTATTACAAAATGTATAAGAATAATCGATAGTTTCCTGTCACTTTTCCTTGTTTCACTTTTCTTTCGGATTTCTAAAGTAAAATAAATTAAGCCAGGGAAACAACTTTCCAGCTGTCAGTACAAGTGAATCTTAAGCCAACTGCTTTATTGTTGCAATAATTTGTCCTCATTATGGATAGCGCAAGTATGCATCCAAAATGCGCTAACCAACATGCCTTTAAAAGTAAATCGAAATGTCAGACTTTTTGTTGACAGAATCATAGGTACAATACAGAGGCGGACTACAAAATTGATAAAAGGAATAGAACATTTTACTTATGAAGAGAGGTTAACAAATATACATCTCAAAGGAGATATGAGAGCATTATACGAACATATACGAACTATTGTCTGGAAAGCTATTCATAAATAGGAATATACATAGGACATGAGGTCACGCGTTTAGACTGGAAGAAAGGAGATTTAGACCAAGGCAAAGGAAAAGGTTTTTTTAAAGTAAGAACAATAAGGTTGTGAAATTCTATGCTTGAAGAGGTGGTTTTATCAGAGTCTATACAGATGTTTAAACAACAATTGGATAAATACTTGCAAAAACATAATGTGCAGGGCTATACATTTTAATTTAGTGGAGTAATAGCTTCTTGATACAAGGAAATATTTGACTGCCATTCTGGGGTCAAGAAGGATTTTTTCCCTAGTTTGTCGCACAACTGGAAGCACTTCAGACTGTGATTTTTGCCTTTTTTGTATCAACAGCTAAAAACCAAATATGAGAAAGGCTGAACTTGATGGACGCATGTCTCTTTTCAGCCTATGTAACTATATATACATACATATATGGTGACATTAAATACATGATACAAATAGAAGATTTGTTGTACATGTGTGTGTTTTGTGTTGAGTAGTGATGTACCGGCGGGCGAACATATGCGCGGTTCGACCCGCCCCCTATTCGTCATCATTGAGTAAACTTTGACCCTGTACCTCACAGTCAGCAGACACATTCCAGCCAATTAGCAGCACAGCCTCCCTAGCAGACCCTCCCACCTACTGGACAGCATCCATTTTAGATTCATTCTCAAGCTGCATGCTTAGTAAGAGGAGGGAAAGTGTAGCTGCTGTTCATAAGATAGGGAAAAGCATAGCTAGGTTAGGGATAAGGGTATGCTTTTTTATTTATTTATTTTTTCTATGTAATGTAATTGCACTTAGTTGTCTGCCACTGCTGCCAGCTTCTGTGTCAGGCTCACAGTGCATACTGTGCCCATTTCCACAGTCAGTGCCACCACTTACATCTGGTGTCACAATAGCTTGGATTTAAAAGCAAAAACTTTTCACTGTTATAGATTGAATAGCAGTCAAGTTGTCTGTCACTGCTGCCAGCTTCTGTGTCAGGCTCACAGCATACTGTGCCTATTTTCAGCTGCGCCACCAATCAGCATCTGGTGTCACAATAGCTTGGATTTTAAAACAAAAAACTTTTTTACCGTTATAGATTGAATAGCAAAGTCGCGTCCTTAAAGCGGGTAAATACGCTAACAGTGGATATTACCGCTGACAAGCTAACACTAGATCTGGTGTCACAATAGCTTGGATTTAAAACAAAAACTTTTTACTGTTATAGATTGAATAGCAGCCGCGTCCTTAAAGCTGGTGTGTTACTAACAGTGGATACGCCTGACAAGTGCCACCACTAGATCTGGTGTCACAATAGCTTGATTTAAAACAAAAACACTTTTTTCCACTGTTATAGATTGAATAGCAGTTAGTTATCTTCAAGCAGGTGTGTTACGCTAACAGTGGATACGGTGACCAGTGCCACCACTTAGATCTGGTGTCACAATAGCTTGGATTTAAAAAAAAACAACACTTTTTTCAATGTTATAGATTGGATAGCAGTCAGTGTCCTTAAAGCGGGTGTGTTACGCTAACAGTGGATACGGTGACCAGTGCCACCACTTAGATCTGGTGTCACAATAGCTTGGATTTAAAACCCCCCCACTTTTTTCACTGTTATAGATTGAATAGCAGTCAGTGTCCTTAAAGCGGGTGTGTTACGCTAACAGTGGATACGGTGACCAGTGCCACTACTTAGATCTGGTGACACAATAGCTTGGATTTAAAAACAAAAAACTTTTTCACTGTTATAGATTGAATAGCAGTCAGTGTCCTTAAAGCGGGTGTGTGCGCTAACAGTGGATCACGGTGACCAGTGCCACCACTTATATCTGAGATGTCACAATGGCTTAGTTTTAAAAAAACCCACTTTTCACTGTTATAGATTGAATAGCAGTCAGTGTCCTTAAAAGCGGGTGTATTCGCTAACAGTGGATACGGTGACCAGTGCCACCACTTACATATCTGGTGTCACAATAGCTTGGATTTAAAAAACAAAAACACTTTTTCACTGTTATAGATTGAATAGCAGTTATCTTCCAAGCAGGTGTGTTACGCTAACAGTGGATCACGGTGACCAGTGCCACCACTTATGCAATTGTCACAATAAAGCGGATTTAAAAAGAAGCACTTTTTCACTGTTATAGATTGAATAGCAGTTATCTTAAAGCGGGTGTGTTACGCTAACAGTGGATACGGTGACCAGTGCCACCACTTAGATCTGGTGACACAAAGCTTGGATTTAAAAAACAACAACACTTTTTTCACTGTTATAGATTGAATAGCAGTTAGTTATCTTCAAGCAGGTGTGTTACGCTAACAGTGGATACGGTGACCAGTCCCACCACTTAGATCTGGTGACACAATAGCTTGGATTTAAAAACAAAAAACTTTTTTCACTGTTATAGATTGAATAGCAGTCAGTGTCCTTAAAGCGGTGTGTCAGGCTCACAGTGGATACTGTGCCCAGTGCCACCACTCACTCACTGGTGTCACAATAGCTTGCATTTAAAAAAAAACAAAACTTTTTCACTGTTATAGATTGAATAGCAGTTAGTTGTCT
>OW240921.1:84953656-84979918 GCA_933207985.1 Pelobates cultripes | reverse complement strand
GGGAGACTTAGGTGAACACAAATATGAGTATTTAAAACAGTAAGACTTATCACGACGATAAAATCACCAATAAAAGTGCAGTTTTTATGTTAAAATGGCAAGCATTTGTAGCTAAGTGGCTACTACAAAAGACTGGACATACCCCATTTTGAATACCATGGGTTGTCTACTTTTACAAATGGTGTGTCGTGATAGGGTTAATTTTCATTCCTGGGCTGCTATATGGTCTCAAAGGCAACATAGGCGCGGCAAACCAATCTGGCAAATTTCAATGTGCAAACATGGAAAAGGAGAAAGCCATACATTTGACCACTGTAAGTTTGCAAAAACCCATAACACCTGTACATTGGGGAAACTGTTACTGTACTCGGGAGATGTTGCTGAACACATATTGTGGTGGTCTTTGTCTGTAACACATAACAGGAACTGAGAATCCATGCCTAAAGTACAACGTTAGAGAAAAATAACATAAAAAAATGACTACCCAAAAGTTTGACAAAGACCGGTGGTAGAATTAGTGTATGGAAAATGTTAAAATACCACCATTTGAAATACCCTAAGGTGTCTATGTTTTTAAAATATATGGTTTGATGGGGGTAAATTACATTGGCTGTCTTCAAAAATGTTCCAAATAGGACATGGGTGCATGCTGACCAGCTGTGAAAATTCCAAGTTGGAAAACTGGAATGCGCACCCTCAAAATAAGTTATTTTATCCCTCAGAGAACCTGACACACCTGTACACGGGTGGTATCACTGTACTCAGGAGATGTTGCTGAACACATATTGGCACATATTGTTCTTTGTCAGTAACGCATAACAGGAGCTGAGAATTCATGTGTGAAAAAATAACACAAAAAATTACTACTCAAAAGGTTGACAAAGACTGGTGGTAGAATTAGTGCATGGAAAGTATTACAATACCACCATTTGAAATACCCTAGGGTGTCTACATTTCAAAAATATATGGATTGATGAGGGTAAATTACATGGGGACATGGAGGCATGATGACCAGTTGTGAAAATTCCAAGTTGGAAAACTGGAATGCGCACCCACCAAATAAGGTCTTATAGCCCCCAGATAACCCGACACACCTATACATGGGGGATGGGGTAGTATCACTGTACTCAAGAGATGTTGTTGAACACATATTAGGGTGTTCTTTGGCAGTAACCCTTAAAGTTCTCTGTACATGTAATCTTAAATTCCAATGTGTGTCAAAAAAATCACCAATTATTTTTCTTTTTTTAAATTTGGCATAGATTGGTGGTAAAATGGTTGCATGAAAAGAGTCAAAGTACCCCAGGTCTAATACCTTAGGTTGTCTCCTTTTAAAAAATATATACATGAGAAGAGTTATTCAGGGATTCCTGAAATATATCAGTGTTGCAATGTAACGTGCATTAATTTTGAAAACAAATGGTTTGGAAATAGCAAAGTGCTACTTGTACTTATAGCCCTATAACTTTCCAAACAAAGCTAAAAACATGTTAACATTGGGTATTTCTAAATGCAGGACAAAATTTAGAAACTATTTAGCATGTGTTGTTTTTGGCGGTTGTAGATGTGTAACAGATTTTGGGGGTCAAAATTCTAATAAGTGTGTTTTTGAAATTTTTTCAACATATTTTATAAAAACTTTTATAGTAAATTATATGATATGATGAAAATAATGGTATCTTTAGAAAGACCATTTAATGGCAAGAAAAACGGTATATAATATGTGTGGGTAGAGTAAATGAGTAAGAGGAAAGTTGTAGCTAGACACAAACAACGCAGAAATGTAAAAAGAGCCCTGGTCCTTAAGGGTAAGAAATTTGAAAAATGGTCTAGCCACTAATGGGTTAAATAATTTGCCCAAATCAGGTATTTTGGCTTTAGTTGTGAATTTATTTTGCAATTCTTACTTTAGTAAATATCCATGTGTGTTATTATAAAAACATTTTGCATAGAGGTTTGATTGTTCCTCGTTGTCTTTATTTATTTTATTTTTGTAATTATTTATTTTTCAATGACAGAGATTACAGACATTTGGATATTACATGTGAATAGTAAATGGTATTCTGCAAAAGCCAAAGTTCGAGTGTTCCAGCAGTTTCATGATCATACAAAAGAAAATTAAGAAAGAGTTGTTATATGTCAAAGCAACTGTTGAGCTTTCTTCAGTGCGGTCTTATTCTGTCAGATTTTTACATTTATATGGACAACAAAAACAAAACAAGTTTAAGTTTCAGTTTCAGTTTGGAGATAATTTTAAATAATTTTATTTATAATTTTTCATTTTAGCCCTAGCAATATATTTTTTTAAGGAACCAGGAGGTGGACTGACCAATTAAGCATTGTATACATTTATGGTATTTTTAAGTAATACTTGGAATTATTTACACTACTTTCTTGCACTTGCGACACTTATTGTGGAAGTACACTGTTTGCACCAATATGAAATTCTCCTGGCAAAACAGAGTATAAATAGATTGAATTGCTGCACTCCATTTATTTGTTAGAGAAAAAGTCCTTCTAAAATCAACCTGGCCATCAGAGGTTTTCTAATATACTCATTTAAACTTAACTGTCGTGCTAACAACATTTGAAAGATCCAAAAATACTTATTTGACTTAGGCCTGCCCTGATTGTAAATCCCAGGATTTGTACCACAATGGATGGCAGGTATCAAAAAAAAGAAAAGGAATAACGCACTCTTACTGTGATACGGGTGCGACAAGACCTGGGACTGACAACCTCTACTCTGATAGTTGAACAAAATTGTGGTCCATGCACTCAAGGGTCATTTATGCAGCAGATTTATTGGAATAAGAGAAACATTTCAATCTCAGAGAGATCTTTCTCAAGCTGATGTAGTCCCATGGAGCATGGCAAAATGCCAAGTAATTAGTGGGGACTACATTGCTTATTGAGATTGGGTGATTGTTGACAATAGTTTAGGCTGTTTGAGCAGTATGATGGCAGAGGTAGTTCTCAAACAATGACTATCCTCATGTTGTAGATGTGTGTAGATTACTTCTAAAAAGTAACCAGGCTTTTTAAGACTTGCTTGCTCTAGGTGTCTAAAGATCAGATTTGAATGGACTTCATTTCACGCCAAGCTAGTTTTTTGTTTTAATGTCAAAGAACATCAGAATTACTGTCCTCACTCTGTAGTGCTAAAGTCATCTGTAAGTTGTGGACTGCATTTGACTATGTATTTCGTGGACTAAAATTTGCCTGAATAACAAGAAAAATCTAATAATCAAATATGTGCAACGTCAAGATTAACTATATTCATTAGGGACTGCATTTTTCCATTATTCACTAACTAAATTTACTGTCATTACCCAGTCTTTAACAATAAAGTAATAAGGCATATACTCTGCCTAATACTGGTCAAGCTAATATTACAGATTTTCATATTTTACATGATATATAGCTGTACCGATTTACATTCTCTGTTTTATTTTATACTTTGTTGCACACAATTTACATTTTATTATTTAGTTCCACAAAGTAAAAATTGCTATAATATCTGATTAGGCAAACTCCCTTCTATGTGTGGGATAATTTACTGAGAGCTGGGAGCTAAATTACTGAACAATTTGTCCTACTAAACATTGGAAATGCACAATATTTTATCAACAAGTGACCCACTAATCTAAATCGTTGAATGCATCAGTCATGATAGCAATTTATGTTTTCAATGTAATTCTATATTTCTCTGTGTTTTTTGATCTTATATATTGTTATTTTGAGTTATTTAGTTGTGGAAATAGAAAAAAAAAATCTTCTCCACTATTAAGAAGTAGCAAAAAAAGATGATTGATGGTTAGATGCTAACACTAAAAGCTGGTTTTATTTACAGATTAAGTGAATTGACAAGTAGAGGGGAGAAACAGGAGGAACAATACAAAAAATATTCTTCTAAACACTTTGACTTTATCTATTGAGGGAAACAGACCACCAGTGATACTGTACTAAAGAAAAATTTGGAATAAATGGGAGATAGGAAGATAGGAGATTTGCACTTGGTAGGCATTTTGTCATTCACTTAAGTGATAATATTTTACCAATATACTGCTATTTAAAAAGCTGTTATATTTATTTATTTTTGCTAACTGTTTAAATGTAAGAAAATTCTTCTTTTAGGCACTCTTGTGCTTGCCAAGCCTCGGTCATTGATTCTAATGTGAGACCAGCTTTAGCATCATGATGCATCTAGCAGCTAGTACAGTCAGGAGGAGCACTGGAGAACACTTTGAGTGGGAGATAGAAGGTTGGTATTTTGCCGGCATTTTGTCATTCATCAAAATGTGAAACTGTTCTTCCAATATAGTTGTTAAAAGTTATTTTTTTTTTTAGTCTTTTGGGGACTGTGGTTGCAGGGTAAAAATATGTTTACCTAGCCTGCGTCTTTGATCCTAGTGTAAGTCTAGTTTATACACAGTTTTTAAAAGTTATTTGTATTATTTTTTTGTATTGTTAACTGTTTGGAGTAAAAATTAAAATCTAATTTTTTTTCTGACTTTGTTCAGACCAATCTGGTCTGTGTAGGTGTGTGAGCACTGTGCAGTGTATCTTTACATCAAATACAATAATGTTACAGCAATAAATCCACCAAGCACTAGCACATTTCGTAATGCAAACACCTATATTTGCTGAATAAAGCTGTGTTACTTTACACAATACATTAGTATTCATATACCTTACCTAATATATTGTGTGAAGGAATGCCCCATCACTAATACTATTCCCTTTTCGAACGCTATCATTCCCTTGATATAATAACTGTTTCAGGAACCGAATGAGGATCATCCCCACAGCTTATTATTATGAATGTTAAAACCCTCCATTAACAAGTGCGAAACTACAAGGGAAACAACTAATGAATGCTCTCCTGTTTCCCGAATGCAGGCAGTGGTACTTGGTCGTTGAGTGCTTGGAACTGAATTCAGATAGGCACTCCCGCAAACAATGGTGAAGATGGAATTGCTGCCCGTTCAAGTTCCCAACCACCCATACTAACTGCGTTCGGGAGATACAAACTACCGAGTGGTGGGAGCATTCAACACTTGTAATCATTCGTCTATTGTGTGTGCATTTCATATGGAAGTCCATGAACGGAGACCAGCCATTCCTCTGGAACTATTTTGGGCTTCTTCCTCATGGACGGTTGGTCAAAAGTTTATCTCGATGACGATCCCGAAACATCGAACCGATCTGAGTGGTTTTTGGATATGATAGTCACTCAGATCAAATATATATGGGAATGTGACTCTGGAGGGGGTTCCATGTATTTTGGGGGTACTTTTGGGGTGTTTAAAATTTGTTAAACTTTTTTGTACCTGGAGATAATTGAATTTGTACAGTTCCTGACTCAATTATCTCTCAGGCACAGGGGAGGAGTTTACTGTATGTGTAAATTCTGAACCTTTGCCTACATTAAACAGATCTACTCTCAGCATTCAGTCTCGACTAATGTGTTGGGGGAAATGCTATACTGGCTACAACTATTAATACAACTGGTTAGAGCTATTAAACTCTGGGAAAGGGAGTCAGTGGAGGCGATATACAGGCTGTCCACCACATATTCTAATAAGAAAAAAAAAATAACTGTCACTTAATGGAGGGTATGGAAAGGAGTCCACTCCACCCACTCCACCTACAGCAGTAGTGCTGTGGCTTCTCAGGGTTGGAACCCATTGGCCATGAAGACTGATGTCACCTCTGCCACTGTTGCCTTCATCACCATTACTGCCACCACTTTTATTAGTAGTATTCAGTTTCAGAATAGTGCAATTAGCAGCAGATTCTTTATGTCTGTGTCAGCACAAAGGAAGAAACTGATTGTTTTTCCCCCATCTGCAACAACCTCCAGTACTCCTGCTTCCACTAGCACTAAAGCTCCTTTTACCACAGCTAGTTAAAAACCCTAAAATAAAGTTATGGAAAACACAGTAGAGTCTACATTGTCATCTGAGAGACTCTTTAGTGGGGAATTACAATGAAATACAAAAGTAGTGTCCCCAATGTCTGTTGTTGGGGATGGTGGTCATGATGAATCTGGTGATGAAAATTCTGTTTACTTCACCACTGTATACATAGCACTTTTACCTCTGGCCCACGAGCTATTCGACTGTGTGTATGATGAGCCAGGAGAATTAGAAGAGGGGCATTTGGATGAGGACAGGTAGCTGCCAAGTATTTTCTCTGGCATCTCATGTTTACTTGCCTCCTGCATCTTTTCCATCATCTCCAAGTCCATCTTCATGAGCTGTAGAATAATTTCATCCAGAGAAAACAGCTGCAACTGCTATCACTGGCACAATAATTTCAACCACTGTCAATGTTACCATCACCACCTACACTAATAAAATCACCACTACTGACACCACCATGAACATTACTTGTACTGGAACCATCAACATTTGCATCAACATTAATCTACCAAGTACTGGTGTAAAGGCTAGTGTTGTAACATAATTCACTACCACTACTACAAATCCACCTGCTCTTTTGACAGACACAATAGTGAGTACTGTATTGCACCAATAAAGCAATGTTGGGGTCCACTTGAGTGCCTCCAAGAAGGCTGACTTGCAAAGTGCAAATTGTGCAGCAAAAAAGTAAGAATGGGGTGGGTGAAGGGAAGCTACCCACTCACCTGCAACAAAATGAGCATCAATCTGTCGGGAGGTTGAACAGGGAAATACCGTGTTCCCACACATGCTTTTAAATTACCCACCCCCCGCTCCCACACACAGTTATCCTGTCACACCACCCCCTACACACAATCAGGCATTATGTTACATTACCCCACACATAGTCAGTCACACTGTCACATCACCCCCTCTTACAGTGATACAGTGTGGAAATGTGGCAATACATGCAATATATATAGGGATATACAGTCACATGACAAATAGAGTACATTCTCTTTGAATTCGACAGGCTTACATATCAGAACATACTAACAATCATCTATTCTTTAGCAGGTTTTAACATTGGGTAAATACAACCTCAAATGAACAACAACACATGAAATATTACAGCATGTCATGATTTATTTAACAAAAATAAAGCCAAAATGGAGAAGCCATGTGTGAAACACAAAGTATACCCTTACTATATATATATATTATACACACACAAATACACACTGAGAACAATGTATAGATATATTTTTGTTTCGATTAAATAATGTGTTACCCAAGCATACTGAAATTAAAAATTAAACATTACTTTCCAGGACACCAACAATGCTCGGATTCTGGAGGTGTTTTTTTTTTTTTTTTTTGCAAACCGCTTGGTAGTGTAGTGGTTATAGGGATTAAGTCAAATAAACAGACATTCTTTTCTTAATAAATGTTAATGGCGTTGACAAGTTTTTAGTGACTGATCACCCAACCAACATAAACATCTGCTCTGGTTGGTTTTAAAATGAAATTAAAGAACAGTGAAATATATATTTTATCTCTTTTGCCAAGCTAATTGCTTGTCCTTGACATTTTTTTTTAAATGCATAATAATAGAATAATCTAGGTTGAAAAAAGTCCCATTACATTCAACTGTCAATATCTTTCAGTGTGGTATATAAGTATAAAGATAGGTAGACGGATGGTCAGATAAACTGGTTGAATGTGTGTTTGCCCTATATTGTTTGATTGACACTTTTGACTGACAAGTAAATCAATGTTATACTTTGCATTTTTTGCAATAATACATTTGCTTTCCTATCACCATTCTCCTTGTTGAATATAAACAATCACTCAGACATAATTTTCTATTCAACAAAAAAAAAAAAAACACACATCAATTTCAATACAACATAATAAAACTAATTGCTATTTGCCCTTGAGTTCTGTTGACTTTTCTATTTTATGATTTTCCTGGGAAAATAACACAGAATGTAATTGCTTTTAATTACTAATTGTTAGAAGGCAAAGATCCCCTAACTTATCTTGAACTGGAAATTATGTATAATGTAATTAATTTGCCATATAATGCTTTCTAGTAAATAAATGCTTGAAGCATTTGCATACACGGTGATCAATTTGGTGGCCAAGAAATGATAGAACTATTACTTGCTTTAATTAATTTGACATGTCTATTTTATTTTAATGCCATTAGCAAGGAAAACATTTGACTGAAAATTGAAAATAAATATACAACATCGTTATATTGAAAAATATTGTTGCAGTAAAAATAAGCATTTATTAACTACATTGTGAACATATTTAGCTAACATTAAATATTTATTATCAAAAAACAGAGGTTCAAGGCTGCTGGTTTAAAAATCAAACATCAATAAAGAAAAGATTGGCATGTTGTAGGAACTAGGAAATGAAAGTACAAAAAATAATATATAAAGCAAAAAATAACCTAGGTTTTGAAGCTACAATCTTAATGAAACTAGATGATGGAAAACTGAGCTTGAACAAAGATTTGAAAATGATAAACATTTGAACATTTATGAAGTTTCAGACAAAGTCACACACAGACTTAGAACATCTAGTTCGCAGATGACAAAATTAAAGCACATAAAATATGTATTCTTTTGCGCCTAGAGTCTGTCAGCCATGCATAAATGTGATATATTTATGTCTCTGGGCGGCATTTTATTAGTTCTCCAAAACAGAAAATGACGACCAATCTGGAAAATGGTATTTTTGTTGAATACTGAAACCATTTCAATTTTATTATAATATGCTATCTAATATTGTTTTTTGGCACAGCTAATTTATTTATTTATGTGTTTATTTATTTATAAAATATTTTACCAGGAAAGATACATTGAGATTTCTCTCATTTTTAAGTATGTCCTGCGTCCACAAAACATTGCTTTGGTACATTAGGGTACAATAAAAAACAAAAAATATTAATACACAATATATACAAAATTTAACATAGAACAGGTAGGAAATATATAATCAACCATAACTCATGCATTCTTTTTTGAGGTATGTAGAGAGGGATCTCTTAAAGACTTTAGGCTTTGGGAAGATTTTAAAGTGTGCGCGGGAGGTCGTTCCATAATTGCGGTGCTCTGTAGGAAAAAGAGGATTGGGACGCTTTCTTTTTGTATGGAGGTAGACTAAATAAAGTGCTGGTACTGGATCGAAGGTTATAGGAGTTGGGAACAGCCGGGGAGAGCATTCTGCTCAAGAAAAGCTCTTAAACACAAGGCTGGAAAGATGAAGGGTGCGTCTGGATTCCAGCGACAGCCAGTTTAGTTCTTTTAGCATATCACAATGGTGGATCCTGTAATCACATTGTAGCGCAAATCGGCAGAACGAGTTATACAATGTATTGAGTTTATTAATGTGGGATTGCGGTACAGGTGAATATACTACATCACCATAATCCATGATTGGTATCAGCAATCAGACCAAATAGAAATCTGTTTCTTTATTTGTTAACAATCACGTTTTTATGCAGCTCAGTTGACTAATTTAATTTAAAAAAAAAGTTAACTAAAGGAAACATTAGTATTCTGACATAGTATAATGTAAATAGAATTAAGCTATTATGAAATAAGGGATTAAATTAATAGTTGCTGGAAAAAAAGGCATCTCTCATAAAATGAATATTCAGAAGTTATAAAAAAAACCTCTAATATTTACTTTCACAGCATCAATTAAAAACTGTGCTCAGCTCCATGTTTTTGGTTCAACTGAACAAATTTTTCTGAAATTTAAATTTTGTTCAGGATGCCCGATGCTTATTTTTGTTCAGTTTGGTCAAATTATGTTTATGGAAACTGTTCCGGTGACCCGAGGGTTATCATGTGGTGACCTGCCAGCACTTTCAAGACTTGGGCATTCGTTTTCAGATTAATGCAAATTTGTCTGAGTTTCATGCAATTCATTCATCTGTGCAAAACACAAATTAATTGCAATATGGACAAAATGTCTGAGCAACGACGTGAACATAGAAGAAAAATCATCTGTGCATTTGTTAATTCGGCATTCATCCAATTGCAAAAAGTGAATTTCAAATTTAAGATAAAAACAGCAAAACTTGAAACATTCTTTAAGTAAGTTATGCTTTCAGTTTGGCTACTCTAACTGTAAATTTAAAATTCACCTTGAATTCACCTTGAATACGCACTTTAGTAAATATTCCTGAGAAACTGCCAGTCACTTCCTCCACTTAACGAGTTAAATTAACTCTACACACTTAGTTCAGGAAAGACATCTGTAACAGATAGACGGGCACCCCGACTGGGTACCTCCATTGAAGGATGCTCCTAGTGCTTCCTGAGGGCTCCAAGCACTCCAGCCGACACCATAACCACTGTAGACTCCCACAGAGAGCAAGACAGGAACAAGCTCTTACAAGAGCTTTTTGACCGACCGCAAGCACACTTTTTGACCGACCGCAAGCACATTTTCATGCCCAAAACAGTTCCATAGATTTGGGCTGTGCGGTCGGTTTATTTCAGGCTGAAAAAATGTGTGTCCCCAGATGGTTCTTAAAGGGCCAGCAGCAGCATAACAAAATACAATATGCCCAAATACTGTATCTAAAGGGCCAAATCTACCAGGGGCCATAGTCAGCAGGCAGGGGCAGGCACACAGGCTTCTCCAATGCCCAGTGGCGAGGTCGGTTTTGCCACAACATCCCACAATGCAACTTCAGTCCGAGCACTGTGATTTGTTGGCTTGTAAGCCAACCAAACATAGTTCTCTGATTGATAATGCATAGCATAGGAAAGGCTATATAAGGCTTTTCCCACCGTCCAAGCTCAGTCTGCACGGAGCCATCAATGGGTAAAGGTGGATCTATTTTTAAGAACTGAGTTTTTTTTTTCAAGATGTCTATTTTTTTTATTATAATAGTTGCAACAGTACTTTAATAGTTTTTTTTGTGTTGTTTGGGTCTGAAAAAAGAAGCTTTAAGAAAACAGAAGACATCTGATGGTAAGTATAACTCTTTCTTAACAAACAATTAGTTTATGGCCCCCCCAAACTAGTATTAGAGTGAGGAAGATAGATCATTTTTGTTCATGGATGGGTGTGGATAGTGGCTTGGGAACCCCCAGCAGCAGCGTAACTACCATTGGATGGGCAGTGTTGGGGCTATAATTACATGTGGGGGACATCCTCCAGCCCTCACCCATGTGTGACAGGTGTGGCCTATGTTGATATTAATAAAGGGGTGGATGCTATTGTCCATCTCCTTTACAGTAAAGGGGAAGTGGACATGCTAATCACCATCCCACGAACTAAGAGCTTCAGGTAGGAAGTATTAATGAGAATAGGGGAGACAGAAAAAATAGAAAGAAATGGGATCCTTGTGAAAATAGGTGTAAAAGGGAATAAACACCACCTCCACACTGATCCCAAATTTGCAAACTGAATATAATGCTGACTGGAGATAAAGCTGTAGGCACCAAAGCATCCAGTGGTATGGACCAGAGAGAGACCACTAAATATCTGCAGTAACAGTAACAGAAAGTATCAACACAGAAATAAATTGTGACTCCAAATAATAATAAATACCGAACTAGCCTTATAAAGCTACTCCCATGCCTAAGTAAGATAAAGTTACTAAACACCTACGTCTGCAATATTCATTTAGGCTTTATTAGTCCCGGTCCTACTCTACTGCTGTGGGGGACACTAGGATGACCCCCCCTTTTGTTTCCAATATGTTGGGTAGAGCTAAAGCTAAGAAATATAGAGTCAAATTGACCCCATCAATTTTTTTAAATTAGCTTTATTAATGTGGTGACTGCCTAGTGTTGGTAATTAGTGGAGCCTGAATCACGAAACATCCCATCTATTGGCTGTTTTTGTTGTTCAGTGGCTCAGTCTAAAGTCTATTAAAAATTGATTTTGTGGACAAACAACCAATCACTCCCAATTGAATTAATACATTTGAAAAAAAAAAAATGATGGTGCTTATGGGACAACAGCATAAACACCTTTTTTTATCAACCCATGATTAAAAGGTGGAGCAAACAGATAAACTAGGAAGGGGTTGTAGCTCAAAGAGTTGCATAAGGATTAAGGGGTCACCAAGTCCCCTAGATGAATACTAACAGAACTAGGGGATACCCAGTCCTCCAGAGTTGTAGAGTCAGATGATATCTATTCTCTCCAGACTTAATAAAAAAAACCTTACCAGAACAAATAGGACAAGGGATGACCATTCTCCTGGTCCAGCAAAGTTTACATCCACAGTAGCTATAGAATACCAAGCATCTAGTCATCAACTAACCCTAATATTAAAATATAAATATAATATTAACCCCCTTCTAATAATATTAGGGAATTTCTGAGTTAAGCTATTACAAAATGTATAAGAATAATCGATAGTTTCCTGTCACTTTTCCTTGTTTCACTTTTTTTTCGGATTTCTAAAGTAAAATAAATTAAGCCAGGGAAACAACTTTCCAGCTGTCAGTACAAGTGAATCTTAAGCCAACTGCTTTATTGTTGCAATAATTTGTCCTCATTATGGATATCGCAAGTATACATCCAAAATGCGCTAACCAACATGCCTTTAAAAGTAAATCGAAATGTCAGACTTTTTGTTGACAGAATCATAGGTACAATACAGAGGCGGACTACAAAATTGATAAAAGGAATAGAACATTTTACTTATGAAGAGAGGTTAACAAATATACATCTCTTTAGTTTGGAAAAAACGGCACCTCAAAGGAGATATGAGAGCATTATACGAACATATACGAACTATTGTCTGGAAAGCTATTCATAAATAGGAATATACATAGGACATGAGGTCACGCGTTTAGACTGGAAGAAAGGAGATTTAGACTAAGGCAAAAGAAAAGGTTTTTTTTAAAGTAAGAACAATAAGGTTGTGAAATTCTATGCTTGAAGAGGTGGTTTTATCAGAGTCTATACAGATGTTTAAACAACAATTGGATAAATACTTGCAAAAACATAATGTGCAGGGCTATACATTTTAATTTAGTGGAGTAATAGCTTCTTGATACAAGGAAATATTTGACTGCCATTCTGGGGTCAAGAAGGATTTTTTCCCTAGTTTGTCGCACAATTGGAAGCACTTCAGACTGTGATTTTTGCCTTTTTTGTATCAACAGCTAAAAACCAAATATAAGAAAGGCTGAACTTGATGGACGCATGTCTCTTTTCAGCCTATGTAACTATATATACAAACATATATGGTGACATTAAATACATGATACAATTAGAAGATTTGTTGTACATGTGTGTGTTTTGTGTTGAGGTGTTATTTCCACTTAAATAAATAATAATGTGGACTTAAACACTGTCTTGAGAAATTATAACATTTATTCATCCAGCCTTCATTAGTTATTGCTACCAGTTATCAGTCTATCTGTGTTGTTTACGAATATTTTTTATTTATTTTCCTTTCCCCTAAGGCTCAAGAAAAACATAATCCAAATCTTGTGTAATTTTAGGTAATGTCAAAACTGATAGCTGCATGAACTACATGAAAGATTTACTATGAGTGCAATTTCTTTGAAATTATGCAGTCCATTTTCTCCCTCATTGTGCGGATAAAAGGAAATCTAATGGGTTAGCAAATTCCTTTGCAATATGGTAACATTAGGCTGTATTATTCACTTTTTTCCTTGAATCATTTGTAATATGGATAGAAATAGCAACATAGTCTGAATATTTTGAAAATCTCCAAGGTTAAAGATTAAATGAAGAAACAAATTATTTTGCATGGCATAGTTTATTAACAACTAATAATCCCTTGATTTTGCTAATTCGTAATTGTTGGCATTTTGATGTTCCAGGTTTCCATTAAAAAAAAACAAAAAAAACATTTACAATACAAGACACAAAAGAAGAAAAGTCCAGATCTCTCTATCATATAGTTTATGAATATCCTTACATTTTCTCATAAGCACCTTATTTTGAAGAACACTGAATAAACTGCTTTGTAATCCTGGATGATGTGACAGCTTTTAAGACATCTGGAGCTATAGGGATTGGACAGTTGGGTATCATTTTCAATATTGTCAATACATTTTATAGACAATCTTTACTTGTTAAAATGGCTGGCATTCAGATTAGCAAGCAGCGATGATTTCCAAACTGCAAAATCCTACCATTTTAGTGACTTGTAATTCCAGACTGACAAAACTGTTTATGTCTCCAATAGAAAATAATAGAATAAAATAAAAGGAGTCATTAAATGCTATTTTATGACTCATTTCCATTCTAGATTTTTTTTCTATGCAAAATTTAAAAGGCTGCCACCATTAAATGAAATTTAAACACCGCCTTAGCTGGGTGTAATGAGACAAAATCAAGTTGACAACTGCAAACTTCCTGCACATCCTATGCAAAGAGAGATGGAGATCATCATCTATCTCAAATAGCAAAAATAAATAAATGACAAATACCAGGTAGGGCACCAATGAGTATCCCCTTACCCTTTCCTTCACTACACCGACTGTAAATTGAATGTTTTACAAATGGCTATAAACACGTACAGTATAAGTGTCAAGTGTGTTTATCTATAAGAGTGAGTCCCTGGCAATGTGTTTGTGGCAGTATGCATTTGTGTGAGTTCATGTGGGAGTTCATAGCAAAAACGGAGGGATAGAAAGGGGGGCAGGGTAGGGAAATTAACCTGAGCCCACCAGACATCTTTAATTTCTGTTGAACTTCCCTTCAGGTCAAAGGTTGCCAGCCTTCCCCTGCATATTGGTGTGTTTGTGTAAATGTGAAATGCATATTTATGTGTAATTTTGTCTGAGAATGTATATTGGTATATTATGTGTGGTAAATTGTATGTGTCTGTATGCATGGGAGTGTGTGTCTGTGAGAGAATGGGGGTGTTACTAGATAGAATCTATAATGGTTGATATAAAGAGTGAAACTATAGATACTAGACACAGAGAGTTTTCTAATATTAATTTTGAATTCCCTGCATTATCATAAAATAATACACTCTATCTAATTATATCTGGATAATTATTTAATGACTTTTTATATGTAGATTACTAGATTATTTATTTTATTTATGCCAAACAAAAATGATGCACAAATACTAAGTGCAAAATGCAGTGAACACTTTTAAATGAATTACATTGAACAGTGGGCATACATTTTACAATATACCAAATTTATTCTATTATTCTAGCCAATATAACTGCATTAACAAACATTTACATCCTCCACTAAAATCTTACAGCGAAGGTAATATGAATCAAAATATAACATTTCAAAGACCTTGAAAAATGTGAGTCAAATGGAAAAAGCATCTACTTTAATTAAAGTTTAATGAACAGAGCAGTTTCCATATACCAAATATGTTTTTCATTACTAAACAACATTCTCATAATTAGATTCTCTAATATTAACTTCATTGTAACATATTTTATGTAAAATACTTTCTCATATCATTGCTAAGTGAAGTACACTTGACAATGCTGCCTAACAAATGGAAACAAATGTATAAAAGTGCAAGTTGCTTTTCATTTTAGTCTATAGGATCTTTTTGTACATATTTTCTGCACTTTGTATTTCGCATCATAATCATCATTTTTTTTGGGTTGTAACTCAGTTTTTGGTCTAAATAAGATGTTTGTTATACGGTGTTACACTATACAGTTAATTATATAGTGTTGTAAAAATAATATATTTTGCAGTATATACACTGTCTCCTCTGCCACCTCCCTCATTCTAAAATACCTTCTTATGGCTGGTTTTGTGTGTTTTTTTCCAATAACACTGCACTGTATGTCATTAGCAAACACAGCAAAGGTTTCTGAGAGTTGCAATTCAGATAACATGTTTCAAGTAAAATACTGATAACTACGCTCCAAGTCCAAAAAGCCTACTGTGAGCAGAACGTAGGCTGTAAACAGAGATCTTTGAAATCTACTAGTCACCCCCTCCTTCCTTCACAGTGTGTAACAATCTGATATATTTTAGGTGTGAGTTATCTCATGTGTTTTACAGGTTTAATGAAGAAACATAGTCTCAGCCTCGTTTCATGCACATTTCTTCTTCAAAGCAAACAGCTTAAGAGTACATATGTTCAATTTGTACCAGGTTAAGCTGTGAGTTGTACAATGCAAAACAAAAACACAAAGTAAATAATAAGCAGCGGAAAAAAAAAAATGGAACTAATCCATTTTTTTTTTTTTTTTAAATCTATTTGATAATATACACTGATCAGCCACAACATTAGGGCCACCTGCCTAATATTGTGTAGGTTCCCCCTGTGCTGCCAAAACAGCTCTGATGCATCAAGGTATGGACTTTACAAAACCTCTGAATATGTCCTGTTGTGTCTGGCACCGAAAGATTAGCAGCAGATCCTTAAATCCCTTCACGTTGTGAGGTAAAGCATCCAGGCATCTAATTTGTTGTTTCACCACATTCCACAGAGGCTCAATTCGAATGAGATCTGGGGAATTTGGAGGTCAAGGCAACACCCTGCTTTTTTTGTCATGTTCCTCAAACCAGTGTGGCAGGGTGATTTATCCTATAGAAAGAGGCCAATGCCGTTAGGGAGTACCATTGCCATGAAGGGGTGTACATGTTCTATAACCATCCCTAGGGGTACATGTCAAAGTAACATCCACCTGAATGTCAGGACCCAAGGATTCTCAGCAGAACATTGCCTAAAGCATAACAAGGACTCTGCCAGACTGTCTGCTTACCATAGTAAATGATAGCTATTATAGTAATGATAGCTATTTCTTACCTAGGTAAATGATGAAAAAACACCGGCCTTTCACCTGATCTAAAACATGATTCATCGGATAAGGCAACTTTCTTCCATTGCTCCATGGTCCAGTTTTGTTGCGCATGTCCCCATTGAAGGAGCTTTCATTTGTGGACAGGGGTCATTATGGGACTCTAACTGCTCTACTGCTATGCAGCCCAATATGTAGCAAACTGAGATGCAGGTCTGACTGTGACAAACCCTGTAATTTCCTGCTATCGGTAGTTTGATCTACCGAACACCGATCACCCCCTGGCTCATCTAACTTCATTTAAATTAAGCGCTCTCCCTGGGCGGCAGCTGTTCGATTGACCCAACAACATGTGCACTGGAAAACGGCGGCCATCATGTCTACTGAAAGCAGGCATTGGTACTTGGTCATCAAGTGTCTGGAACTCTAATTCAGACACTCGACCTCATGAACACTGGTAACTTTGTATGAACACCTGCTTCTATTCCTGACAAGTATCGACTACCGGAAACTTAATGGTAGGACAGTCACTGATGCCTACCCTATGATCCTGATAGACGAGCTGCTAGATCATATGGCAGGGGAGAAAAGCAACATTTCGACCAAACTGGTCTTTGTCAAGCTTGGTGGAGCAATGTGACAAACCCTGTAATTCCCCAGTTTTTTTTCCTGCATTCAGTAGTTTGATCTATTGAATACCGACCACCCCCCTTGCTCATTTAACTTCAAAGTAACCACAAAATTAAGTGCTCTCCCTGAGCGGCCACCATTTGTATAATCGAATGACACGTGCACTAGAAAACGGCGGCCATCTTGTCTACCAAAATTATGCACACTTGACCTCGTGAACACCGGTAACTTTGTACGAATGCCTGCTTCTATTTTCCAACTGTGCTTTATAATGTTATTTATTTTTTTTTGTTCAAATAAGTTATTTGTTTTTTGCAAATTAATTCTAAACTTAAAATCTATAAATTTAATTATTTCTTTATTCCTACACGCACACGCGCAGACGCACACGCGCACACACACACATATATATAATTCTAATTATTAGAATGCAGATTTTTAATACCATATTACTTTTACAAAATCAATTAATATATATATATATATATATATATATATATGTACATTGATTAAGTAAACGTAATATGGCATTAAAGATCTACATTCTAATGACTGGAATTATACATAATAAATTCAATCTATTGGCTTCAAGGAAGAAAATCCCTCGGGGCATGCAATCCATATTTTAAGCAAGTACTATATAGTTATTAGCTTATGAATCAGCTACTTGAGCCATAAAACATAACTTATGGCCAATTAATTTGGTCTGATCTGGAGGGGTTGAAGGCCTGTCTGAGTAAAATATCTTAAAGACATACACAATATTTAAGCAGGAATGACCAGTTTCTATGTTATGAATTAAATAATTCCATATGGGATATAAGTACTATAAGTTAGATCCTAGATAAAATATTATCTGTATATATTTGCAGTATTTTGTATATTTGCTACATTTATATTGCAATTTATAAGACATTTATAAATGAGGTAGATCTTCATAGATAATGATGAACCACTTTTACATTTTCCTAGGAATTTAACCTATTTATATTGCCTTGCCATGAGTAAACTGTATGTTGGTGCCAATGAATTTCAAAAATTGCCTTATGAACCTTTACAAGATTAATCCTGTATATTTTTGTATACATGTAAAACAAAGGTTGTATTCACATTCAAATGGAAATATAAAAATAAATGACAGAGATCTGAGACCACCAGTAATTTAAATGTCCATAGGGACTTGATATAGTGCATAAGTAATTTTTGTTTTTTGCTGGATACCTGCAAGATCAAACTTTATTTTCTTTCCTATTGTTTGTCTTAGTAGTGAAGATTACTAAATAAACGCATTTCAAATAGGAGTTTGTACTTCTGTTTAGAGCAAAACTATAAACAAAGTTCAGATTTAAAAATGTTTCAGAGCTGGTCAGGCACAATTACAATCTCACAAAAAGTCAATAGAAGAATAGTCAGGCCATGGATATTTCTCCCTGCACAATACTGAAGGATATACATAATGTAATGGAATACATGTCCAAAGAGACACTGAATTCATTTACTCTTTTTTTGAACATGGACAACTTAGGAAATCAACATGTTGAGAAATCTAGGTAATAGAGGTTTTTAGTATTATTGTTATGACCATATTTTATCTTGTTGTCTGTTGTGAAATCTAGGGGGTGCAATAAGGTTAATTTAAAACCTTGTGCCAATTTCTTATGAAATCTGCACTTTTTGTAAAATGAAAAAAAGAGGACATACTCCACACATAAAACATTTCATTATGCTAAAGGTCTGTAATATCCCTTTAAGGTTAGAATTGGCATTTAGGGTTAGGGTAAGTGTTAGCGTTAGTGTTGATGTAGGGTTATGGTTGAAGTAGGGTTAGACTTGGTGTAAGAATTAGTTTAGGGTTACGGTTTATACCAGGATTATGTGTCTTTCTTGTTGCAGTTGTATCTTGTACCATACCATCAAATGTGATTATTATTATTTTTGTGCTGATAATTGTAGCAATTTCAGACTTTAGTACAATTTATTGCATCAGAGCTGGAATAGTGTAACTCATTAAAATACTCATTAAGTAGTTTCCTGCATACTGAGGAATGCATAATTATATGTTTTAACAATTTCAGTGCCAGTGGTGTGACACTCACTTTGTGTTGCAATGTGCTGGTTATCTGTCTGGTGTTCAAATGGTTAAGTTAGTGCAATTAAGCATAGAAAGTGTGAAATTATGGTGGAGTGAACACATAGCAAAAAGGCCTACACTGCAGCTCAATGAAGACTTGGGGTACTGTAGGCAGTGCTTCATCTCATAAAAGTGATTATAATGTCTGGAGTCCCCTGGTGAAATCCTTCCAATCAATGTTAAATCATCTGTCATGATTTATTGCAACACAGCAAATCAACCCCTGTGCTGCCAAGGTTAATGAGGAAGAATTTGCCTGAGCATCCATGGGTGACTGTAATTGGCTGAGAATTTCAGCTGACCACTTTTAGCCTAACACAGTGCTCATTCCGGTATGAATTAGTATGGCTTGAAGGAAGTGTGTAATCTCTGCCTTAGCCATGCCTCCAGTGTGGGCAGGGCTATTTGAAGCCAGAGACCCTAATTCGTTGTTAAATTACTTGAAAATTGTTTAACACTGAATGGAAGGACTGTGTCATGGGACTCCAGACATTTAAACAAGTTTATGAGGTGACATTGCTATATTGCCTACCGTATTAATAACAAGATTGGACAGTCTTTCATCTCAACCCAGAGAAGTATGCATTGTATACTCTATCCAAAGTCAATTAGAGATGACACTTTTCTTATCTCTCCTTCTTTATTACTCTGTGTGTTGACAGTCTGTGCATTAGCTCCCAATCGTGTTTGTATATACCCTGTTATAGGGCATACAGTGCAGACTTTGTTACCTGAACCACTTTAACAGTTTGCATAGGACTAGAAGCACACCAACGCACTTCTTTTTCTACAGGTTGACTTTTACTTAGAATAAAGCAGAGGTCAGAAGGTAGAACACAAACTGCTCAATTTCACTAGCCAGTTATAGCAAATAAGTTCAGATTATTCCATTCGCGGGTTGCAGGTTTATCAAATTGTCTAATGGGTACTTTCGTCACAGCAGTATCTTACCACTATTCAACACACTTTGCTCTAGATTCAATAGTTTTATGTCTGTCTGTCTGTCTACTATTGTAACTATGATTACTACTGCCTTCACTTTCCTTATCCTTTGTAGCTCCTCTTTCAGTCTTTGGTATTTTTTTCCCTTCTCTTGTTCTTGATGTTGTGGTCACTGCCACACACAACACCACTGCAGTCTTTTGTTCCCTGTTTACCACCACAAAGCCAGGTTGGCTGGCCAGTACTTGGTTGTCTTTCTGGATCTTAAAGTCCGACAGGATCTGTCATGATCACCTACCCTTTGTGGTATCTCCCATCTGGCAGATCTAGCTGGACTAGTGTGAGCTGGGAACTGAATGGAATGTCTTGGAAATGGATGATGTGTCTAAAAGTGATTGTCCCTTTGCTGAGAAGCCCACTGGATTTTTTCAATTTATTAGAACTGTGGTAGCAGTAACTAGGTGGACAACAAACCATGTTGGTTTGAGCTAATGACTGAATGGAATGGCCTGGAATTTGCTAGTAAAGGACTATGCCCATTATGGTGAGGTCAGGCAATTTTGTTTATGTAAGCTAGCAAGGTAATACTTTTGATTTATGCCATATAAATATAAATAAAGTGCATGCAAATACAGTTGTATTTTGTAGATAATTTATAATATAAAACTGTTCTTGCTGTTTATCTCTTCTGCCTTCAGTTGTGACTAATTCTGTTACATGAGGATTTTAAGCTATTCTTCTTAAAAAAAAAATCTGCTATAATAATGAAGTAAAGTTATTACACTAAACAAGGACTCATGGTGAATCGAAACTTGTAAACTTATGTCTTAATGGACACTGTTGGAAATAATAAAGTTTTTTTTTTTTCCCAGTGGAGTTAAACTCAACTTAATCCTCAAACTTTGATCAAGTTACCTTATTTCACTGTCTTGTAATAAAGTTTTTGGTTTTGAACAATAATATAACTAATGGCAACATTACAGTTAGGGAAACCAAAGAGATAGTCTGTATTTTACATTACAAATATAAAAGATGAGGTTAATATCATGCCAGTACATTTTTAATGTGCTTGACATTTATTTGAGTGGAAAAATGAAAATCACTTCCATAATAGGAACCCCATGGGCAAGCTCCAGGGGTTTTCAAACACTCCTCGGTTGCTATAGAAGAAAACCCAAAAGGACTAGCACAAGCTAGAGTCTTCATTACTTTCTGCAGTCTTACAGAATAATATTACAGTTCTTTGGTGTATGTCACATTTGTAGTAATATTTATTTATCTACTTACTGAGTTTTCCAAATATTGTAACAAGACATTTTGTGCATCGGAGAAATATCCAATATACTAATTATATGCCTGAAAAAAAGTTCAGTGACACACTCCTTCAGAACAAATCATGTTGTGATTATTAATATTCCTTTATTATTACCGTTTCATCCTCAAACCTATTATAATGTATTTATAATGTAAGACGTCCAATTTACACACCACACCACTGTCTATCCAATTTACAAAGAGATCATTATGTAAATTTGAAAATAAGAACTAAAAAAGTTAGCTTAAAACTATGCCTTTAATATAATGCAAACCAAAATGTATTTAAAGGGACATACCGGACCCCTAAAGCATTGTTACTTGCAAAGCTTTCTTTATGAAGAGTGTTCCCTCTTTTTATATTTTACATAAAATGCAAAGTTTAATAGAAATTGACCCTTTCATAAATTAACCTAACAACCCCATGGCTTTCAAACCGAAACCAAACGCTGTTAATTCCTGGTTTGGTTAACTCAGTGGAGTTAAACTATAGAGGCAGCAATTGCTCAGAGCAACTGCCATGCAAAGACTTCTCATTGGGCTGCATTGGGAAGTCTGTGATTGGACAGCCACAGAAAGTCTGGGCGGAGTTTGAAGGGGAGGGTTGGCAACAGGCAACAGAACTGCAGGTTTTGCCAGGTGTTGTTAGATTTACCCTCAAAGAAAATACATAGATTGACACATGTTTTTATTTGGGGTATATCTACTAAACATTGATTTTTTGTATTTGTATTTGTGTAGTGGGGTGTTCCTTTAAATAAACCTTATGCATGTCACTTCTGATTCAACACTAGTTATGGAGAGGCTTAAAATACAGTTATATGCATTGCACTTAGAGAAGAAAGAGGGAATACAGGTATAAATAATCTGCATCGACAAGGCACGTTTATGGGTGGGGTATGGGCACACATGGAGGTATGAGTGGGCGGTAGAGTATCACAGACATTTTATTTACTTAAAAGGTATAAAAGTCAACCTTGTTATTAATCAGTGTACAACGAGTGGCAATGGGGTTACAGTAAAACATATGCAAAATAGAATAATACATATAATAAGGATGCTTGTTCATAGCTGTAGAATTGTAAGATATTCAGCATATTCTGTATTTTTGAGATCAGTCCTGGAAACAAGATGGCCTTGTACAGATTGTTGCTCTGTGTGTGGGTGTTTATATATTGCACCTAGTGAATACAGAGACTTGTTTGCTTCTAATGTTGACATTTCCTCTTACGTTATTTTCTCCTGTGCTTTCATTTATTGTATTAAATCATACAGGCATAATTCATGCTTAACTTTCCTATTCCATTAATTATTTAAATAGATTTTTGTATCTAGGCGTATTCTACCACCTTACAAAAAAAGGGGGGTAAGGGCTGCGCTAATAAATAATAAATAAATCGGATATAATCAATAGACAAAGTTCGTCCAAAAATAAATTGAAACAGTCTCACTGATATGTGATGGTAAGATAATAATCCTCAGGTGTTGATCCGTCCGTATGGTGGCAGATAGTCCATATATGTGGAAATAAAAACAGATAGAGAGCTTCCAATGGTGAAATATAGTAAGTCCAAATGTGATGTATAAATCAAGAGAAAGGTATTTCACTCACATTTGTTGGAGCTTGAACCAGCTCTAGGAGAAGAGGCACTTAGTGGTTTGATCCCCACTAGTGATGTCACGAACCCGAAATTTTCGGTTCGCGAACGGCGAACGCGAACTTCCGCAAATGTTCGCGAACCGGCGAATCGGGCGAACCGCCATAGACTTCAATGGGCAGGCGAATTTTAAAACACACAGGGACTCTTTCTGGCCACAATAGTGATGGAAAAGTTGTTTCAAGGGGACTAACACCTGGACTGTGGCATGCCGGAGGGGGATCCATGGCAAAACTCCCATGGAAAATTACACAGTTGATACAGAGTCTGGTTTTAATCCATAAAGGGCAGAAATCACCTAACATTCCTAAATCACAATCAATATGGATTGACACCTGACATATGACATATTGACACCTTGACATATGGATTGACACCTGTCCTCAGAGCCCCTGATGCACACGGACACAGAGCAGAATAGAGACTGGTCCCCTACATAGGGTCACTTGGCAGATATGGATTGACACCTGTCCTCAGAGCCCCTGATACACACTGACACAGAGCAGAATAGGGACTGTTCCTCCTACATAGGGTCACTTGGCAGATATGGATTGACACCTGTCCTCAGAGACCATGATACACACTGACACAGAGCAGAATAGAGACTGTTCCCCCTACATAGGGTCACTTGGCAGATATGGATTGACACCTGTCCTCAGAGACCATGATACACAGCTGACACAGAGCAGAATAGGGACTGTTCCTCCCCCTACATAGGGTCACTTGGCAGATATGGATTGACACCTGTCCTCAGAGACCATGATACACACTGACACAGAGCAGAATAGGGACTGTTCCTTCTACATAGGGTCACTTGGCAGATATGGATTGACACCTGTCCTCAGAGCCCCTGATACACACTGACACAGATCAGAATAGAGACTGTTCCCCCTACATAGGGTAACTTGGCAGATATGGATTGACACCTGTCCTCAGAGACCATGATACACACTGACACAGAGCAGAATAGGGACTGTTCCCCCTACATCGGGTCACTTGGCAGATATGGATTGACACCTTGTTACAAACTGCTATTTGTAACGGCCCCTTTAAATGGCAAATTGCCCTGTTTCCCTGGGTTGTGGAGAAGCCTCTTTGCCAGCCTCCTCCCGCATGACTATGGCCCCTGGGAGATTGTGAAAATGTATGCACTTTTATTTGGTGTGTATGGCCCTTTAAGACTGTCGGTGGGCATATTGGGGCTTATGGACTCTTTATGTGACTGGTGCTGGCCCTTTAAACACCTTTTTGGGACATCAGGAAGATTGGGACACTGCCCCTTTAAGGCCGTGTCCCCAGACTTGTTGGGGACACTGCCCCTTTAAGACGGTGTCCCCTGTGTCCCCAGACCTGGTGCAAACCCTTTGTGCCTGCCTGGCTATTTCCCACTTGGTTCAGTAAATGGGGCTTACTGAACCAAGTACCACACAGGCAGACCACCCAGAAGTGGAAGTGTGCAGGCAATTTACCTCCCAGAAGCTGCGGTTAACCGCAGCTTAATTGACAATGCTGGGAGGTCTTTGTTCGTTTGCCGAACACGTGGCGGCGGCCATCTTTGATCATTCGACGAGGTCAGCGGTATGTGTAGCCAAATTCATGGAACTAAAATCGGCTACACATTTCCGAACACCGCTGAGCTCTACCTTCTCTCCCTACTGGTTTTACAGCTTAGTCCCATTCGGCGATGGGACTTAGTCGTTTTTTCAGCCTGAAATAGACCGACCGTCATAAAGGGACCTCCAGCTAACTTTTGAACCCCTGGATGGATTTGGCTGATTTTTGGTTATGTTTATGTTTTAAGTGTGCTGATTCCAAATATGTAATTATGAAGATGGGATGTGTAGTTTTAAAGTTACAGTGTATGGCTAAAAACTGTATTTTTACTGCCTGTGTTTAATTATGTTAATCTCTTCCCAAACGTCATTTCGTTCAAAGTGGAGAGAATGTTAAAAAAAATATATTTTTGTTCGGAGTGTGAGAAATGCTTTTCAGCAGCTTCATCATTTGAGGAGCCATACAGGAAAGCCTTATTTATTGGTGTGTTTAGTACTATTTTTATCAGTTTAATACCTTCCGCGTCTCCTATCAGTGGACGTGTATATGGCAGCCATTTTAGGAACGGTACACCTGGGACCCGAGCAAGGTCACCTCGTTCAACAGGCTTGCAGCGTATCCTCCAGGAAGAAGAGCCTGAACCCTTACCGGCTGCACGTGTCTTACCTGTACATGGAAGCTGCTGTGGTTCCTTGATGAGCCAGCTGCCCGTGAGTTAACATGTCCCGTGGAGAAGCACTCTGTCCTGTAAAGCCTCACCAAAAAATAGGAGTGGTGTGTTTAGTATTGTTCTGATCAGTTTAATACCTTCCGCGTCTCCTATCAGTGGACGTGTATATGGCAGCCATTTTGTCAGATTCCAGTTCTTGTGCCCCACAGTTCAAAATAACATTCAAATGACAATTCATGACAGATCACACAAGTGAATAGCCCTGCCAACGCCTTCTCAGAATTTTTTCGTTTTCTATGAAGAAATAGAAATGCAAGAGCAGAATAGAGACTGTTCAGTTTAATACCTTCCGCGTCTCCTATCAGTGGACGTGTACACAGCATTGATTTTTGTAACAGGGAGATGGAAGAAGAGGCTTGGTCGGTCCTCTTACTGCAAATTTGGGGCACTGCGCGGTCAAGCTAATGTGACACCAGATAGGAGTGGTGTGTTTAGTATTGTTCTGATCAGTTTAATACCTTCCGCGTCTCCTATCAGTGGTCGTGTACACGGCATTGATTTTGTAACAGGGAGATGGAAGAAGAGGCTTGGTCGGTCCTCTTAATTCAAATTTGGGGCACTGCGCGGTCAAGCTAATGTGCCACCAGATAGGAGTGGTGTGTTTAGTATTGTTCTGATCAGTTTAATACCTTCC
>OW240921.1:84901494-84951698 GCA_933207985.1 Pelobates cultripes | reverse complement strand
GGTCTGCTAGGGAGGGTGTGCTGCTAATTGGCTGGAATGTGTCTGCTGACTGTGAGGTACAGGGTCAAAGTTTACTCAATGATGACGAATAGGGGGCGGGTCGAACTGCGCATATGTTCGCCCGCCGTGGCGAACTCGAACATGCTATGTTCGCCAGGAACCGTTCGCCAGCGAACCGTTCGGTACATCACTAATCCCCACTATCAGATACACTTGAGTGGTGGGTCCGTCTGTCCGGCTTTGGGTTTCCTTGGTGTAGGCTGGGACCTACTCAGGTGTGCGTAGTTCTTTAGTGCTGGGGAGATAGGTCCGCCTCTCCAATTTTGGATAATGGGTATCCACAAAATATATAAAATAGTAGATAGTGCTCTCAGTTTGAACAATAAAACAATTTTAAAAAAAATAAGTTATACTTACAAGAATAGAGCAGACAGATACTGCTCTATTACCACAGCGCTGGTGGAATTATCCCCACCTAAGGATTTCTTTGGACGGGATACACTTGACGGTTAGGCTTTTTAAATTTATAAATTTATATATTTTATAAAATAAAAGGATTAAAAAAAAAATAATAAAAAATAAAATATAAAAATTATAAAAATAAAAAAAACTTACAAAATTATAATAGAATATATGAGAGTGCCAGGAGTAGTTAAAGTGTATAAAATGCAATAAAAATAAGTATAAAATTGGTCCTAGATTAAAAGGTAACCAAAAATAACTTTTATTGATTTAAAATACACTTATTAAAACCATTTACGTGTTTCACCTATGAGGTTTTTTCAAATTGGTAAAAGAACAATACACCTGGCAGAAAACAGAATTTATAAGTCCATACAGAGATTGAATATGGCGCCAAATTTTAGTGCATCAATCATATTCAATGATTGAAACCGAACAAAAAAATACAATAAGAAATAAGTTAAAAACCATATAGGTACAAAGGTCTAAGCCTGATTAGGCTTAGGTAGTGCTAATTTTGTTAAAACGAAGCTTTTGAACAGTTTTAATTCAAGTTTGTCCCGATCATGTAAAAATTGTAAAAATTGCAACGTGTGTAAAACCGCTGATCCTACAATGCCACCAAAAATAACAGAATTTACTTCAAACAAAACCAAAACCACTTTTAAAATAAAAGAATTTATAACATGTAACACCAAAAATGTCATCTATTTACTGCAATGCCCGTGTGGCTTCCAATACGTTGGGATGACTACTAGATGTTTAAAAATCAGATTAGGTGAGCATTGTAGGAACATAAAAAATGGTTATTTAAACCACTCTCTATCCAAGCATTTCTTAATTCACAATAAAGACCCAAAAATGTTAAAATATATGGGTATAGAAAAATGCTCATTATCTTGGAGAGGAGGAGATATAAAAAATATTCTAGGCTAAATTGAGATGGAGTGGGTCTATAAACTACAGACTCTAACACCTAATGGACTTAATGCAGATTTTGATCTGCATAATTTTTTATAACAAAATCCACTTTTTATTGTTACCTTTTTTATGGAAGTCTTATCCCTTTAATTTATTTTCAGTGCATTTATATTACCAATACTTAAAAATGCAAAAATTATATATCACACAAAACATTTTCTATTTTCATTTATATTTTTATTATTAGTCTTATTGCAATATGCATTTTGTTTGATACCCCTATGTTAAACCTTCTATGTCCTGTTATGGTGATTTCAAATGAAATCCTCTTTGTTTTTCCTTATAATGTTTTTATTTTGTTACCTTTTTTATGGAAGTCTTATCCCTTTAATTTATTCTCAGTGCATTTATAATACTTAAAAATGCAAAAAGTATATATCATACAAAACATTTCCTATTTTCATTTCTATTATTAAAATGCAATATGCATTCTGTTTAACACCCCTATGTTAAACCTTTTATGTCCTGTCATTGTGATTTTAAATGAAATCCTCTTTGTTTTTTCTCATAATGCTTTTAATCTGTGGTTTTTAGCTTTTGGGAGCTCAGTGACCGGCAGGACTCCATTTCCCATGGAGCATTGCGCTCCCATGCCGGCCACTGAGCCCTCTGTCTACATTTCTAAGCGATCCGCCTATTCAGACGGTCCGCGCAAGCGCGGCACGTCCCGATCACGTGATCAGGACAAACTTGAATTAAAACTCTTCAAAAGCTTCGTTTTAACAAAATTAGCACTACCTAAGCCTAATCAGGCTTAGACCTTTGTACCTATATGGTTTTTAACTTATTTCTTATTGTATTTTTTGTTCGGTTTCAATCCTTGAATATGATTGGTGCACTAAAATTTGGCGCCATATTCAATCTCTGTATGGACTTATAAATTCTGTTTTCTGCCAGGTGTATTGTTCTTTTACCATTTTGAAAAAACCTCATAGGTGAAACGCGTAAATGGTTTTAATAAGTGTATTTTAAATCAATAAAAGTTATTTTTGGTTACCTTTTAATCTAGGACCAATTTTATACTTATTTTTATTGCATTTTATACACTTTAACTACTCCTGTCACTCTCATATATTCTATTATAATTTTGTAAGTTTTTTTTATTTTTATAATTTTTATATTTTATTTTTTATTATTTTTATTTTTTTATCCTTTTATTTTATAAAATATATAAATTTAAAAAGCCTAACCCTCAAGTGTATCCCGTCCAAAGAAATCCTTAGGTGGGGATAATTCCACCAGCGCTGTGGTAATAGAGCAGTATCTGTCTGCTCTATTCTTGTAAGTATAACTTTTTTTTTTTAAATTGTTTTATTGTTCAAACTGAGAGCACTATCTACTGTTTTATATATTTTGTGGATACCCATTATCCAAAATTGGAGAGGCAGACCTATCTCCCCAGCACTAAAGAACTACGCACACCTGAGTAGGTCCCAGCCTACACCAAGGAAACCCAAAGCCGGACAGACGGATCCACCACTCAAGTGTATCCGAACCACTAAGTGCCTCTTCTCCTAGAGCTGGTTCAAGCTCCAACAAATGTGAGTGAAATACCTTTCTCTTGATTTATACATCACATTTGGACGTACTATATTTCACCATTGGAAGCTCTCTATCTGTTTTTATTTCCACATATATGGACTATCTGCCACCATACGGACGGATCAACACCTGAGGATTATTATCTTACCATCACATATCAGTGAGACTGTTTCAATTTATTTTTGGACGAACTTTGTCTATTGATTATATCCGATTTATTTATTATTTATTATTTATTAGCGCAGCCCTTACCCCTTTTTTTTTGTATTTTCCTGTCTCTTAAAGGGTTTCTTGAGGGATTCCCTTTTAGGGTTGCTGCTCCTTCTTTGATTTAGCGCAGACTCTTCCCCCCTCTCTGTTGTATTCTACCACCTTGACTGAGTTTTATAAGTGTACATATCCCTTACATTTTACACATGGTCTGCCAGAATATAATATATTTTTACATTTTATCACATTATATGTTCCCCGGAACATTCTTAATATTGCATTCCACCCAGAATCCTTTACATTTGTAAAATATATATAGCAATAAAATATATTAGTTTACCTCATAATGAATTGTGGTCTGCTAATTGACCCCTAGAAATTATTTGCCCAGAGGTCACAGAGTTCCTGGGAAAAGACATGACAGTTTGTGCCAGCTTATGTATATTTTTTTTTTTATATCTGTTCAGTTCATACAAAAAATACAATGCTAGATTTATGTACTATATATTGGAAACAAATTTTTAATCCCACAAGTCACTGTTAACGTCATGATAAAATCTGAAAAATCTATACCCCAGTTTGTGAAGAGACTCTTTATTTAATAAAGAATTCAGGCAATCCAAACAGAAACATACCTTCAATATAAAACAACTAATAACTTTTTTTTTATTTTTCTTAAATGTCTCAGTGGCTTATAAAAGTCCATTACAGTATGAAATGCTGCCAATTATCTCAATTGATCTTTTGTGTACTCTCTTACTGTTATACAGGAACAGCAGTGCTTTGAATCAATCTTTAGATTACATACAAAATTTAAAAGATCTGGAAGTAAAAATCAAGGCTTTACATTTGATCTTTCTATAGTCATATAACTGTTTTGCGTTTAAGAAAGAAAACTACTTGCCTTTAACCCCTTCAGGACACAGCTTCAAAAGCTTGTCTTGCACTTAAGTACATAAGCAATTTTTGCATTTTTTGCTGTTTGCGTTCAACTGCAATTTGCATTTCACTAATTTTTTGCACCAACACATATTATATACCGGTATTTATTATGATGAAAAAACAAAAAAATGCAAAAAAAAGGAAAAATATTGCTGTTGCTTTTTACAGTTTTTGCAATAATAATGTGTGCATAATTAGTGCAGGTTAAAGAAAGTAATTAAAAATAAATTAATTTAGTTGTTCTGGTTTGCAGAATAGATAATGTGTCTCGGATTTAAAGTTTTTTTTGGTAGTTACAGATCACAAAACACAAGGAGAAAAACTTTTAATTTGGAGCAATTTTAGAATTTGGTATGTTTGTCTTATAAGCTTAATAGCCAAAAAATAAAACAAAAATGCCACACAAAAGTAAATATTTATATAAAGTAGAAATCACAGGCTATTTACCTAAGTTTAATTTGACACTTTTGATGTAGCCATTTTACGGCCAATCTCTGTTTTTTGACACACAAACTTATAACAAAGATCTTCTCATGTGTATTTTGTAAAGTTGGTGTGTGCTATTCCTTGTGTTCAGCTGCTGAGTACAACGATACTCTCATTGTATGTCTTTGGCACTATTTCATGAAGCTACAGTGCCATATAGGAGACATGTCCATTTCAGTATTTACAGTAGAATTTTAAGAGATGGATTTGATGGGTCCATGTTTCAGTTTGGGGCATTATAGCAGTTTGACTGTTAAAAAAAAACAAAAAAACACAAAGGTCTACCATTTCTTAAAGTAGACACCCTATGGTATTTCAAAAGACATATTTTAAATCTTAGATAATGCTTTTGTTAGTTTGTACCAAGTCTGGTAGCAATTAGCATTTTGTCTGCCTTTTTGACACACACTTGGAGATGTTACTGTATATTTTGCAATCCTTATGTGTGCTAAGGCAGTATAACACCTAATATGTTGTTCAGCCATGTCGTTTTAGTACAACAATGCCCCCATGTGTACCTTTTTCATGGATATATGGATGTTGAAAGGGCACATTGGAGACCAAGCCATATCAGTTTTTTCCAAACTTTGAATTTTGATACTGGGTCCATGTACAATTTTCGAGCATCTTAGCAGGTTTTGAATTCAAACTACCCCACATTTTTTTAAAGCAGACACCCTAGGGTATTTCAAAAGGCATATTTTGCAATCCCTATGTGTGCTACGGCAGTATGACACCTAATATGTTGCTGAGCTATGTCGTCTTAGTACAACAATACCCCCATGCGTACCTTTTTCAGCGATATGTGGATGTTGAAGGGACACATTTGAGACACACCAATTTCATATTTTTCAAATGAGGATGCTGGGCCTAAGTCTCATTTTAGCAGCTCATGATTGCAAATTATCTCTCAAAGGCCACATCTATTTTTTAATACAGCAGATCATCAATTAAAATTATGAACAAGTGCATACTATTTGCTGTGAAAAGGGGCATATTTGGTGTAAACTTATCAGGGGTAATACCTAGTCATCTGTGTCACAGGCAATGCTGTCACGGAATCCGAACCAAAACACACAGACAGACCACAAAGAGAAAGAACACAGAGAGAGAAACTTGTAATGCCAGTCCTTAGAATGGCCAGGTTATACAAGCAGAGAATACTCAAGTTACAAGCCAAGGCCAAAGGAGTAACGAGAAACAGAACAACGATAGGACAAGCCGAGGTTAAGGATCAGAGAAAACAGAATAAACGGGAGACAAAGCCAATATTCGGTAACCAAACAATCAGAAAGATGACTAAAATCACACCCCAAAACCGGTCTACCTTTTTGGCCTCGGTGTTAAAACAGTGGCCAATACATAGGCCAGGCTAAGAGGAGCAATCTGGGCATTAATAACTGGTCTCAGCTCTTACTCCCCACTTGTAACACACCCTGCACCTCTTTTTTTTTTGGGGGGGGTTGACGGAATCCTGAATTAGAAGTGACCTGCCTCCATTCTTCTGCTAGTCTCCACTGATGGTCTCTGTGTGTGGCAGTCAAGCAGCCAAAAAATGAGCTGAAACTGAAATGAAAGAAATGTGCATTTCAGCTCAGCATTTACCTTTTTAAAAATTACAAAGGTATTGTGTATTGCTGTCTGCATTATATATATGCCCACTTTTTTGTACCATGCCCTGGTCTTTCGCATTATCAAGTATGGCAATCTCAAAACAGTACAGCATTTTTAGAAGTGGGATACGGTTGTAAAAATTATCAATATATAAGTGATATCCCTTCGTATTTTATATAGAAGTTCATACTGCGGATGACCTTTTGGGGGGCACGTCGTATTATCACTAAAGTGCATAAATTGCAGTATGTCTTTATATCTGGGCCTAGTCATTGTCTGGGATCATCTTTCCTGGCGATGAGAGACTCTTGATTGTGTGCCAGATACTACTCCGCGTACAGATTAGTTTGGGTGACTATCTCCCCAAAAATATTATCCTCCAAGAAAAGCTGCATACAATCCAGCGCATTATAGCCAGACAGGTCAGTCTGTATGCCAGGATTGGCAGGGAACTCTGGAATGTCTGGTGAAAAATTATTAGGGGTACCCAGTCATCTGCGCCATGTTCAGCATCAGGGGAATCAGCGATTTCTCCTGATGGTCCTGCAGTATCTGGCACATGGTCCCTGTCCCTGCGTCACTCTCTGAGGCAGTGTCTGTCACCTCTGAGTCAGCCGCTAACAAAGCATAAGCCTCCTCTGCTCTATACTTCCTAAACATTGTGTACTACTGTAATAAACGTTAACTTAATAACTGAACTTTAATTTGTTTTACTTTTTTCTTTTACTTTTCACCTCTAACTAGCTTATCACTAAATTCCCCAATTCCAACTAAATTCCATCCACCCCAACTAACTAAATCACAAATTGATAAAATAAAATATAAAAATTTAACCCCTTAGGGTTACTAAAAAATCTAATTTAACCGCTGAGGGTAAAAAAAACAAAACTAGATCACAGTAGAGTACTGTGATCTGTATTTTAATCACTGCTGGCAATGATCAATCAGCAGAGAAATGTTTTTTTTAAAGAACAGGGTAAAGGGGATTTGGAACTTCTTCAGACAATTTATTCTCTTCAGGGACACAATGGAACAATGATTCGTCTCTCTCTCTCTCCACTCCATAAACCCAACAGAGGTGGAGGGAGGCGGATCTGATATCCCAGCTGCATTGTGACCACTGTGACTGGCTGTCACAGCGATCACGTGGGTTGGGACATCATGATTTGCTGTTGCTGGTCTGCCACTGACCCGGAGGCACCCAGCAACAGCGTTAACCCCGCAATCGCCAACACTGCCGTAATCTGGGGGTTAATTAACTGGGTCCGTCATGCGTCATTAAGTGCTTCCCCAGCATGACGGACTGGGTCTGTCATGCATCCTTAACGGGTTAAATAGAAACTTTAGTTGAAAAGGCACATTATAACAGATATGCCCCTTCCCGGTCTCTCCACTCTGCCCGTGACCTTCTCCTGTACGTTGCTCATACCCCTACGGCCAACTCGCGCATGCAGGACTTCTTGCCGGTGGCTCCCTTCCTATGGAATAGCCTGCCTACCGCCATCAGTCTCTCCCCTAGTCTTCAATCGTTTAGGAAGTGCCTTAAAACCCATCTCTTTAGGAAAGCTTATGGCCTCCCAGACTAACCTCTACCTCACATACCTGTCTCTTGCTCTCTCCTAAAGGGCAGCACTCTACTCTCTCCTCCAGCTCTGCTTCACTCCCACCTTATTTGATTGCTATTTCCTGTCCTAATGTGTTTTATACCTCACTTCCTATAGACTGTAAGCTCATTTGAGTAGAGCCCTCTTCAACCTATCATTCATGTAAGTGTTCTTGTAATTGTCCTATTTATAGTTAAATCCCCCCTCTAATAATATTGTAATGCGCTACGGAATCTGTTGGCGCTATATAAATGGCGATAATAATAATTACAGCAAACTAAAACTTGTTTTGATTTTATTTTTACAATCAAAAAGTCAATTTTATATTTGTGTATTTACTGATTTATCACAATTGTACATAGCTAGTGCATTTAAGGTTCGAGATTGGTACACGAACAGAAAATACAAAGAACAAACAATATTGACATAGCTTCAAAAACCATTAAAACACGGTAAGACAAGAAATCTTGCAGGTAGGAAATGAAAAAATAATATCTGGTACTGGTATTGAAAGAATGATTTGGTCAGTCTAAGTTGCAGTGAAGATTTACAAGATTTCCAGAGGTCACATATTGAATAAAATACACAAGAAAAACGTATACAGGGTCATTTACTAAAATGAGAATTTAAAGTGAATTTCAAATTCGAGGCCAAAGTAGCTAAACTGGAGGTATAGATGACATAGAAAATATTTATGGTTGACCATACATTTTAAATTCTCACTTTAGTAAATAACCCTGATAGATCTGTCCAGTGATCTGTACAATCTACATTTAAAGTCAAGTTTAAAATTAAATGGGCATGCCAGCCTGGATTTAATACATTTTTGCATTACAAAAATTTTATTAAAAACATGAACTTGCAATTAATAAAAAAAAATTAAAAATTCTGTGCAGAATCTGAAATCGGTTTTCACCAGACTGATGTTTACTATACTTTATTTTTATTATGTTTATTATACTGCCAGGCTTTTACCATGTGAGTTGTCAGCTTTCTGATGACCTTACCCAGAGGGTCATGACATCATGCATTGCGGTTCTTTTTGAGTCAAAAAGAAAACATTACACATTGGAAGGGGAGCAGAAAAAAAAAAGAATTTATGAAGCAAAGTACAATATGCAAGGATTTATAAATAAACCTACAGAATATCCTAGCAACCTGCTTTTCTACCTTACTCTTACCTTTTGGGTCACTATACCCCACTCCTTCTGGCATGTAAATTCATTGAACAGGACTCTTAGTCCCACTGTTCCTGTGCGTCAAACTTGTCTGGTTACAAATACGTGTCTGTTAGTCCACCCATTGTACAGCGCTATGGAATTTGTTGGTGCTTTATAAATAATAATAATAATAATAAGGGATAAAATAATCAGCATAACTGTTACCTATGTTACACAATGGACATAACAGTCACAAATTTAAGTAAATCATGTGGATGGGGGTTAAATTCTTAAAATCGGTAAGTTAGAAGTATGATATCATGGGTGGCCAGCTGTTTTTCAAATGGTATTCTATTTGGATAAGAATTAAAACAATATCAAATTCTTAATCACACATATTTTCAATATTTAGGGACAGGATCACTGTAAATATGCTCCAATTATCCTGGATTAAAGCATAATTTAAATGAAATGTTTCATACATCTAACATAAGATACTTTATTCATAAAAAAAATTAATAAAAAAATTCCAAAAGTTGTTTAAACTTAACTTTTTTTAGAATACATGTAAATAAAAAGTAATGTAAATCATAATGGAGGATTATAACATATGGACACAAGGTCATGCAGTCTAATGACTATCCGATGTGTTAACAAAAAAATCTATGCTAAGAAAAAGTACTGAGAAAAGATCAACCTTGTTTATATAAAAAGCAATTCAATGTTAAAATGAAATGCCTGAACTAAATTTTAGTTTGTATGGTAGAATAAACAATTTACATTTACACACAGGATGGGGGAGTTATGGAATTCAATCACAAAAATCAAAGATTCTCTTTTTTTAAGTATTTTAGCCAATTAGCTATCAGATTTTTGATTGCTAGTGTGAAATAATACATATGTTTGTTTGTGCAAGCCAATGGGAGGAACGAGACATAATACATTTACAAAACGTAGGGGGAACTAGACACACTAAGAAAATTTCACATAGCACAGATTTTCATTTTCTTTTTCTATTTTTCAAAATACCCTTAGTCAGCAGATTACTAGCTTGTTTCCTGATCAATTCGCTTTGAACTTCAATTCAAGGCAAAAGTGAATGCTCCTCATGAAGCAGTAATGGTTTCAATGCTTCCATAAGAGAGGCATTGCTGTTGGTGTGTTGGTGACGAGAAGCATCTTATTGGACACAGGATGACTTCACAGGTGGAGGATTGAAACTGCAGTGTAGAGACTCTAATGAAGTTGGAAGTTGGAATTCAGGTGAGTTAAATTGATTGTGGTCAATCCAATGAAAAATGTAGGGTGGAGGGGAGCAGTAATCTAAACAGTTTAAGAAACAATCCAACAAAAGCAATTGTAATGTTTAGTTAATTTAGATTCTTCTTTTTTGACATTTCATTAATAATTTGCCTAAATTGAGTTCTAATGAACATATCCTCTAATGTAATATGTTTTCTCTAAAGAACAAGAAGAATCACTAAAATCCTAAGTGTTAGAGAGATTTCAGGCTATTCCATTGAATTGCCATTTATCATGTTAGAAGCAACTGATTAAAAGTAAATAGAAAACCTCTACAAGAAAAAACTGATTGATGGAATCTCCTACATATAGTCTAGATTAAATAACGTACATCGGTTATCACATTTTTTTCCTTTCAACAAACATCCACATATTTATGCAACCTTTTATGTAGCATTGTTTTCTATAAATCTGTGATTACAAATGTACATTTGGTGTTTGGGTCAAAAGAGATTTACATTTTGCATAACTGATTTTACTCATGTACACTGATCAGCCATAACATTAAAAACCCCTTGTGCTGCCAAAACAGCTCTGATACTTTGAGGCATTAACTCCACAAAATCCCATCAGGCAGTAGCAGCAGAATATTTTAGTCCTGCAAGTTGCAAGGTGGGGCCACCGGAGATTGGATTTGTTATCCCAGTACACAGGGCTCGAGTCCTGCAGGAACGCGTGGGAACAGCGTTCCTGCACTTTTTTCACAGCAGGAATGCCATTCCCCCTGCAGGCACTAAACAGGGGGTGGCAAAAAATGCCACCCCCAAATGTCCCCGGTGCTCTCTCTGTCATGGGGGGGCCACCTGATGGACCCCCCCCCGGTGGGCGTCTGTCTACCTATCAGACGTGGCGAGGGAGCTATGTTCTCTCAGCTCTGCTCATATTCCGTCATATTCCAGCTCCCGGCACCAGAAGACAGCCTGTGAGGGAGCAGAGCTGGGATAGCATAGCTCCCTCACCGCATCTGATTAGAACAGCCGCCTGCCTCACTGCAGCCTCACTGGACCCCAGGGACCCATCCATGCAAGCTTTCCCAAAAGGTAGGGAGGCTGGGTGGGTGGGAAATGTTAATTCTAATAATATTAATAATTTGTATATATGTCTATTTGTGTATGTGTGTGTGTATGTATGTCTGTTAGTGTGTGTGTGTATGTCTGTTAGTGTATGTGTGTCTGTTAGTGTATGTGTGTGCTTGTGTCGGTGTGTGTGTGTGTATGAGTGTAGGTATGTCTGTTAATGTATGAGCGTATGTATGTCTGTTAGTGTATGTGTGTATGAGTGTATTTACGTCTGTTAGCATATGTACATGTGTGTGTATGAGTGTATGTGCTTCTGTTAGTGTATGCATGTGTATGTTTGTGTGTATGTGCTTCTGTTAGTGTATGCATGTGTAGGTTTATGAGTGTCTGTCAAATCAGTGAGAGTCTGTCATTTAGTGTGTGAGTGATTATTATGTGTGTCTATCAGTGTGTTTGTGTGTGTCTCTCTGTCAATGAATGAGTGTGTTTCAGTGAATGTGTGTGTGTCATATCAGTGATGTCTGTGTGTTTGTCAGTGAGTGTGTGTTACTGTCAGTGTGTATCTGCCAGTGTGTGTCAGTGAATGCGTGTGTGTCTGTCAGAGAGTGTGCTTAAAGGTACACTACAGGCACCTAGACAACGTCAGCTCATTGAAGTGGTCTGGGTGCAGTGTCCCAGTCCCCTTAAACCTGCAAGTGTAATTATTGCGGTTTCTCAGAAACTGCAATCATTACCTTGAGGCGTAATACCATAGATAACCTCCCCGTGCCTTCAAGGGCACCTAAATCCAACCCCCCTAATAGAATGTATAGGAGGAGGAAAGCAATCCATGAGGAGAACAATATCATTGATAAACTAACTGTAGACAGCCTCCCCGTGCCTTCAATGGCACCTAAATCCAGCCCCCCTAGTAAAGTATATCGAAGGAGTAGAGTGCAGCCATAGAAGATAAATATCAACTTAATATCATAAGCTGCATGATAATTCCCTTATATATCCTCCTATACATTCTATTAGGGGGGTTGGATTTAGGTGCCCTTGAAGGCATGGGGAGGTTATCTATGGTCAGTTTATCTAGTGATATTGTTCCCTTCACGGATTGCCATCAGTCTCTTTTTTTCTCCCCTTGCTATCCTTGTGTCCTGTAAACCTATATCTAGTACTCTGGCTATTTATTTGAATTTTTAGTTTTTTTCACAAGAGATCATAATATTTAGGTGTACTATTCAGCATTTCTATTTCCACTCAGTTCTTAATTTCTCTGTGTTACACAGAGGCTCACTGGCAGTTTAATATACAATAAACTGACAGTGTAACTTAATTGGTAACAATTACTGACGAATTGTTACGTTACCATCTATGCCCATTCATTGAGCTTGTTGCTCTTACACCTCGTATTAAGGCTCCTCCTATTGAGGTAGTTCCCTTGTTATACTCATACAGGATCCATATCCTCCATACCCCAGGGTACCCTATCCTTCCCCCCTCAATATTCTACGTTTATCATAACTCTTGTGAAGCACAGACGTGTGCTTTAACAGAGAACAAATAGAGTGCAACTTTAGAACTTCTTAATTTTTAGTTATTAAGTTAATTTTTTTCATGTTAATTATTATTTTTTTCAGGTTTTTACACCTTATTTAGTTTGTGTGTTACACTTTGGGTGATTGCCATTTTTCTGGCAATTTTTAATAAATCTTTCTCAATAAATTCTTTTTTTGTTTTTGATTTGTATGTTCAGCCTCCCATTGGTATTATTACTGATAGCACTTCTTATGTGTTTCTAGCACCCCAATACGGGTATACTACCTTTATTTTTTCCTTTTACATTGAAAGCTAGGAACACCTCCAGTTGCAGTCACTCAGAATGCCACCAGAGGGACTTCCGAGTTGATTGAGGCATAAAACTCCTCAATCCACTCAGATCTGCTGTCAGCAGAGCACAGGGCAGCACTGTGTCTCCTCCCTCTACATGCAGACACTGAACTTTCCTCAGAGATTCATTAATTCAATTCATCTCTATGAGGAAATGCTGATTGGCCAGGGCTGTGTTTGAATCATGCTGGCTCTGCCCCTGATCTGCCTCTTTGTCAGTTAGTCTCAGCCAATCCTATGGGGAAGCATTGTGATTGGATCAAGCTACCACTTCTGATGATGTCAGCAGACTTTTTTTTTTAGGCAAACAGCATGTATAGTTACAGCTTCTGGCTTGAATACAGTAAGTTTTTTACTATATTTATGGAGGCACGAGGGACTCAGGGGGGCTAGATGGTGGTGTTAACACTATAGGGTCAGGAATACATGTTTGTGTTCCTGACCCTATAGTGTTCCTTTAAATCTTTTTCCCAAGCTCCAACTACTCAATGACTATAGTACACATTAGAAAATTAATAATGTTACCAAATAAGTGCGCTAATACTGGAGATGGTAGATCTGAAAATAAGCAAAAAATTTTCCCACTAAGAAATGTGATGGTTGTTTAAACTTAAATCATTATTCCCTAGAGGTTTAAACGGGGATTTTGAGATCTGTCACTTTCTTTGATTTATTAATATTATGTGTACTGTATGTAGATTCACCAACTTTGAGGTATTTTGAATCTGTATGATGTTTTTAATCCTGTGATTCTTCTCTTCTATGTAATAGGAAGATCCTACATAAATAAATGAACACTATCCTGCAATTTTGGAGGATGATGTGTAAATTTTTAAGATTTTCGGTTTATATTTTATGTTTTGGTACGGCTATTCTTTATAATAATTGATATAACAAACAAATTTGACTGTTTCCCTAAACAAATGTTGGCTAGAAGGAACCTGATATTGGATATGTTTGAAAGATGGATGTATCTTTAAATATATGCTGTTCACAATTAACTCTAAGTTAGTAATAGAACACCAAGAGTACTTCTTGGAAGACTGAGGTATATAGATACATCCTTCCCCTGATTGTTTATATTTTTTACTTAATACCATCAATATCAAGAATATTTTTAATTCTCTATAGTGATTTGATTAAATCAATATATTGATGAGAATGCATGTATTTGGAGATACTTTATCTTATGGCTGTAATATGTTGCATTTGTCTTTTTTATATTTGTCTCCTTTGTATTTGTCTCCTTTACATCTTTTAGATAACTCTTAATGAATATATAAAGTAGGAGACAAGTTGTCCTGAGTAGGATTATTGATTGACTGTGTTATATTGTTTGAGATACATATATCTATGTTTTTAGCCGTTATGGCTAAGCAACATATGTGTGGAATGAACTTCAGCTCCGGTCATATGCTCTCAGCAAAGAGGACTAATGTAATCACAGGTTCAGCTAGAATACAGATTGCATCCCTCCCCCAGATTGGTGACGACAGTATGGGGGAGGATCGAGGTGTATAAGAGGAGGAGCTAGTGAATACTGACATCGTTGGAGGAAGCCCAGACAGACGGGCGAAACACGTCACGGAGACATCATCTGAAGGCGGACCCAGAAGTGGTCACGTGAGCGGGACTTTTAAAACCCAGCGTTGTTCGTGATGGTGGCATGCTACTTTTTGTATACATGCTTTTATGTGGTAGTTCACACAGCCGATACCCACCACTTCTGAAGTAAGAATTTTTATCCATTTTTTATTATTAAACTTAGAAGATACTATTCAATTGTGGGTCTTTTGCCTTTCTATACCACACAGAATCGTTCTTTGGCTTGATTGGATCCATCATACAGCCTTCATCTACAGATTGTGGGATTTTCCCTCTCCAATAGAGCTGTGAAAACCCAGAGCCAGGGGTGATAAGGCTCTGGTCCATGTTCTTTCCCCTCACTCCTACCTATATATGCTTTTATACATACCCTCTCCACTATATTTCTTGTTTATTTTCAGATCTACCATCTCCAGTATTGGCGCACTTATTTGGTAATATTATTCATTTTCTGTGTATACTATTCTGTGTCACTTGGGTATAGTGCTGCTATACTGTTGTAGTACATATTTTCTTAGCGCTCACTTGTTATTAGATTGTTTATAGTATACATCAGCCCCAATACATACAATAAAAAACAAAGAAAAAGTTATTTGCACACCACCCCTACTCACATTTAAGCAACTCAAGGTTTTTAGTTTCACTCCAGTGGCCATTAATGGGCAAGCTCACCTACCATGTCAAGGCAAACTTCATAGGTGAGTCCTACATTAATAATTCACCTTGCTTCTTTTAGCTAAAATGTAAAATCGTTAATGAGACAGAGAGGGGTACTTTTCTAAACCCCTACACACATATTAACCTTTACTAGCGAACAATGGGGTGGGCGGCAGCACTGTAACATGGCTGTGTAATCTAAAACCAAATGCAAATATTCAAAATTAAGTCATGCACTCAAACTCCCACTACTCCTGGGTGGCAGCAATGACTGCAGTACACATCAGCACAATTTGTATTGGGGCTGATGTGTACCATAGGCATTGCTGCCACCCAGGAGTAGTGGCAGTTTGATACATGACTTAATAATGTGTAGTTATATTCTTTCAATAAGACAGGTACATTATGGACGACTGATTTGTCCAGGTGTGGATAAAAATGTATTTGATTTCGGTCAAACCATCCAAACTAAACTTTTGCACTGATCTATTAATTAGTTCGTATGAATTTACATAAAATTGATCAAAATATGTAATGGTCAGCAGATGTAAACACAGAGTAACCTTATCATACATTGACATACCAGATGTTACCTCGATTGTTACTTATACTGACCTCAAAGTTACCACACTAGACTCACTTAACTACCAGGCTGCTTACCACTACCATTGTAACCGATAAACTAAGTATAATTGATATGTCCACAATAGCAAACCAGCAGCAACATATGGTATCACAATATGACACACAATTAACCATTTACTCCCAGGCAATTAGGCCCAAGTGGGTGGCTGGGTGGTGGTAGGGATGTCTCCACTGGCAATATTATCAATTTTCAAATTATATTTCTATTTTGTTGTCCAAATAAATCAAGTGCTATATAGTGATGTCCCGAACTGTTCTCCGAATGGTTTGCGAACGGTTCTCCGCGAACTCCAGTCAGCAGACACATTCCAGCCAATCAGCAGCAGACCCTCCCTCCCAAACCCTCCCACCTCCTGGACAGCATCCATTTTGAAGCTGCATTCTTAGTGAGCTGTCCAGGAAGTGGGAGGGTCTGGGAGGGAGGGTCTGCTGCTGATTGGCTGGAATGTGTCTGCTGACTGGAGTCCGTGGCGAACCACGGCGAACCGTTCGGCGAACAATTCAGGACATCACTAGTGCTATACAATAATGGTACCAAAGCTACCTTTATCAGGAAGACTGAGAATATTCCTCCCTAATACTGCCAGTGGCAAAAATGCCTGAAACAAACAAACAACAACAACTGCAAACTTGGCTATATTTTGTCACATAAAATGAACGCTGTTCTGAGTCTCATCTCATAAGCCACATTGGAACCCATAGTCCACCCTGTCCCCTAGGCTGCCCTAAATCCAGGGCTGTCCACATCCATGCCTCTGGCTGGGGACTCAAATATTTCAACTTACTTGTATCCCTGCAGCCTGAAGCCAGTGGAGTTGGCTGGCCTCTCCTGATTATGTCAGGAGGAAGGGGCGTGACTTTCACTGCTCTTCTCCCAGGACCACTGGGAAGTGTGGGAGAAGAGCAAAGCAAGTCACCCCCCCCTGACATTATCAATAGAAGCCGGCCGACTCCACTGACTGCTGCTGGCTGCTGGCTCCTGCCCACTGCTCCTTGGCCTAAGGTAAGACTCAGGAAGGGGGAACTACACTTTAGTTTTTTAGTTTTTTTTTTTATCCCTTATCCCCTTTTATGCCCCTGTCCCCCTTCCTCATCCCCTGTTCCCCTTCCTCAGCCCCTTTCCCCCCTCGGCTCCTATCCCCCCTCTCAGCTCCTGTCCCCCTTCCTCAGCCCCATATCCCCCAAGCACAGCCCCCATAACATCCCCACTACAGCAGCTCTAACCCAATTGTAACCCATATCACCCACACCACAGCCCCTTTCCCAAATTGTAGCCAATCAACCATACTTCAGCCCCTATCCCCCCACTACATTTCCTAACCCCCCCAATTACAGCTCATACCCCCACTACAGCCCTGTCCCCTTACTCAGCCCCTGTCTATTGGCTTTAAAAGTGTAGTGTTTGTGTGTCAGTAAGTCTGTGTGTGTGTGTGTGTGTGTGTGTGTGTGTGTGTGTGCCAGTATGTCTGTGTGTGTGCCAGTATATCTGTCTGTGTGTGTGTCAGTATGTCTATCTGTGTGCAAATATGTCTGTGTGTGTCAACCAGTATGTCTGTGTGTCTCAGTATGTATGTCTGTGTGTGTGAGTCAGTCTGCCTGTAACACAGTGTGTGTGTGTGTGTGTGTGTGAGTGTCTGTGTGCGTGTGCGTGTGCCTGTCAGTAAGTGTTTGTTAGTGTGTGTCAAATCACCAAGTGTGTGCGCCTGTCAGTGAGTGTGTCTGTTTAGGTGACTGCCCCCTCTTTCACATGGGAAAGGTGTTTTTATTCTCCTCTTGGTACAGTGAGCCACTTGACTGGAGTTACCCCCCAGGCCTTAGGCTTCCAGCCCTCCCCTGCACATGGCGGACATGCCATCCAACTACCCGAGACTTCTCCTACCACTCCATGGTACACAAAATGTACCCTACAATAGATTTCATTTTAGTGTCTGGGCCCCTACTACTAAAACATTACAGAATGCGGCATAGGGGACGCAGTATGGTCCGACCATACACAAATCACCCTAAAAAATAAAGATAATTATCAACGTACTTTTACATGATTAGGAATTCACACAACGACTCTCTAAATACATTCAAACATATTTTACATTCAACAATATGCCTGACACCACGTTTTTCACCCTATGGCAAGCTCATAAACCAGTTATTTGTGGCCTAGTAATTACTCATGCTTCTTTCCTAAAAAGAAAGCACAAATAGAATATCTACACAACTAATGCCCATTTTATACATCCCATGGCTTAACAAGCTCAGATTATAAAAGACACCAGAGCGCACATCAACAACTTAACCCTGGAAAAAAACCACAGTCATGCTACAAAACCTAAAACAAAAGACATTCACAAAGAAACAAGGTAGGCAAAAGCTTAACAGCACTGTTGCGCCAAAAACAAGCCAAATCAAAACTACCATACCTATTCACGAACAAGGGTACTAAAAATACATAACCCTCAAGACATTAATGATGAAATTGCATCATACTATCACACATTGTACAATCTCAAAGTTACCCAGTTTTTGTAACAAATAGTGTGTGCGGGGAAAGATTTCAACCACTCTCCCAATAATAGCTCTACCTTTATTCATTCCCTATTTCAACTGCAATATTTGGCATTGATATGGCATCACAAACTTATATCAGTTGCTCAAAGGTCATGATATCATAGAATTCACCTAACTGCAAAACACGTTTGATATATTATATATAATATGGTACAGTTCTCCTACTTTATATCAGTAATTTATTTGTATAAAGTTATTTTTAGCATTGCTTATTCAAATTCCACCCACTCCCCACTACCCTTCTCTTTTACTTTACTAAGATTTTTAATATTAGTGTACGATTGATTATGTTAATAAATTTTTGGTCATGTGACCTGTGATGTCACGGAACCAGTATTTTTACATCCCCCCCCGCCCCCCCCCATTTAAGCAGCTTAGGTTCCCCATGTCTGTAAAACACTTTTGAGAAAGCCTCTTGCCAGGTGAAACGCGTTAAAAGTGTATTTATTATTATTATTATTATCTACCTCACTTTGAGTGTATTTTTTCTTGTTCTATATATTTTTCTATTGATTACTTTTAAATAAAAGTACTTTTTTATTGGACCAATCTTTTGCTGCTATTCTGCTTGAACTATTGTATTGTCACGGTTCCTGGTTCACTCCTTAGGTGATATTCCTTTGTGCAGTACCATGGATCACCACTCTCCCTGTTTGGTGCTATTCCTTACTTCTTGGACATTTAAGCACTTTAGCTGGCCCTTGTTAGATACCTTTATAATCTGGCCTCACCATTCCCCCAGGGTCAGATCATTGTGTCCTTGTTCCTGTGTCCTCTGGTCTTGTATCCTTGTTCCTGTGTCCTCTGGTCTCTGACACTGCATCCCTTGGTCTTGTGTTCTTGTGTCCTCTTGTCTTGTGTTCCCGTGTCCTGTGGCCTTGTTTCCTGTGACTCTGACCCTGCATCCTCTGGTCTTGTATCCTGTGACTTTGGTCCTGTATCCTTGCATCCTGTGGTCTGGTACCCTGTGATTCTGGCCTTGCATCCTTTTGGCACTAGATGCATATTCAGCAGTTCTGGACCTGAGTCTTGTCTGTCTCTTATGGTGCCTGCCCGGTCCTGCCCAGTGTACACCATTTAACCTACAAGACTGTACCTGATACTCTGCCTGCACCTCCCGTGCTAGACCTAGGTCTATTGTATATTTTGTATTGGCATTGTATTACTGTAAATTGTTTTGTTATCTTGTGTCTTTTTGTTTGTTTCATAATATATACTTATTTGCACTCTCTTTCCTTGTTTTTGTCATTTTTCTCTGCATATTGGGTTCCTGCTTTTAAAGGGATATTGCTGTCTCAGGGCAACTCCCCTTCCTAAACCTGACACATATCCATGGTGGGGATTGTACCACCCAAGCCTGAGGGATAGAGCAGTCCACATCTGCTTCATCAAATGTGAGTATATTTCTCACCACTTTAATTGTATTCTGTGCCTTACGGTACACACTATTTAGGTTTTTCTTTTTTCTCCTATATTGTTGGAGGGAAAATACCATCATCTGTACTTACAAGTGGGCACTACACTATAATATCCTAAGCCCATATCCGCAGAGCTGCTTATGTTTCCACCATTTGAGTGACTGCAGCCACCAAGAACCACACTATATCCATAGGCAGGGATGTTCTGCCCAGGCATTCAAGTTGGAGCTACAATTTTAGCTCCAGGAAATTGTGAGTGTGTTTAATTTGTTTTATTCTATTTATTTGGACAGTGACATGCTACACTATATATTTTCCTTTTTTTCCTTTCTCTCCCTGCTTTTATATATATATATTTTTAATGGAGACTTTAGGCGCTGCACCACTCCTTGTACTTTAATCTGTTTGTGGACAAGACGAGAGACCCCGGCGTCAGTGATTTAGCTGCCGTTTGGACTGTTCCAGTTATTGCTTAGCGCTGAATACCCTTTAGCTTTTTCAATAATTTATTAGATGTTACAAAAATATGATATGTAACCAAGCTCAATCAGTGAAATTAGAAAATACCACTTAGAACTCACATTAGATTGCAAGAAGGGACCATTAACTGATAATACATATTACTAGAAGGCAGCATTTGGTATGAAAGCAATGTTTGAATATCAAACAGGAAATCATAAGGAGTAAGAATTAAAGTTTTAAAAAAGGCAACATTAAAATGTAGTTAATACAGGTATGAAGTATTCTCTGCCTCTATATTCTAAAGATAAACTCTATACCCCTAATAATAATATGCAACCCCCCTACTGTTTTGAGGCAGTCCCTCGGGTATTTAAATATAAAACAGGGAGTGGTAAAGGAGTTAAGATTAGAGTTTAGAACAAAGGCAACATTGAAGTGTAGTTCACATAAATATGGAGAATAACCTGCCTCTAAATGCTAAAGGTAGATACTATACTCCTAATAATAATATGATAACCACCTTCTGCTTCGAGGCAGTCCCCAGTATAGCTAACAAGCCCTTTATCTTAAAGTAAAAAGGTAGCCAAAGTGCCTACCCACCGTTTTGGCGCAAGCTGTGTTTTTCTCAAGAGACTCCAAAGTAGCACTTGCAAGTCCATCAGTTAAATCGGGTAAGTGCCTAACCCATTCATGACATCATGGGTCCAATCCAACGTCAAGACATCACTCGAGCGTCAGTTAGCAATCTGAATGATAATCTCCTATTAATTAGCCGCTAGGGATTACATCATCCATCTCGTTCCACCTTTAAGAGAAAGATACCCGTGATCTGACTTAATAGATACAGGCCAGTTGCGAGTCATATATTGACAGTGAATTTATATCTATCAGCATAATATGTCACTTGTACCACCAGGTAATAAAACCTACTAAAGGAAAACAAATGTATTAGATTATTTTTTACATACATAGAGAGTAATATATATCAGGTGAAACTGAACCTCCATATAGTGTGGTGGACACGGTTGTAGTGTTTTCCTCATTATAATGGCAAAAGAGGGGAAGATCAACTAAACAATTACGGGCCATAACTACTATCTAAAAAGTTGTGAACAATAAATACTATCTATTCAAAGGTTAATTCTACCTCATATTGTATAGTTTAGTCCAATATATGCAAATAGTAAATAAAAATTACCCCAAATTTTATTGGTACATAATATGTCACATGTACCACTAGGTAATGAAAAACTATTAAAGGAGAACAAGTTTACTAGATTATTCTTTACATACATAGAGAGTATTTAAGATATATTGGGTGAAAAGGAACCTCTATAGTGTGGTGGGCACAGTTGTAATGTTTTCCTCATTATGATGGAAAAAACAGGGGAAGATCAACTAAACAATTGTGGACCATAACTACTATCTAAGCAATTATATAACATAACTACTATCTATTCAAATGTTAATTCTACCTTATATTGTATAGTTTAGTCCAATATATGCAACTAACAAATAGAAATCACCCCAAGTTTTTTTGATGGACTCAATTTGTTGATATGAAAACTAAAATCAGTGGACTAACAAAAAGTCAAACTTTTATAATGAAAATCTGACATGAACAGGAGACTCAAAGAACTGAGTTAGAATGACTATTCAAACAAGAGACGCTTAATATAGCTTAGAGGGTGAATGAGAAACCCTCATTTAGAGCTCTTGGAAAAAGGGTCTTAAGTTTAAAGATTCACCAGCATTCTCTCTGACGTAAGTATCTGTCATAATCTCCCTTTCGCTGGTCTTTTTTAACCAACTCAATACCGCAAAACTGGAGTCCTATTGAGTTTTTGAGTCACCCCTATGCTGTTCTTAGAAATGTCGGGAGATGGGGGTTTCGTGTAGATTTCTAACATATCTTATGTGTTCTTTTATCCTTTCTCTAAAAGGACGGAAGATCTTCCCTACATACATCTTACATACAGTCACATGTGATGAGGTAGACCAAAAACTTTGAAACACGTTTCATGTGTTTGCAGACCACACATCTCCCATAGCTATTTGTTCCCACTGGGGGGGGTGAGTGGCTTATTACCATGTATCCATATGTGTCCCTCTTTCTGGTCTGAAGGGCTTTTCCCCTTAACTCTCCCTTTTCTCTTTTGTACCCCAAAAACTCAATAGAAATTGTGGAAAAAAAAGTGATTTTTTTTTTAACGGTTTGCAGGTGAATTTAATTCTGATGAGAAAGAAGTTAACATGCACAAAATATTACTGCTTTACATTTCTTCTAATGTTTTGAAATGCAACTAGAAAACATAAAAAGGATTGGATCAACAATACAGTGTACTTAGTATATTAAAGAACAAATTGTTACCATTACTATTGTTGATTTTCTAAAGGATGCTTGCAAATAGCAGTTTATGTCATTATGAAATAATATAACACATCATGTTTCACAACTGAGGAAAACCTTAAACCATACAATTGTCCTTCTCGAAATGAAGATGCTCTTTATGCTTTTAGAATGTTCTTTAGATAATGCAATGCAGGTCATGGCTTGATACACATCATAAAATGCACTATTTGTACTGAGGGTAATTTCTAAATCCATATCCTTCTCAGTGACAAGCTGTATACAAACAGAAAGCAGTCATCACTGAAATTACCCTTTCATCAAAGCTCATATTTCCTAGGAAATTATGCACTTTACTTTTTCTATAACTCTGTTTTCAAAGGTGAAGACAAACTGGTACTTAAGAATGGTAATCACGTTCTAAAATGTTACTTCTTAAATATCTCAAGCATTTTAAGACTTTAAATTTCTGCCTTTAATTTATACTTGGCATTGAGTGGAAATGTCTTTCATTTGATAGGGTCTGTGAATATGCATTAAAATTAGGATGCAAGCACTATTAAACGATGATATTCGGTTATAGAGTCAATTTGTATCACTGCTAGTGTAGACATAGTGCACATTATTGCAAATGTCTGTTTATATTTTACTAAACTGAACCTAGTTAAATGCTTATTTCCATCTCAACGTTTGCACTGCTATGACGTTCAATTTTTTGGGTAGAACCAACATTGTTTTTTTTTTCCAACGGTTGCAACTGTTAATAGTCCACTCAGAACTACATAATTATTCTACCAAAATAAAATATTAGAAAAATTTAAATTTATCTTCTGTCATTTTTATGATCTGTTGATTTTCTGGAGTACTACTGAAAATCAAGAAAGGAATGTAAGCTGAAATGTTGAAAGAGAAGTAAGGAACGGGAGTCAGAATTAATTATATTTTTATTAATGAGACGCTCGCACTGTGCTGATTATGAATAGTTCCCAGGTGACCCCAGAGGCAGTTAAAAAGCCATGCAAATAGAGGCTTCTTGAAACTTGAAACTATACAGGCATTTTGTATGCTAGCTTTGCATCATTGTTACTTATTCACAAAATAATTTACTTTTCGTTATTTTTTTTGCAATTTAACTTATGATCTAAGATTTTCAGTTCCCACATCGGTTCTTTGTAATTATGATTTTAGTGAAAAACCCAGCTTAAACAGTTTAGAGCTACCTAATTCTACAATGTTCTGCAGATTTAGAAGTGATATAAGACACAGTAAAGAGTATCAGCCTTATTCTAATTGAATGAACACTAAAGCGTGAGGAATGCAAATGTGTATTGCTAACGCTTTATTGTTCTTGTTCTTAATAACAAGGTTCCCCCAGTTCGACATAAAAATGAAGAAAACTTACCTTTTTCCAGCACCGATGCTCCCTTGGCACTGCTTTCCTCTCCACCTTCTACTGCATCATGGAGGAGGCATGTCGAATCCAATCACATTTCCCTATAGAAAAAAAAAACTGAGTCAATGCTTTCCTATGGGGCTGCAGTCACAAGACCAAATTTTACTTATCTGCTGCAGCAGCAAGCACCTCTAGAAGCTGTCAGTATGAAAGCTACTAAAGGAGGATTTAACTTTGCAATGTAAACATTGTAGTTTCTAAAAAAAAGCTGCAACATTTTACATTTCAGGGTTAAACTTATAGGACAACTACACACAGGCCACTGAGATGAAGTGGGGGACTTTATTGGTACTTTAAGATTCCTTCTCATAAATTTAGTCAAAGTATTTGAACTCTTTTGTTATATATCTAATTATATCAATGATACATTGTTCATCCATAATAACTCGTTTCCTGTTTTACTGCACACATAAAATAAGTCACACACCAGAAATATATTGCCAAATAGCACGTATAAATTCATAGCTTCCAAAATTGTTGTCCTGTAAATAGGGACACCAATGGGAGGGGGATAAATGGAACAGGTCAGTGACGTGAATTACATCACTGGCACTGGACAACGTACTGGTGGCAGATCCGCCCGAATTACTGGCAGGTCAGCCTCAAATGAATGCACAATCGGCTGTCTCTCAATCAAGCAGGCTAGCCCACTGATCTCTGCATGATCCTATCGCCTAAGCATAGTGCGAGCATATCTAATTATGTGCTCCCACTATGCTTTATGGGGACAGTATCTTGGTGTTAACAAAAGCGGGGCACCAGAGAACTACCCCAGGAACAATGGTATTGGACTCTAAAATATTCCCTTTGAAATTGGGATATTTTGGATGCCTTCAAATCTATTAACATGTCACATTCCAAGTGCACCACTATCTATGATACAATTTGTTCCTTCCACCATTGATAAAAAAACACATGGCAATAGCTCGACTCAAAGAGGGAGGACCTGCTCACAAAAGAAGCAAGTCTGTCTGAGTTACTGAGAGGTCAGCGTGGTGTGAATGAACAGAGTGATACACCAGAGAGGTGGGATCGCAAGACGGTTTTAACCCAAAATTGGGTTCCAATTTTATCAATGGCTTCTGTTTATAAAGTGTGTTTTGCATGAAATGCACCCCTTGAGTCCAGCCTCTCCTTGTCATATAAGTGTATATAAATAGTTTGTGTTTTTTCTTAATTTACTTTTTTAATGAACTGATATACAGGGAGTGCAGAATTATTAGGCAAATGCGTATTTTGACCACATCATCCTCTTTATGCATGTTGTCTTACTCCAAGCTGTATAGGCTCGAAAGCCTACTACCAATTAAGCATATTAGGTGATGTGCATCTCTGTAATGAGAAGGGGTGTGGTCTAATGACATCAACACCCTATATCAGGTGTGCATAATTATTAGGCAACTTCCTTTCCTTTGGCAAAATGGGTCAAAAGAAGGACTTGACAGGCTCAGAAAAGTCAAAAATAGTGAGATATCTTGCAGAGGGATGCAGCACTCTTAAAATTGCAAAGCTTCTGAAGCGTGATCATCAAACAATCAAGCGTTTCATTCAAAATAGTCAACAGGGTCGCAAGAAGCGTGTGGAAAAACCAAGGCGCAAAATAACTGCCCATGAACTGAGAAAAGTCAAGCGTGCAGCTGCCACGATGCCACTTGCCACCAGTTTGGCCATATTTCAGAGCTGCAACATCACTGGAGTGCCCAAAAGCACAAGGTGTGCAATACTCAGAGACATGGCCAAGGTAAGAAAGGCTGAAAGACGACCACCACTGAACAAGACACACAAGCTGAAACGTCAAGACTGGGCCAAGAAATATCTCAAGACTGATTTTTCTAAGGTTTTATGGACTGATGAAATGAGAGTGAGTCTTGATGGGCCAGATGGATGGGCCCGTGGCTGGATTGGTAAAGGGCAGAGAGCTCCAGTCCGACTCAGACGCCAGCAAGGTGGAGGTGGAGTACTGGTTTGGGCTGGTATCATCAAAGATGAGCTTGTGGGGCCTTTTCGGGTTGAGGATGGAGTCAAGCTCAACTCCCAGTCCTACTGCCAGTTCCTGGAAGACACCTTCTTCAAGCAGTGGTACAGGAAGAAGTCTGCATCCTTCAAGAAAAACATGATTTTCATGCAGGACAATGCTCCATCACACGCGTCCAAGTACTCCACAGCGTGGCTGGCAAGAAAGGGTATAAAAGAAGAAAATCTAATGACATGGCCTCCTTGTTCACCTGATCTGAACCCCATTGAGAACCTGTGGTCCATCATCAAATGTGAGATTTACAAGGAGGGAAAACAGTACACCTCTCTGAACAGTGTCTGGGAGGCTGTGGTTGCTGCTGCACGCAATGTTGATGGTGAAAAGATCAAAACACTGACAGAATCCATGGATGGCAGGCTTTTGAGTGTCCTTGCAAAGAAAGGTGGCTATATTGGTCACTGATTTGTTTTTGTTTTGTTTTTGAATGTCAGAAATGTATATTTGTGAATGTTGAGATGTTATATTGGTTTCACTGGTAATAATAAATAATTGAAATGGGTATATATTTGTTTTTTGTTAAGTTGCCTAATAATTATGCACAGTAATAGTCACCTGCACACACAGATATCCCCCTAACATAGCTATAACTAAAAACAAACTAAAAACTACTTCCAAAAATATTCAGCTTTGATATTAATGAGTTTTTTGAGTTCATTGAGAACATGGTTGTTGTTCAATAATAAAATTAATCCTCAAAAATACAACTTGCCTAATAATTCTGCACTCCCTGTAGATTAAGAGCAATAAATCAAAGATCAATGCATGTCTTTATGTCTTAGAAATTATGTGTTTATTTTGTTTTTTGTTTGCTTTCTCTAGCCAGTGACTGTCCAGTGCTTGACAATGATTATTTACATCTGACTTGCTCATTCCACAATTTAAATTCAGTTTGAACTCACTTTTGATTCTCATCAGTTCATATACGAACCTATTATAGTATAAACCCCTAACACTTTGCTATGTTCTTACAGCATATATCTGCATATGTGTCTATATAGACTGAGCAATAACTCAGTAATATTTGTAAAAAGTGTAAAGTTGTTAAAAGCGAAATAAAAAAAGAGGAAGAGCAGGATGAATATATTGTATGTAAATATAAGCATAGTCATCATGTTACAGTTCTATAAAACTTGCAAATAGATGATATTGAGACAACACAGTGTTCTCAACAGCAAGAAACAGTTGTTCCAAACATAAGTATGACGTATTTGGGTTTGGCCACTGGGAGTTAAGGAGAAATGTATAATTTAAAAATGCTCAGTACAAGACTGATTTGGTACATGAATTTCTTCCTCCACAATGCTACATATAACAGAATAGCATGACAGTATATGATAGAGACTAAAATAATGGCTAGTGCTTTTCATTCTAAGTACTTTATCAAAGGAATTCAGAATTAAATTCATATCACAATTAATGCATTTTCTAGCAGTTCAGTTATTAGAAGGTACAAATCAATTTTGGCTGAAAGTTTCAGTTTTGTTGAGTCAAAAGAAAAATATAAATAGCAGAATGAGATTAAGATAATTAAGTATTTGATGATCAAGCTTTCATTGATTAATATGACAACTTTTAAGTACTTGCATACTTGTGAAAGAGAAAGTCATTCCAGAATATCAGAGAAATGTAATCATGTAAAATGTAATTAAAAAAATCTGAGTTAGATTGAAGCAAATCAACAATTTATTTTATAAATTTTCAGAATCAGTTACCAATTCAAATCTGTTCACTACAATTTGCTGTTTAGTGAAAAAGTCCCTTCAAAACATATATTAGTTCTTACAATCATACATAGAATGGGATTGGGTGGATTCGGTCATGAATGTGTTGGATTTAAAAAAAAATGAGTGTTACTAAACTAAAATTTCAATTATTAATAAATATGTTTTCTAGGAATAACACAATGATGGTTCTCGTTTTTCCAGATATTTCCCACATAACACGTACAAATGCAAGCCACATATTTAAAACGGGACACGGACAATGCAATTGTTCATTAAAAATAAAACCTGGTTAATTAAAGATGATGTAACTTAGATAACTCACTTAAGAGGCTTGTCGTAAAGTTTACATAGTATTACATAGTTGTTAATGTTGAAAATACGAAAGTCCATCAAGTTCAACCGTGAAAGTTGACAAGTGAACTTACACTGTCAAAAACTAGGCTGCATAAATGCATTACAACTTGTTTGAACAAATCAAATTACTTTTAATTTACAACTGAACAAATCCTGGAAGGATCAATTAGTTTGACAAAGATTAAAAGGAATTTGGTTTGTAGAATCCACTTGAAATGCATTTGTGCCCAAGTCTACTAAACACCTTTATTAATTAAAGATATGAACTGACATACGGGATAGAGCATGGTTGACTTTTTTTTTTCTTTTTACTTATTTGGTTTAAATAGTGAAATGATTTCAAACATCGAAGAATGATAAGATTTTTAACAATTAATGCTGTTGCTTTTTAAGGGAAGATACAAGGAGGCAGATAGTTTTACTGACTTTTACATACAGATGGTATTTTCTGAAAGGTTACTCAACATTTGTGGAACTGTATGAAAAGGCTGGTTTCTTTCTACAATGTGAAATGGAAAGTAAATTGCTTCTCGTAGAACAGAAGTTATACAAGGTAAAGACAGTGCACATATTACACCGTTATTACAGAAGCTTTCTAATAGGGTGGTTATGAAGCAGACAAAAAAAAATATATATATAAAGATTGTGTCTTTACTTATACATCTTATGAGTGCATATAGTATATCACCATATTATTTTACCACCATTAATATGTGTTGCCCAATCTGTTTTCTTACAGGAGAGTTTGCTCAGGATTTGCTTTTTAAAGGTGGAGAGCATTTGGTGTAATGTATTCATGATAGCTTTTCAAATTTAAGCCAAAATAGTTATTGGGAGTTATCTATATACCAAAATATTTACATGAAGTTAGTGTGATCAAGAGTGAGTTTTACTTTATTTTAAATTGGCTTCATCACATTTTGGAGTCTTTGCATACTTTGCAAAGACACCTAATAAGGGAATTAACACATGGGGAGTGGGGGCCGGTGGGTGCAGAGAAGTTGGTAATGGTTGCTGCCATCTCTGTTCCTCTACTCCTGGTGCTTCATCTGCCTTGGCATTTATAAGGGCTTTCCCACTATGATACCTCAGTCTGAGATGGGCCCTCAAAAGAAGGTACAATGTTGAGTTAGATTGGTAATGGTCGCTTTCATCTCTGTTATTATTATTAATATTGGTTATTATTTCTATAGCACCAGCTTATTCCTCAGCGCTTTACAATAAGACTGTTCCTCCACTCCTGGTGCTTCATCTGCTTAGGCATTTATAAGGGCTTTCCCATTATGATACCTCTGTCTGAGATGGGCCCTCAAAAGAAGGTACAATGTTGAGTTAGATTGGCAATGGTCGCTTTCATCTCTGTTATTATTATTAATATTGGTTATTATTTCTATAGCACTAGCTTATTCCTCAGCGCTTTACAATAAGACTGTTCCTCCACTCCTGGTGCTTCATCTGCCCAGCCATTTATAAGGGCTTTCCCATTACGATACCTCAGTCTGAGATGGGCCCTTAAAGGTAAAGATAGATTCATTTTATTGTGCTTTGGTGTTTATTGTTTTCCTTCCTGCCCTATTTATTGATTTATTTATTTTCATTAGTTGTGTCATCACTATTAGGTTGAAGAAAAAAAGAGTTGCAAGACAGAAGACTTCTGATGGTAAGTATACTATTTTTTTATATGTATTACTTTTGTTGCCCACCCACACTATTATTATGCTGAGGGGAAAGGTAGATATCTTTTTTTTTTGTTTGTTTTTAATGGGGAGTGACAAGAGGATTAGGGACTCACAGTCACTCCCGGGGAGAAGAAGGTTTTTTGAGGATAGACAATGTTTTAAACAATATGGTAGTTTTATTGACCCCATTGGTTTTTTTTTATTTTAACTAGCTAATCTATGGAAAGCCTGGGGGATAGAGACAGAGAAATACAATTGTACCTTGGAAAGGTTTCATAGATTGTATAGAGTTAAAAATATCCCAGAAACCAAGGCAAGAGATATAATCTGTTGCTTCCAATCATTCCAATTTAAAGAGGAGGTTTTGAAAGCAAGTAGAGTTAGGAAACCTCAAGGAGAAGAATATAAGGATATAGTTGTGTTCCCAGACTTATCCTATTCAACCAGAATGCAAAGAAAAACATTCGCCCCTGTCACAGAAATACTGAGAACCCAGAAGATTAAATATACATGGGGATTCCCTACGGCAATAAGAATATTTACAAATGAGCGTCTTGAAGTCTTAGACTCAGTAGATACAGCTATAACTTGGCTAAAAGATAAGAAGATGATGCAATAGGATTAAACCTGTTAAGAAGGGAAAGAGGGGCTGAATTTGTTTTAAGACAGAGGAATTTTTTTTTTTTTTCTTCTCTTTTCTGGGTGAGATAATAATAATGCAGGCCACATTAAGAAGTTAAATAAGAAATTCACTTGAGTAAAGATGAGTACAGAATAAAACACTACGATAGCACGAGATTAGATATAATGTACAGAAATAACGGGAATTGAAATTTATTATGCAGATACACTTATTAAATAATTCACAAATCCCAAATAAGGATTAGAAATACAGAATAGGTGGCTTGCACGATATTAATATATATTCGCTAAAAAGTTAAATATATCACTGCAATTTATGCATATATATATATTTTTTTTTTTCCTGGGTGAGATAATAAAAAATGCAGGGTACAATAAGAAGTTAAATAAGAAATTCACTTGAGTAAAGATGAGTATAGAATAAAATATTATGAAAGCACGAGTTTAGATATAATATACAGAAATAATGGGAATTGAAATTTATTATGTAGTTACACTTGTTAAATAATTCACAAATCCTAAATAAGGATTAGAAATACAGAATATGTGGCTTGCACGATATTAATATACACTTACAAAAATGTTCAATATATCACTGCAATTTAGGCATTGTTTTTTTTTTTTTTCCTCTTCTCTTCCCTTTTTTTGCCACCTCTATAGACCAGCTTAGTCCGCCTATAAGTTCTAAGTAGAACTTAGTGATTGCCTTATTAAGGTAATCAATTATGTTTAGAAGAAGGTCTCTTAAGATTGGAAACCAAGGTATAAAAGAATGTATGATTGTGTGTAAATGGTTAGTGTGTACAGAAGGTACAGCGTCGTGGGTATACAGATTAGTTTTGAGGAAATGTCAGGTGTCAGAGATTTAGGATAGGGTATGGTCAAATTTGCCACAATAAATATTCAGGGTTTAAATCTTCCACATAAGAGATTGGCTTTTAGAGATTATTTAACGACAGAGAAAATCCAAATTATTTTGATACAAGAGACCCATTGGATTGCAGGAGATAGCACTAGATGGTTTGGTAATAATTTCCCTTCAGTAATAACTTCCTCTAAAAAAGATGAAAAGAAAGCTGGGGTGGCTATAGGCTTCTCTAAATCATTACAAGTAGAAATTAAGCATGAGGATATTGATACGGAGGGGAGATTTTTAATACTGATCTGTGAAATCAATGGGGAACTGTATACATTAGTGAACGTATACTTACCAAATAACAATCCGATGAGAATGTTCTCCCATATTCTAGAAAGAGTTGAAAAAGTATCTATGGGATATGTGGTAATAGGTGGAGACTTTAACTGTGTTTTGGATGTGGAACTGGATAAATTTAATGTTAATAAGATTTCTGTGGACAAAAACGGGTTGAGAAACACGAATACTTTTCAGAATATAATTCATAAAAACAATTTATATGATATCTGGAGGGTTCGGAATCCGCTTGTAAAAGATTATACATTTTATTCTTGGTCGCATAATACACACTCAAGAAGATCCTAAAATTATAGACAAAGTATCCAATATAAGTATAAACAATGATTTGGTCAGATCACAATATCATTATCATGGATACTGTAATGGTATTTATTAATTAATGACTTTTTGTCATAAAAAAAAGCATAATGAGCTTAATGCTTTAGACGCACCACTAGATGTCAGTAAAGCATATTTAGTGTAATGCTTTGTGGGCACCATTAGGGGGAGTGTGTAGGAAGACCTGTGCTTCTGGCAGTGACATCACAGGCCAGCCTACTTACACTGAATAAAAACCCAGATGTGAGGAGAAGCTAGCTCTCTGTTTGCCTGTACCTGACTGATCATGTAGTACCAGCTCTGACTTAGCCCCAGCCATTTGGCTGAGGCCTTGTAAGTAATATGTTTGTATTGTAACAGTTAGCAATTGTAATAGCCTTTTGTATAATATTTAGCAACCAATAGTGTTTTGTGTAGTATTGTATTGTATAATTATTGAAATTGACATTCCGCTAGCATCTGTTTATTTATTATAGTTATATTAAATATACATTTAATATTACAACATTTTGTGTATTTTCTATCCACATATTCGACCATAATACCATGAATTATAAAAATATTAATGTTGTTCCGTATTGCTTAATTATTATGTATTAAGAGATTAATATTCATATTTAGGTCACGACCACAACAGATACAAAGGATGGGAAACATTATCATCCCAGAACTACTTGGAAACTAGACGATTCAATATTATATAGTATCGAAAACTTGAAGTTATTAAAGGAATGGTCACAACATTTTTTTGAGGAAAATAGCCCAGAGGATACTTCAGAATTAAATACTTGATGCTCATATAAAGCTACCATCACAGGATACTGTATAAATATGAAGAGTAGAGCCAGGAAAATAGAAGGATTAGGTTTATCAGAGTTATATATTCAATTGTTTAAAGCCTCTAAAGAGTATAAAGCAAAACCAGACAAAGAAGGTCAAATAAAAATAGCCAGTATTAAACAAAGTATTAAGAAAAAAATATTAGAAAACATAGAAAAGAAGATGATTAAATTAAAAATCTGATATTATTACCGACAAAACAAAGCAGACAAGATTTTATCAAATCAACTGAAAAATAAATTTGCAGACAATCGCATAGATAAAATTGTCCATGAGGGAAATACATATAGAGCCCCAAATGAGATAGGAGAGATCTTTAATCAATTTTATAAGTCACTTTATAACCTGTCAGACAGTTCTACAGAAGAATCCATAGATAATTATATAAAAGACCTGGAGTTACCAAAGACATCACCAGATCAACTAGAATTACTAAATAAAACCATCTCCAAAGAAGAAGTAATAGATGCAATAAATAACTTAGCTAACTATAAAACACCTGGACGTGACGGTTTTAGCAATAGGTTCTTCAAGGTAATGAAAGATATAATTGCTGAACCATTAACAAGATCATTCAATGAAGCTGTAAATAGGGGAGCATTTCCACAAGAAATGCTAAGAGCTAATATTCTTCCAATTCTGAAAGTAGGCAAAATAGCAACAGACGTAAAAAGCTACAGACCGATCTCTTTGATAAATGTGGATGTCAAGCTTTTTGCGTCAATTATCGCAAAAAGATTAAAAATAGTCTTGCCCGGAATTATCAATTCAGATCAGGTCGGATTTGTCCCTGGAAGAAATTCAGGAAATAATATCAGAAGGTTATTGGATCCATATTATTTTACCACCATTAATATGTGTTGCCCAATCTGTTTTCTTACAGGAGAGTTTGCTCAGGATTTGCTTTTTAAAGGTGGAGAGCATTTGGTGTAATGTATTCATGATAGCTTTTCAAATTTAAGCCAAAATAGTTATTGGGAGTTATCTATATACCAAAATATTTACATGAAGTTAGTGTGATCAAGAGTGAGTTTTACTTTATTTTAAATTGGCTTCATCACATTTTGGAGTCTTTGCATACTTTGCAAAGACACCTAATAAGGGAATTAACACATGGGGAGTGGGGGCCGATGGGTGCAGAGAAGTTGGTAATGGTTGCTGCCATCTCTGTTCCTCTACTCCTGGTGCTTCATCTGCCTTGGCATTTATAAGGGCTTTCCCACTATGATACCTCAGTCTGAGATGGGCCCTCAAAAGAAGGTACAATGTTGAGTTAGATTGGTAATGGTCGCTTTCATCTCTGTTATTATTATTAATATTGGTTATTATTTCTATAGCACCAGCTTATTCCTCAGCGCTTTACAATAAGACTGTTCCTCCACTCCTGGTGCTTCATCTGCCTAGGCATTTATAAGGGCTTTCCCATTATGATACCTCTGTCTGAGATGGGCCCTCAAAAGAAGGTACAATGTTGAGTTAGATTGGCAATGGTCGCTTTCATCTCTGTTATTATTATTAATATTGGTTATTATTTCTATAGCACTAGCTTATTCCTCAGCGCTTTACAATAAGACTGTTCCTCCACTCCTGGTGCTTCATCTGCCTAGGCATTTATAAGGGCTTTCCCATTATGATACCTCAGTCTGAGATGGGCCCTTAAAGGTAAAGATAGATTCATTTTATTGTGCTTTGGTGTTTATTGTTTTCCTTCCTGCCCTATTTATTGATTTATTTATTTTCATTAGTTGTGTCATTATTATTAGGTTGAAGAAAAAAAGAGTTGCAAGACAGAAGACTTCTGATGGTAAGTATACTATTTTTGTATATGTATTACTTTTGTTGCCCACCCACACTATTATTATGCTGAGGGGAAAGGTAGATATCTTTTTTTTTTTTTGTTTTTAATGGGGAGTGACAAGAGGATTAGGGACTCGCAGTCACTCCCGGGGAGAAGAAGGTTTTTTGAGGATAGACAATGTTTTAAACAATATGGTAGTTTTATTGACCCCATAGGTTTTTTTTATTTTAACTATTTAATGTGGTGGCTGGCTAACACGTGCTGGCCAGCTGTCACATAATTAGCTGAAATCCTGTTGAATAGTGTATACCATGTCTGGATTTTGCACTTCTGATAGCCCCATATGCAGCTGAATGGTTTTGCCCCATTTGATACAGGGCCATTCAAACTTTACTGATTAACCATGCCAAACTTTATGAACATCTTACTTTATCTTTATGATGTGATCAACACCTTTTTCCGGGATGGTGCAACCATTTAAATACTTACATGGGGATAAATTATCTGAAGCCATGTAAGGTTTGTAATATCATTTCAAAATATACAGAATACTTGGTTTGTGATATATATGGACATCGTACTTTTCTAGCAGTGAGATATGCTTTAGCATACTGATGTCAGAAACATCAGTTTTGTGGTTTAACATTTTGAACTTTCAATCATTAGGGTAAGAAATAGCATGTAATATTCATTATTTTCCAAAACTCTATTGCTCAAAGAAAAAAATCAATAAATGTTTTATTAGTATCTCTAAATAAGCACAGATAGGCTAAGCAAAATTATTTACTCACTGAATATTTCCTCATTACACAATCTGTACTGCTACAAGAACATGTATCTTTACTTATCTGGTCCTTGTGCTATTGCATTCGGCATGCGCAACCTGCGCAGCTCAGGTAACTCTGAATGGACTGAATTTTAGAGAACAGAGCGCTGTTCATGTCTGGAGCTCATTTTTAAAAGGGCAATGGTGGTCAGGTCACTTCTGGTTCTAATTGGTCCACATCAGGTCAGAGTCCCCATTCACATTAGTGGGCATGACGTTTATCAATCAAATAAACACATAATGGGATTTAAACTCCTCTGGCCCTTTTTCCAGTGTCCTATCATGGTTTCTGTTCCAAGTACCCTTTAGGGCATTCCTTGATACATTGTAATATTTCTGGTATTGACAGAATATAGGGGCAAAGCCAGCAGCGGCAGACTAGATAAAATGTACATCTCTACAATTGGCAAAAGGAATATCTTGACCCACTACAACTATCCACTGTATCCTCTATTTCATGCTGATAGTCTGAGCCAGCTTTGTTAAGTGGCTCAGAACCATGTCAGTTGGACCAGCAAAGTGTATATAGATTTTAACTGTGTTAACTATATTACCCTATGGTCTTTTTATATTTGAATTTCTAGATTCCACATCAAACATTTACTTGTGGTATTTATGCAATATTGTGTGCTCTCACTTTTGCATTTTTATATTTTCACTGTGTTGTGTGCATTTAGAGTGATTCACACAGGTGATTGAGCACCTTCTTTATCAAATTCTTACTATTGTTTTATACTGAAGTATTCAGCTGATGTAAGGCAGAAGATGGTTTCGCCATGGGTGACAAGGAGAATGCATGATGGGCTCCATCTGTACCTGATGTCGGCCTTTCGGAGGTGTCCCGTGACCCTCCAGACTGAACGTCTCCAGTCCAAAGTGGTATTGCAGAGATCCTATAGAAAATTAAGTTGTGTGTCCTCAAATGGAAAGGGACTTTTATTTACGAGCACCACCATCCGTGCCTGCTTGTTTCTGAGCTATTGGAATCGGAGAACGTCACGGGAGGCCTCCGCTCGGGCCCTAGAAGACTTGGGTAACCTGTACAAGCCCCCTGACTATCATGGCCTTCACTTGTTTAGGGTTCAGAAGTGCAGACAGGAGGCGTCGGACAAAGTGGGGTAACTCTTTGTCATCAACGGTTTCGGCGATGCCTCTGATTTAGATTTTACTGCATCTGGCATCATCCAGTACATCCATCCTGACCTGCATCGCCCCCCTTTGTAACTGTTGTCACCTTCTCACCAAGCTACTTGGCGATGGTCTTGTAGCCCATTCCAGCCTTGTGTAGGTCTACAATCTTGTCCCTGACATCCTTGGACAGCTATTTGATCTTGGCCATTGTGGCAGAAGCAGCCACAAGAGACTGTACCTGCATTATTATTCCCTTGTATTTGTCCTAATAATCGCTGGAAAGTGCCGAATGCACGACCACCCTGCTGTGGTCGTGTGCTTCCCCTGTATAGAGGGAAACAATGTTGCCAGAGAGGTAATTGGGTTCGTGGGTGGCCGCCGTTCGCATAAAAACCACGTGGCGACGGCCATCTTAAACTGCCGAACAGCGGCGCCTGGTCGTCGAGCGCCTGGAACTAAAACCGGGCGCTCGACTACCCAGACACCGCTCAGACCTCCAGGACCACGGAACTGCCCGATTCAAACTGCCGAACGGCCCGCCGTTTGGTAGGATGAATCCCCCAGACTAGGGGATTCATCCGAACCTAAGATTAGAGCCGGATGGCTGAACATTCGGTACTTTCAGTTCAGTGTAATAGACCGACCGCAGGGCCAGAATCCATGGAGCTGTTTTCGGCTACCAAATCCCTGCGGTCGGTCAAATCTTTGAATGTCTGTAACTCCCGAACCCCTGGTCTGATCTGGGTGAAATTTGAGTATGTTGCTCACCCAGACCAGACCAACCAGGGGACCCCTCATTTGTCACCATACCCCCTGTATTTAGGGGACATCCAGAAATGGGGGAAAACTCTGTCCCCACTAATGAGCTTAACTGTTAATCTAAGGGGAGGAGAGGGAGAGGAGGTAACCACGATGTGATTGGATATGTTAAGTTACCTCCCTTGCATGGGAAAAAGTCATAAAAGCAAATGTGTGAATAAACCTGGCAGTTGACCTCCAAGCTATGTGTCGTCTAGTTCTTGGAGGGAAGGGATTGTAACTACGCTACCTGTTTTGTACCTGTCTTGGATTGCTGTTCCTGTCTACCAGTGGAGCTACCTTGGATAATACCTCTACTCCGCTACAATTGGTGGCAAGCGACGGGATCGTACTACACAGCAAAAAGGAGTCAGCAGGAATTAAAAAGGACTGAATGGAAACGGATTATACCCTCTTAAAACGGGACACGCTAAGAGAGCTACTAGAAGCGAGAGGGAGGATAGCAAGCAACAAAACAAAGGCTATCCTAATCGCAGAACTCATGGAAGGAGACAGAGTCGCAGCTGCTGCAGCACCTCCAAGGGAGGAGGAATCTGAGTTTGCCAGGGAATATAGGTGCAGGATGGCTCTATTCCCACCAGACGTAGCAGCGCAGAAGGCAGACCAGATTTACAATGATGTACAGGCATACATCATGCTGCGAACGACACCGAGGAGCCAACAAGAGGGGGAAGGAATCGCAACGGCTGTCCCCACCCCGCCAGCAAAAGCTAAAATACCGTACCAGGCATTTAAAGCATTTAATGATACCGAGGGGGACATTGATGGCTATTTACAGGACTTTGAACGGTTGTGCCAGCTACATGCCATTAGCACCGAAGACCAAGTGCCCCTGCTAGCGGGTAACCTGTCAGGCCGCGCCGCAGATGCCTACCGAGCCATGCCGGCAGAGGACATCCGGGACTATCAGAAGGTAAAACAAACCTTGCTCGCACGGTATGCCATTACACCTGAGGCATACCGAATACAGTTCCGGAAACTACTCAAACCGGGAAAAGACTCGCATGCAGAATTCGCACACCGACTACAACGGGCAGCCACCGGGTGGATAGAGGCAGCAAAAGCCATCACGTCCCAAGAGATCACGCAGTTGATGGTGCTGGAACAATTCTACCAATGTTTGTCAGAAGATCTACAGATCTGGGTAAGAGATCGTAAACCCCGTACGCTGCAAGAGGCCGCTAAGTTAGCAGATGAGCATCAGGACACCCGGCGGGAACAGCACTCATCTACTAGAGTGCAATCCACGCCAAACGTTCCCCGACTTACCCCAGTAGATTCACCCCGACCAGGGGGGACCTACCAGTCACAACCCCCCCGGTACAACAACCGGGCATCTATCCGGTGCCATACCTGTAACCAGCTTGGGCATATGCAACAAGACTGTCCCCGAAACCGGGCCAGGCCGGCCTGGACCCCTCCACGACCACCAACCACCCCTCGAGCCGCAGTCCACTGCTATCAGGCCAGAGCATTGGCTCAACCTTTCACCCCTACCCAAATAGAGGAACCCTTGGGCACCCTCCATGAGGTAAACCCGGTACAGGCGGCATCCGACAACCGCCAAGGCCACCGACAAGTGGTCCACGTGGAGGGAAAGCGGATGGAGGGATTACGAGATTCTGGGGCCACCATCACTCTGATACGGAATCATTTAGTGGCCCCGAACCATCTCACTGGAGACTGTATTGCGGTTAGGGTGGCAGGGGGAGCCATTTACAAAGTACCCACCGCGAAACTACATTTGGACTGGGGAGCGGGGGCAGGGCAAATTGAAGTGGGGATGATGCAGGACCTACCTGCGGATGTGATTTTGGGGAACGACTTGGGGGAGCTAACCTCCGCTTTTGTTACCCGACCTCCTCCACAGGAGGCATACCCGGTCGTCACCCGTCAACAGGCTCGCACCACGGCACCACACATCGACTCTGAGGCTCCGGTAAGCCCGAACCCCCCTGATCACACTGTGTTACCCTGGGCCGCCCCATTAGAATTTGGTAGCGAGGTCGCCCTAGACCCATCCCTACAAGTTTACAAGGACCGGGTAGATAAAAACCAGACTGGCATAGAGGGGGAAAGATACGCTTGGGATAAGGGGTTATTATACCGGTATGCCGAAAAGATAGTAGCCGGATCAGTTCCCGTACCCATCAAACAGTTAATTGTGCCTCGGAAGTATAGACAAGAGTTAATGCGAATCGCCCATGACATCCCCATGTCAGGCCACCTAGGGATCAGCCGAACCAAACATCGGCTGCTGCAAAATTTCTTCTGGCCAGGGATATCCCAGGATATTAAGCAGTACTGTAATACCTGTGATACCTGCCAAAGAGTAGGGAAGCGAGGGGACCGATACAAGGCCAAACTACACACCCTGCCCATAATCGAAGAACCCTTTAGCCGGGTAGCAGTAGACATAATCGGACCGCTGAAACAAAAGAGCCCGTCTGGCAAAAAATACATCTTAACCGTAGTAGACTACGCCACTAGATACCCAGAAGCAGTGGCCCTAACAAATGTGCATGCAGAGACCATAGTAGACGCCCTTATGCGCATATTTACCCGCATGGGGATACCCCGGGAGATTATTTCCGATAGGGGTACCCAATTCACCGCTGAGGTCACTCACCAGCTGTGGAAAGTATGCGGGGTCCAAGCTATCCTTAACTCCCCCTACCACCCCCAGTCCAATGGCCTCTGCGAACGTTTCAATGGAACGCTAAAACAGATGATTCGCACGTTCGTAGCAACCCAGAAAGACTGGGAGCGGTTCCTACCCCACCTCCTGTTCGCCTACCGAGAGGTGCCCCAAGAGTCCACTGGGTTCTCCCCTTTCGAATTGTTATTCGGCAGGAGAGTAAGGGGACCCCTAGATCTAATCAGGGAACACTGGGAGGGGGGAACGACCATTAACGGCACCCCTATCGTACCTTATGTGTTGGAGTTTCGGAACCGCTTGGAGGCATTGACCCGGGCCGTGCGCGACAACCTCCAGGCGGCTCAGACCCGCCAGCGCCGATGGTATGATAGGGGAGCCAGGGACCGCAGCTTTCAGGTCGGCCAGAAGGTACTAGTCCTACGACCCGTCACTACTGATAAGCTGCAGGCTTCCTGGCAGGGCCCATTCCAGGTGGTAGAGCAAATCTGTGATACCACCTATATAATTGGCCCCTGCGCCGGGACCGGGGGTAAACGCATGTTCCATGTAAACATGCTAAAACCCTACCGCCAGCGCCCAGAGGAGGTATCCGCCATCTGCGCCTCAGCTGCGGAGGACGCAGATAACCTACCCCTCCCTGATATGCTGGCCCGAGGAACTCTGCAGGAGGATCTAGCCGCTGTACAGTTAGGGGAGCGCTTGGATCCTCAGGAAAGAGCTCAAGCCCAAAGTCTAATTAGGGAAAAAGAAGCCACTTTTTCCAACCTCCCGGGATATACCCCGCTAGCTACCCATCGAGTAGAAACCCTGGACCCGACCCCGCTCCGCCAACCGCCCTACCGCATTCCTGAAGCGGTGAGGGGGAACATGTACAAAGAGTTGAAAGAAATGTTGCAGTTAGGAGTAATTGAGCCTTCGGATAGCCCCTGGGCATCCCCCGTAGTACTCGTGCCGAAACGGGATGGAACTACCCGCTTCTGCGTAGATTACCGGAGACTCAATGATAAAACCGTGTCCGATGCCTATCCCATGCCCCGGATAGATGAGTTACTAGACAAAATGGCTAGGGGTAAATACTTAACCACCATTGATCTTTGCAAGGGATATTGGCAAATTCCTCTAGCCGAGGACGCTATTCCCAAATCGGCCTTCGTCACCCCATTTGGCCTGTACCAATTTCGGGTCATGCCCTTTGGGATGAAGAACGCCCCGGCCACATTCCAGAGGATGGTGGACCGATTATTAGACGGGTTTCAGGAGTACGCGTGTGCCTATTTAGACGACATAGCCATCTTTAGTTATTCCTGGGCAGATCATCTGGACCATATCGGGGCAGTACTAGACCGCATCCGAGAAGCCGGACTGACCCTCAAGCCCAGTAAATGTCACATAGGGATGGCCGAGGTCCAATACCTAGGACACCGAGTGGGCAGCGGCCACCAAAAACCCGAGCCAGCCAAAATAGAGGCCGTAGCTAAATGGCCAACCCCCCACACTAAAACCCAGGTACTAGCCTTTTTGGGGACCGCAGGGTATTACCGAAAGTTCGTACCTAACTACAGCGCCCTAGCCAAGCCCCTTACCGACTTAACCCGCAAGAACCTCCCGAAATTAGTAGTATGGGCCCCAGAGTGTGAACAGGCGTTCCAGCTCCTGAAAAATGCTCTTGTTAATGCCCCTGTGTTAGCTGCTCCCGATCCAACTAAACGTTTTCTCGTCCACACAGACGCTTCCATGTTTGGATTGGGAGCAGTACTGAGCCAGATCGGAGCCGATGGCGGTGAACATCCGGTAGCTTACCTCAGCAGAAAACTTTTACCCAGAGAAGTAAGCTACGCCGCCATCGAAAAGGAATGCCTTGCCGTGGTGTGGGCCCTCAAGAAACTGCAGCCCTATTTGTATGGGCAAACATTCTCACTACTCACAGATCACAACCCGTTGGTCTGGCTGAACCGGGTGTCCGGGGACAATGCCAGGTTGCTGCGCTGGAGCTTAGCGCTACAGCCCTTTGATTTCACCATCCAATATCGCCCGGGGAAGCTCAATGGAAATGCCGACGGGTTATCTCGACAAACTGAACTGGACAAGTGATCTGTGAGTACTCCTCCAGACATCCCCAAGCCGATCCGTTGGGATCAGACTGTGTATGCTGGCTTGGTTCTGGGGGAGCATTGTGGCAGAAGCAGCCACAAGAGACTGTACCTGCATTATTATTCCCTTGTATTTGTCCTAATAATCGCTGGAAAGTGCCGAATGCACGACCACCCTGCTGTGGTCGTGTGCTTCCCCTGTATAGAGGGAAACAATGTTGCCAGAGAGGTAATTGGGTTCGTGGGTGGCTGCCGTTCGCATAAAAACCACGATGGCCATCTTAAACTGCCGAACAGCGGCGCCTGGTCGTCGAGCGCCTGGAACTAAAACCGGGCGCTCGACTACCCAGACACCGCTCAGACCTCCAGGACCACGGAACTGCCCGATTCAAACTGCCGAACGGCCCGCCGTTCGGTAGGATGAATCCCCCAGACTAGGGGATTCATCCGAACCTAAGATTAGAGCCGGATGGCTGAACATTCGGTACTTTCAGTTCAGTGTAATAGACCGACCGCAGGGCCAGAATCCATGGAGCTGTTTTCGGCTACCAAATCCCTGCGGTCGGTCAAATCTTTGAATGTCTGTAACTCCCGAACCCCTGGTCTGATCTGGGTGAAATTTGAGTATGTTGCTCACCCAGACCAGACCAACCAGGGGACCCCTCATTTGTCACCATACCCCCTGTATTTAGGGGACATCCAGAAATGGGGGAAAACTCTGTTCCCACTAATGAGCTTAACTGTTAATCTAAGGGGAGGAGAGGGAGAGGAGGTAACCACGATGTGATTGGATATGTTAAGTTACCTCCCTTGCATGGGAAAAAGTCATAAAAGCAAATGTGTGAATAAACCTGGCAGTTGACCTCCAAGCTATGTGTCGTCTAGTTCTTGGAGGGAAGGGATTGTAACAACGCTACCTGTTTGTACCTGTCTTGGATTGCTGTTCCTGTCTACCAGTGGAGCTACCTTGGATAATACCTCTACTCCGCTACAGCCATGTTGGAGAGTTTGGAATCTGATTGATTGCTCCTGTGGACAGGTGTATTTTATACAGGTAGTGAGCTGAGATTAGGAGCACTATCTTTAAGAGAGTGCTCCTAATCTCAGCTCATAAAAGACACCTGGGAGCCAGAAATCTTGCTGATTGATAGGGGATCAAATACTTATTTCACTCATTGACATGCAAATCAATTCATAACTTTTTTGACATGCGTTTTTCTAGTTTTTGTTGTTGTTTTTTTTGTTATTCTCTCTCTCACTGTTAAAATACATCTATCATTTAATTTAAGTATTGGACACACTCAATGGCTAGACATGGAGGCGATTAAAATTCTTCCACATTCAATTAATAATATAATTTGGCTTCCTCCATCTCAAAGACCAAATTTCATTAATATGTTTCCATCAACCAAGATTACAATAAAAGCATGGGACATCTTGTCTAAAAAGATAAACCCCAATAAAATTTGGTCTAAAGCAGCTCCTATTTCCATCTTGAAAAAAAGACATCCCAGAAATAAACATTGACTATTGGACTTCACATTCTATTTTCCGTATAACTGATTGTTGTACATCAAACAAACTTACCCCATTCATGCAATTAAAAGACACATTTAATTTAACTGACTTTCACAGCCCCACACATGAAAGAATAAGTGAATTGCTCAAAATGAAAGGTGCCCTTTCAGAAATTATTTATATCAACGCTGACCTGAATGATCAAATTTAGATTGTTGGTATCTCACCCCCTCTAGATTAAATAAATTAAAATTAACTAATTCGGACAATTGTTGGAGGAGGTGTGGACAAGTGGGCTCATTGTGTCACATACTGTGGACCAAGGTGGGCTCACATTGGAAATCAGTCCACAAATTAATATATACAATCACGTATTCAATCTCCCTGTTGACCCCCAAAATTTGACTTTTTAAAAGAATTCCAAATCACCTTCCAAAACACGAAAAAATAATGCTAGGTCATATTTTAATTGCAGCAACTACAACCATAACCAGTTATTGGAAAACTAGTGACTTGCCAGATGTTAAAGAGATTTTATACTCCATTCTAGATAATAAACATCACTAATTAATCTACCTCGCATAATCGTAAAATAATATTATATTAAGATTGGAATGAATGGGAAAAACATGTCCGAAGCAAATACAATTTAGTAATATGATACCCATTTAACCAAACTATGTTAATATATACTGTTAATATTGCAACAACTTTCTGTCATTTTGTAAATAGGATTATTAAATAACTAAAAATTAAATGATGTTCATTTTAAGGATGATGTTACATATTTTTACAAAATTATTTTATTGTCTAGTTTCTTTTTATTATTTTCCGCCTTTTTCATTTTTCTATGTTATTTTATTTATTTTTGAATTTGTTTTACTTTGTTTTCATTATATTGTTGGTAACTTTGAAGACTAACTATAAGATAAGGCCAGGGACTAATGAAAGTATTTAGAAAATTGGGCAGACTAGATGGGCCGAATGGTTCTTATCTGCCGTCACATTCTATGTTTCTATGTTTCTATTGTTATTAAAACTCATGTATTATCAATGTGCATTGTTGATATGTTTATTGTTATTACATAATATGTATATATATATATATATTTGAAAAACAATAAAAAATATTTGAAACAAATTAAAAAATACACCTACCATTAAAATTATAGACTAATAATTTCTTTGTCAGTGAACAAACGTTCAAAATCAGCAGGGGATCAAATACTTTTTTCCCTCACTGTAGTTGTTCTGGTGACCATAGTGACCATAGTGTCCCTTTAAGTAATGATTATACTGTGGAAAGAGGTCTCTAACATTAATTTAGGTATACATTTCTTTCGATCTCTTTTATTTATATGAATATAATTTTTTAAGAACACTTTGATAGCTTCACACAATGTAGGTACATTTAAACTAATGACATACCATAATTTCTTGCGAGAAGCCCTTGAAGTTTTGTGTGGTGGTGTCAATGGCATTTTTTCTTGTGTCAGGTGTTTCATCATTACATCAAAGCAATAGCTCCAAAGACTGCTCTGGTCTCATCCATCTTCTTAGAATTCTATTTCTGATAGATTATATGTTATGACCCTATGCTTCTGCTTACTGTGGATCTGCTTCAGCTAATATCACCACATTTTATTAAATTGTCACTATACAAAGTCTTGATTTAAATATTAACCCTTACCTTGGATATATTTTCAACCTTTTTATTGTTCTACTATGTGTCTCTTATTAGCTTTCACCTCCCAGGAAATTAAACTTTTTTACTTTTGGCTACTTTATTATAATTATTGTTGTTTTAACAATATTACAAAATACATTTCATCTCATATTCATCTGCGAGTATTTTCTTTTCAAATGTTTTTTTTTTATTATAGATAAATTTGTTTCCATAACAGTAAGAATAATGATGTAATATGAATATATATGCAAATAACATACATAAAAAAAAAATAACCGGGGAATACAATTTACACATATCATCTGAAACAATATATAATAATGTTTTTTCAATAAAGTATATTCAGTTAATAAAAAAATAAAGATATCAAATATGTTACATGCAGCAATGTGCTTAAAATAAGATCATTTAAATAATTTTGTTATCTGGTCAGGTGAAGTTATACGTTATAATTTATATCAATTCTTGACATCCTGTTCCCAGAGTTCTCATATTTCAGAACATTACCTGTATTGGAAGGTGGTGTAAAGGCTAATCCACATCTCTTGGTTTCTAAAGTATTATGCAACACCTCAGTCATACAAGGAATAGTAGCTGTTTTGCAACATAGAGGAAGGACCGAAGTGGCTGAAACCAAGTATTTTCTTTGTTTGAAGATTCACTAAAGGTAATACCACAGACATTATAACAATTCTTAGAACTTGTAATTAAAAACAATGCAATTAAATGAAAGTCTATTTATGCAGCATATAACAAGTTCTCTCTTTTAGTCCATCCAGCTGCCTGACCACGCTTTAAATTTTCTTTTACCATTTGTCAGTGTGTTATTACAGTAATCAAACTGGGTTATTTACTAAAGTGATAATTCAAAGTGAATTGCAAAGTAAATTTCAAATTTAAAGAGACACTATAGTCACCAAAATAAACTTTAGCTTAATGAAACAATTTTTGTATATAAATAATGCCCTTGTAGTCTCACTGTTCAATTCTCTGCCATTTAGTTGTTAAATCACTTTGTTTATGCAGCCCTTGTCATACCTCCCTGCATGTGACTTACACAGCTTTCCGAAACACTTCCTGCAAAGAGTAATCTAATGTTTACACTTCCTTTCTTGTAAATTCTGATTTATTTAGAATTCCTTATGTCCTTCTCTGTTAATAAATTGCTAGATTCCGCAGGTGACTCCTGCACGTGATTAAAGTTCAATTTACAGAGCAGGAGATAAAAACTTAAGCTCCGATTGAAAATGAAACAATTTTGTTTTCATGTAGGCTGTGTGAGGCTGCATAAACAGAAACACAGTGATTTAACTCCTTAATGGCAGAGAATTGAGCAGTGAGACTTCAGAAGCATGATCTATACACAAAAGCTGCTTCACAAAGCTAAAATTATTTTTGTGACTATAGTGTCCCTTTAAGGTCAAAATAGCTTAGTCAGAAAAATTGTCTAAGTCTGCAATGTTTTCAGTTCAGCTACTCTGGCTTTAAATTTGAAATTGACTTTGAATTATCGCTTTAGTATATAACCCATGCTCTACCTCCATGACACAATAATACCCAACATGTTTCACTGTTAGGCCTCACCATGTTCACGATCAAAGACTATGGCCTCTTTACTTTAAATAACTTTTACTAAAGTTTATTAATGTCACAAAATGAGAAATAATTGATTAAAATACAAGCCTGTTTCCATAGCCTTCAATGACTGGTCTTTAGCTGTAATTCGAAATACAATAAAATGTACCCTACCAATAAAATACATCCCCAATGTTTAGGTAAATCATTTAATACAAATACCTTATTCCTATCAATTACATTACCTAGTCAAAAGTTAGATTTTGACATACAAATTTGATCGCATTTCTTTATGTATGACTAAAATGCAAGTATATTCTAGGTTACCTAGTGATGTGATAAAACACTGGTATTTTCCTTGTCCAAATTGTGTCCAATAAAATGTTATGGGTCAGATAGTGTATCTTATAGTATTCTGTATAAATAAACTGATTATGATCCTAATACTGACAGTTCTGAAAAAATAGTTATGCTTAGATGAGCTGGTGATTTACTCCCAAATAACAAAAAATAAATAAATGTTGCGAGATGATTATTAGTGCACCATAATTTGCAGTTTAGTGAAACAGACCCATTTTGGCTTTTGTTAGAATTTTCAGCAGTCTATAGGTACCTGCTGTCAAAAATTAAATGTGACATAACAAGCAACAGAAAGAATAATAACACTGAAGTCAAACAGAGAACAAGTTAAAATGCTTACATTGCACATCTTTGAACACTAGAAGATGCCTAAAAGTGCCTTACGTCTCACCTCAGAGAAAATTCATCAGTGCTACTGCCATTCAAAGTGTCACATGAAATATCAACACATATGTAGGATTATTGAAGAAACTTAACTTTTTAGTATGAGTGACTAAAAAATATATCCATCTGTATAATCTGCTGACTATTAAAACAGAAATTATTCATGGCTCAATTTAATAAGCAATGTTATAAAAGTACCCAGTCTTGCAATCTGTATAGGCAACAAACGCTGATTAATAACCAGATTTCTTTTGCAGGTAAGGCATGCTTCTTTCAAGTTAGTTTTTTTCATCCTATAGGGATCAATAGAATTAGTATAGGAAATTGCTTTCCAGTTTAACTATGCTGTTTCAATAAAGATCGAATGCAAAATCCAGATACTGCTCATGCTATTTAACAATATCCAGATTTTGTAATTCAGGCCTGAATTTGGTCCTGATTTCAGCTGGACCGAATACAAATGAACTGATGAAATCTGATCAGAATGCTTAAAATTCAGGCCCGGATTTTAAACAAATCCAAACTATTTGCCAACTGGCAGCCAGCAGCCAAATAATTTAATAACCATCAGCAATATGAGGGTCAAATATTTGGTGGTTGGCCAGTGGTCGCTAGTCATCTGCCAAATTAGGAAAGTAAAATAAATAAATAATAAGATCCCCATTTTACTTAAGAGAGGCATGTTGTCTCTTTATGCCCCCACCTGGCATGTGACAGGTGAAGGCATATCTCCTAACGGTTAGAACCTAGCTACTGGGCAACCATTGCTACTCAGTCACTAAAAAGGCACTTTGAAACCTGGGGAAGGGAGCTGTGAAATAACAGGTGGGGGGCATATTCGGATGGGGAACAATAACAAATAAATAAATAGGGGTGTGAACACCCGTGGAAAGCTTGGGGGATATTTTAAAAAATAAACAGGGGGTAGATCATTTGACCACGTTCATGACCCACCCATGTTCAGCAGGTGGAGGCTATTATTTAATGCAGAGGGAGGATCTAATGTCCCTCCATCTCACACCCATTGGCAGTGAATAGGATCCATAATAGTAATTTGAGGGCCCTGCACAGACGGAGTTCTGGTATTTGGGAAACCCCTTGTAAAGGCTTTTCCCATGTTATATCGGCTATTGCATCGCATGGGAAATGTCCCCCCTATGCAATATGAGTAAGGGCGCTCGGTTTGGTTGGCAAATATTGAGAGAAGAATCCTTTCTCTCAAGACTTGGCTGTAAGAGCACTTTGATTTACTGCTATCAGAGCTCAGTCTGCACAAAGCCTTCAATGGGTGAAAATGAATTCATTTTATTATGGTGTTTTTTTTTTTCACAGTTTTTTTTATTTATTTTTGCAAATCGTTTTTTTTATTAGTACTATCAGGATTTATGCATTTTTCATTTGGCTAATTTTGGGGTCAAATAGCTGAAAATTTTGGATCAAAAAGACCCTCCCTTCCCCATTTCTTTTTTTTTAAACATTTCCACCCACTGGTCACAGTGATATATATTAATCTACTTTCCTTATGTACAAAAGGTAAGAAAATGCTCTCAACACATCTGGAAACCCATGCATAGTAATTTCATTTGAATGCCACTTCATTTGGCCTTCTATGTATCTTTGGGTCTTGATACCATTTTTTTTTTTATATGACTAGAAAAGGTAAGAACATTCTGCCTTAACTCATAGGAATCCTATGATGTTATGGCTGTTTGCAGCAGAGTCAATTGTCTCATTTTCTGTCTTGTGTTATTTTTTGTTTTCAAAGGAACTCATAGCCTTTTAGTCAGATTTGACTAGGTACACAGCTTTTAAAGCTGTGCAGTGTAGGCAAACCTTGTTAAAATTTCATGTAAAAGTTAACACATGAGCAGGAGATTTTGGATTTCTAAAAGCATGTGAAATCAACCATGTTGACAACTTTCTTTTTCCGCTACTTAGTAAACTGTGCCCTAAACGTAGAACTCCTAAATACAATCAGGCAGGATGTATAGAAATGATTTAGTGAATTTAGTAGGTTTCTTTGTCATAAAATAACAAGAGTGAATAATCAAAAGGAAACTGCTAAAGGATTTTTATAACTGGAACAGCAACTCTGATCCATGGAGGCTGCACCTCACAACTGGTAGGACTTAAAAAATCTGGAGAAATGTTGTGGTGCCGTTCAGAGGTCTTGGCAGTTTGTTTTAATGTTGTAGCT
>OW240921.1:84778918-84880865 GCA_933207985.1 Pelobates cultripes | reverse complement strand
TAACTGCACATCATTTTATATAATAGGTATCTATAAGCCCCCCAATATATTTCTGAGACCTAGGAGCTCGGTATCTGGTCTAAATAAGTAGGAAGCTGATTAGGTTAGTACTAACATTTGACAGTTTCTTGGGCATCTTGATTGCTGATTTAAAAGCCTTTAATGCAAATGGCAGAATATGATTTTCCCCTTTCTTATCTTGGATCAATTGTTTTTACCTATTTTAATGCATTAAATATATAAGGGTAAAATAATAATGTTAAATTTCTAATTTTTCATAAACAATTTTTGTGCAAAAACTATACAGAAAAAAAAATACAGCATATTAATGAGGCCAACACATAATGTCCACATAATTTGCTCGATATACCACTGGTATGTTCCAAAAACAAATATATTTTGCAGTGGCCGGGTTGTTTTTTTTTTAATGCAGACAGCATTTCCTAATTGAGTCTATAGAATTCTGAGTCCCAGTGCTGTTATTAAAGAATAGTACTTAATACAATCCTTTAAAAGTTGTAGTCACTGTTTGATTATCCATAAAAAAAAATAAAAAATAATAGTGCGACAGGATATTCAGTTTATCATACTTTGGAAATGAAATGTTTCTGGCTTTACTCTGGTTTGCCACATTTGTCACATGGCAACATTGGGTAGACAAATCCTTCCTGTGGCTCCTAAGCTCACAAACTGCAGGAATATAAACAGTTGGATACTTAACTGTTCTTATTTTCACGCTATAAAAAATGTTCATCCAGGAGCAAAGTGTGTGCTGTGATCCAGGCATAATAATTCATTCCTTTCTCTGTATTTATTTTTTTCTGTTTGTCTTTTGTTGTGCTTCTAGAATTCAAGATGCTCATAATCCTAATAATACCTTTAATATTGTGTCACTATTGGAGAGTACCTGGACAGTGGAATTTATTCACTAAACAGTGAGTTGTGATAAATATATTACTGAATTTAGCACGTCGTGAGGAAATAACAGAACTGTAAAATGCAGCAGATGTATTTATTTTTTCCAGCCTTTATATTTTGACTTTTTCAAAAAAATTTACATTTCATCACAACACATTGTTTAGTGAATAGAACCATCATCTTATTATAGACTTTGTAATCATTTAAATGCTCCCAAGTGATAATCAATGCAATCATTTATCATTTACTGTTCGTTCAGACCATATGGTGTTGTTTTTAACAATGTTTACATTTCTGTATTGAAGTCTTTAGTGCAAACAGATTATTACTGCATTTGTTAAATATGCTAAATAATTCAACACTTAAACCTTCATTGATATCACTGTAAGATAATACTTAAACCTCGTGCAAATCATTCACTTAAAATGTAACTTCCTCAGTAAATGCGAAACTACCAGGAAAGATTTGTAATGGGGTCAGAATTACTTGTAAGGACTTAATTGTTTAGAGAAATTAGTAGTAATTTGTGCTAAATCATTATTACATCCGACCATTAGAGGAAATCATTTTACAAATTAGTGATGCGTGTTTCTACTTAATTGCTTACAGTATTTAAAACAGATGTAGAAACTGATTGATAATGCAATTTAAAAAATAAAGATACTACATTTAATGATAATACAAAATAATAATACATCTCACAAATATAATAAGTTAAAATAGCTTATTGCAAAAAAAAAAAAAAAATATGTTCACAAAATAAAACCATGGAACATGAAAAGGAAAAATAAATTACCCTAACCACTATGCTTTCAGACACCCTACTACTACAATGAGTGTATAGATTAAAGGCTACACTACACCCTTAAAGCACTTTAAATTGCTGAAATGTTTTCTGTGTTTCCTTATTTCTTAATTGTACAAAAAGTGCAGATTTCAATAAAATGTGGTACTTTCATGAATAAACTTTGTTACACCCCCCTGACTCTTAACAGACAACAGATCCAGTTACTTCCTGGTTTGTTTAGATCTTTGGAGCTAAACACAAGAGGCAGCAATTGCTCAGAGCACATGCCTTGCAAAGACTTCTTTTTGAGCTACATTGGGAAGTCTGTGATCGGACAGCCACATAATGTTTGGGTAGAATGAGAAGGCTTGTAATGGATTCAGACAATAGAACTGCAGCTTCCATAATCTGTTTTTAGATTTACACCCAATAAAGAAAAAATCATAGTCTTATTCAGGGCAGCTTATTAAAAACAATGGCCTCAGTAAAGAACCCAGAAGATGGCTAGCCTCCTAAACTAAAAAAAATAATGACCCCCTGTAAAGGTTCCCCTAACATACAAGTCATGACATGGGCCTCTTGTATATTTAGGACCCAGTGAAGGCACAGGAGATTCCTAGGCCCATACAGTTACCTATCTAGGTGACTAGAGAATAAAAGTTCCTGAGCTTTTAGTCACCACCCAAAATATGTCTACTGCTTCCTCATACTGGTAGTAATGATATTTTCCAAAAGTTTAAAATCTAAGAAAACTTCATGGAAAATATACTTACTATTTTTTTTAAAATCTTCTTTCTTCACCTTCAAAAATACCTACAACATTTACAAAACAGTTTTAAATTAAAAGTACAGTAATTGCAATAAAATGCTGAAAATTGATACACAGAGAAAAATAAAACACCCACCATAAAGAAGTGTAACCTAACTTAATATGTGTGTCAGGATTGCCCCTTTAACAATATTTACAGTACATGTAAACATATTTTTTCTATTTTGCTGATTTTCTTTTTTATATTCAAAGGAATTGTTAACATATCATATTACAGATAGGATGAAAAAACAAAACCAAAACAAAAAAACCTAAGAAAATTGGCTAAGAGAAATAGTTTTAAACAATCTGTACATTTTACTATTTTTTATATAAACCATACTATTAATTGTAATTTTTCTCTTTTATATTCAGCAATAATTCTACAACTCCTCCTTAAAATGTTCTCTGTTGAATAATTATTTTGTTTGTTATATTTTTCTTCAGACTATTGAAATGAAGAATAGAAATTTATGCATGCATGAAATTGTTATTTTATAAATCATTCCTATACTTACGTTGAATTAGTATTAGCAATGAAAGAAATCACAGTCACTTAACCTTAACAACAAAATATATGTCAAATACATGTAAAATGTGTGTTTTTACGTATATGCAGCAGATGTAAAGCCTAAACCAGCTAATTCCTTTTGATGGAAAAACTTTATCAGAGTTATTTACAACTCCATGAATTGTCATGAATTGACCAGAGAATTGCAAATGGTAGGACAGAAGAGCTGAACTGTGTTAAATAGGTGATGAAGTATTCCAATTTGTCTACTTGCCCTAAGTTTTGAACTTCTCTGGCCAAATACATAAAATATTTGCATCCTGAAAATTTGTAACGGGTGGACATTTAATTTAAACATATTAGCGTGTGTGGCTAAAGGGTTTGAGATGGCATTTGGGGGTGCACTATCCCTCTGGAGCCGATGTTCAGGACGTTCAGGAATAGAAAGGTGGTTAACTACTGTTTCAGGGCTGTAATGATAAAAACTATGGTAAAACTGCAGCATTATCTGTAAAGAAATCTTGTGCATCATCTAGAGATGTTAAAGAAAAGGAAAGGTCTGAAAAAATATAAGAAAAAAAATTGATTAGTCTGATAAAAATGCAAAGGAAACCAAATAGGTAGAAGATTACGTTATAGGAGAAGACCTTGGTATGGATGATGATTCCACAGCAGTGATGGAAAAACATATGATACTCCTACCAGAGAACGCACCTAAAAGCCTTACACGGAAGCTATATACACGTTCTGATGATTAAGCTCAGTCCACAAAGGACTGTCTTTGTGGATGGGTGGAATGGGGATGTGGATGTGGGTGTAAGATGATTGTTGGGAAGAATTTATTAAAAATTCAGTTGCTTTACTCATTTACAACCAATTATTTTCATTATTTCTTTTAAAACATTTCATATTTGTTGTCTTCTTTCTACTAAATAGCAAGTGAAACCCTTGGCATGTTGGGGCTAATATAATTTCTTATCAACTGTATGAAATTTACAATATCTCACAAAAGTGAGTACACTCCTCACATTTGTGTAAATATTTTATTATATCTTTTCATGTGACAACACTGAGGAAATGACACTGCTAAAATGTAAAGTAGTAAGTGTACAGCCTGTATAACAGTGTAAATTTGCTGTCCCCTCAAAATAACTCAACACAATGTCTAAACAATTGGCAACAAAAGTGAGCACACCCCTAAGTTGAAATGTCCAAATTGGGCCCAAAGTGTCAATATTTTGTGTGATCACCCTTATTTTCAAGCACTGCTTTAAACCTCATGGGCATGAAGTTCACCAGAGCTTCACAGGTTGCCACTGGAGTCCTATTCTACTCCTCTATGATGACATCACGGAGCTGGTGGATGTTAGAGACCTTGCACATTCCGTTTGAAAATGCCTCACAGATGCTCAATAGGGTTTAGGTCTGGAGACATGCTTGGCCAGTACATCACCTTTGCCGTCAGCTTCTTTAGCAAGGCAGTGGTCATCTTGGAGGTGTATTTGGGGTCGTTATCATGTTGGCCCAATCTCCAAAGGGAGGGGATCATGCTCTTCTTCAGTATGTCACAGTACATGTTGGCATTCATGGTTCCCTCAATGAACAGTAGCTCCCCAGTGCCGGCAGCACTCATACAAGCCTAGACCATGTCACTCCCATCACCATGCTTGACTGTAGGCAAGACACACTTGTCTTTGTACTCCTCACCTGGTTGCCACCACACACGCTTGACACCATCTGAACCAAATAAGTTTATTTTGGTCTTATCGGACAACAGGGCATGGTTCCAGTAATCCATGTCCTTAGTCTTTCTTGTGCATCATCTTTAGAAGAGGCTTTCTTCTGGAATCACAGCCATGCAGACCAATTTGAGGCAGGGTGCGGCCTATGGTCTGAGCACTGACAGGCTGACCCCCCCACCCCTTCAACCTCTGCAGCACTGCTGGCAGCACTCATATGTCTATTTTCCAAAGACAACCTTTGGATATGATGCTGAGCATGTGCAAATTCTTTGGTCGACCATGGTCGACCACTGTATAGTCTTGCCCACTGTGCTGCAACTCAGTTTCAGAGTCTTATAGCCTAGGCCATCTTTATGTAAAGCAACAAAAAAATTTTCAGATTATCAGAGAGTTCTTTGCCATGAGGTGCCATATTGAACATCCAGTGACCAGTATGAGAGAGTGTGAGAGCAATAACACCAAATTTAACACACCTGCTTCCTATTCACACCTGAGACCTTGTAACACTAACAAGTCACATAACATCTGGAAGGGAAAATGGCTAATTAGGCCCAATTTGGACATTTCCACTTAGGGGTGTACTCACTTTTGTTGCCAACGGTTTAGACATTAATGGCTGTGTGTTGAGTTATTTTGAGGGGACAGCAAATTTACACTGTTATACAGGCTGTACACTTACTACTTTACATTGTAGCAGAGTGTCATTTCTTCAGTGTGTTATGACATGAAAAGATATAAAATATTTACAAAAATGTGAGATACACACACACACATATATATATATATATATATATATATATATATATACACTCTTGCATACTGTCAGAATTATAGTTGATCCAGTACGCAGAATGGTATCACACCTAGGACTAAGGATAACGTCTAACCGGATATTACAATGGCCAGACTTAACGTACCTGAGAATAGTCAAAATACTAGCCAAGGTCAGGGACACAGAAAGGGACACAAGGATGAGGAAAGTCAGAAGTCATGGAAACAAGAATTTAGAGAAGTCAAAACGAAGCCAATGTTAAATACCAGAAAAACGCAATCAGGAACACACTCTCGGATAACCAGCTAGTGGAAACCCTGATAGGGCACTGACAGAAAGGTAATTTGGGTTTAAATAACCCTCCTTAGGCTGTAATTGGCTGTCTCTGACCTCTGACACCAAAATGTGCGAGCGCGTCTTTTACGTGACGCCGCACGCTGGCACCATTTTTGATGTGGGCAGAGGTAAGTCTCCTATTAAAACCGAAACCGCAGCGGCCGGCATTTCTAGGTACACCGTACTCGCTGGGGACTGGAATAGAAGGAGGTCAGGCAGCGGTTTCCTGCGACCAAGGTAAGTATGAGATTTTTCTGTCGGCGTGGCCGCTATGTTTCAGTGCGGCCATGCCTGCAGAATCGCGGGGAGCCGTGACACATATATACATACATACACAGACCCGCAAACACACTTCCTTGCTCCTCCTGGACCCCATCTTCACACCGGGCACAGCGGCGTAGCGTGGGTTTCAGTGTCCATTTCCCCCCATATTTCATGTACACCCCCATTTCATGTCCATTCCCCCATATTTCATGTCCACCCCCCACCGACTCACTGAGAGGAAGGGGGGTAAAATCTATATCATGGAATCACTAGTAGTCTCCATCCCTTCTATATCTCTCCCCCATCCTTGTTTCCCTCCCCTTTATATCTCTTCCTCATCCATCCATGTCTTTCTCCCTTCTATATAGCTCTCCCCATCCATGTCTCCCTCCCTTCTATATCTCTCCCCATCTCTCCCTCCCCTTTCCATCCATGTCTCCCCATCCATACCTCCCTACACCTTACATCTGTCTCCCCTCATATCTATACCTCCCTATCCCTTACATCTAAGTTCCCCCATATCCATACCTCCCTATCCTTTACATTTATGACCACCCATATCCATACCTCTCTAAACCTTACATCTATTTCCCCCATATCCATACCTCCCTAAACCTTACATCTATGTCCCCCTATCTATACCTCCCTATCCTTTACATCTATTGTCACGATTCCGGAATCTAACACGCTAACAGGTCACAGACAGGAAGGGTGCTATACCGGTCCTTAGAGTGGCCGGGCTAAGCACACCAAGAATGGTCAGGAGACAAGCCAAGTAAAGGGAGCCAGAAAACGGGAGAATGAGAAACAAGCCGAGGTCAAAGGCGTGGAGAAGACAGGATAATCGGAATAACGAGCCAAATAATCAGTAACCAGAGAGCAAGACGAGAACACTACGCTCCAGGTATCACAAGACCACAACAGGGCACTGAGGGACAGGAAAGGTAAGTATAAATACCCTAGGTTTAACTCTGATTGGATAACTTCCAATCAGAATTAACAATCACACGTGGGGGATATCTATACCTCCCACTGTGATTGAGGTACTGTTTCTGTAACGCCGGGTCACTCACATGACCCAGGCGTTTGCATAATTTAGTGTCCTCCCAGCGTGCAGCGTTATACATGCTGCCACTGGGGGGCGTGGAGGACGCGAGCGGCGAGCGGCAGAGAGGAGACGCCGCTCGCTGACAGGTGAGACGAGGGGAGACCGCGGGCGGCGACGGACTGAGGTTGAGTGCTGCCAGTTGCGTGCAGCCTCCCCTCCAAGCCGCCCGCGATTCCCTGTGCATCTATGCCCCCATATCCATACCTCTCTAAACCTTACATCTATTTCCCCCATATCCATACCTCCCTAAACCTTAAATCTATGTCCCCCTATCTATACCTCCCTATCCTTTACATCTATGCCCCCCCATATGCATTCCTCCCTACCCCTTACATATTTGTCCCCCCATCCATATCTCCCTTACATATTTGTCCCCCCATCCATACCTCGCTACCCCTTACATATTTGTCCCCCCTCCTCCATCCCTTCTACCCATTAAATCATCCCCCCATACCTTCTACCCATTACATCATCACTCTGCCTTCTACCCCTTACATCATTCTCCCCCCATACCTTCTACATCTTACATCTTTGCACCCTCCCTCCCCCTCATATCCATGTTTCCCTCCTTCCCTAATGCCTGATGGCAGGTAGCTGTTTCACTCTGCTCTGCCATGTCCACACACACTGTTGGCTCCCCTACATGCTGCATACCTTACATAGCAGGGGAGGGGGCCTTTCTATCTCCGGCGGCGGGCACGCTGATTCACACTGAGCTCTGGGTAGTCACGTGATGTGCCGGGATGCATGCCAAGGGGGCGCAGACATGTGGGAACCCTAGATTAGAGTGTACGAAGGCATAGCCGGCACATCCCATGCGCACGCCTATGATATAAAATGATATAGTTTTATAGAACATTCTTAATATACAGTGGCCTACAGTGGATGAATGAGAATTAACATGGTCAAAAACTACAAAGTAAAGATAAGGACTAGCGCTTTTTTCACAATAGATTATACAAACGTGTATACAGAGGTATCATATAAATTAGCAGCTCAACATTCTTGTGACTCCAAACTAAAGAAAAAAGGAAAAAGATCCTTAGAGAATGTAGTGCTTATATAGTTACATAGTTACATAGTTACATAGCTGAAAAGAGACTTGCGTCCATCAAGTTCAGCCTACCTCACATTTGTTTTTTGCTGTTGATCCAAAAGAAGGCAAAAAAACCCAGTTTGAAGCACAATTTTGCAACAAACTAGGAAAAAAATTCCTTCTTGACCCCAGAATGGCAGTCAGATTTATGAAATAGGTAAACAAATTATGAAATAGGTAAACAAATTATCACCTTTTAGTATTCCATTGGAAGATAGGTTCTTATTTGGATGTCGAAAGGGCAAATATAAACAAAGAGCTATGGACCCAGCTCTGGTTTAAATCGCTTCTGGGTCTGTATAGGCGACCCACCCCTGCTTTGGATATGTGTCTTGTCCTACAAGGAAATAAATATACCAAAAATAGCTACGTAATTTGTTTACCTATTTCATAAGCGGTACATTCTCTAAGGAACTTTTTCCTTTTTTCTTTGGAAGGTCAAAAACTAAACATTCCTGCTCCATATCTAACATTTATTGCACAAATTGTATTAAGAATGAATGTCTACTTTTGGAAAGCCATAAGCACTATTATATAACATTGACTTGTGTATTCCTACAATACAGTGTCAATTTAAGATCAGATTCTCAAAACAGAACAGTTTTGTATCTGATGGACCTATTAGTATTCACTCTCTACTGCCAACTATGTTTATTTTTATGATATAGTCATACAAAAATCCCTCTGGGACTTATTATGTTCTCTATGTGTTTTATAATTTACCATAATATCCATACTAAACTCTAATTTAGAACTAAACAGTTAACCATTTTATTTCTCCAGTTGAAATGTCAACCCTTTTAATGAGTCTTCATGTCATGACAATGCGGCAAAAGTTTACTTCCACGCTGTTGTTTCAGACCTCATAGGTTACAATGATGAAATGAGAGCAAAACAGGTACCAATTAATTATAGACTTTCATAAGTGATTTGGAAGAAGCATAGCATACACAGTAACTGTTACAAATAACAAATTGAGATGATGTAAGTGAATTGTTGAAAATTAGATGATATTGTCTCTTTCAGAAATTATGATCCTTCAAATGATACAAACATGGAATTTCCACTCAGCCAGTTTAATGAACTTCCAATCTGCTGATCGCATGTAGACCTGGGATATATATTTAACATGAAACACTAAAACAAGTGCCTCTTTTACCTATGTATTTATTCTTATCTATGAGACATTTTATGTCTCCAATCTTGTGTAGATAGGAGGACGTCAGCAGCAAAACAGCTCTGTTTCATAACTCAGAATTCAGCAAGTGATAGTTCTGTGTTGAGGTAAACAGTAGATTTGGAGATTAGTTTCTGACCAAACCTTGCCTACACTGAGTGTAGCAGCTGTTGTTTTTTACCTCTTTATAGAAAAAAAGAAGTATTCTAAAATGATGTGGTAGTGGTGGTGGTGTTGGTCATTCAATTGTTCATCTACCTTTAAAAAACAGAAATTAATAAAAAATTAATTCCCCCCCCCACCCTCACCACCTTATTTTTAACATCTTTCATTGTGGTTTTTCCCTACCTGGCTAAGTCCTGCAGTTGCTAGAAACTGCCTTTTCCACACTGAGGGACGGTCACTATATTTTCTAAGGAAAAAGTGAGTTGGCATGGGTAAAATTAACTTCTCACACAGTCATTGTGGGAAAAAAGCAGTGCCCTATAACTGCTTTTGCTCCCGCCTTTCCACACTGAAGTATGGTCACATTGTGTGTGGTAAGCTTGTCTGTAGTGAGCTTGTGTGTGTTTGTGTCACTCACTACTTGTTTGTAGTGAGCTTGTGTGTGAGTGAGCTTGTCTTCAGTGAGCTTGTGGCTTGTGTGGGTCAGAGAGCTTATGTGTGACTCATTGAGCTTGTGTGTGTTTGTGTCAGTGAGCCTTCCAAAAGCTTTCAAGGGGAATACTCACAGCAGGGTGCCTCCAAACCAGGGCTAGACTCCCAAATACATCCGGGCAATTTAAATACAAATGTCAGGGTACACCTGTTGTGTTTTTAGTGTAGCAGTCTTTTATTTAGAAGTGCTATGTGATACAATAAATTATAGTAATGAGATACTTTTTTTTTCCAGGGCTACTTTCTGTCCCCTGTTTGGTCCTGGTAACTTAAGCTGGATTGAATATGTGGGAAAGCTTTGTTCTTGTCAGGGTGAGAGGGATGAATGAGTGAGTGGTCAATGGCCCACTGATTTTTTTTTTTTTTTTTAATCCAGATATATAACAATTTTATTTGTTGTCAACTCAGAACTGGCATTGCAAAAGTGGTTGATATTGCCTATCATTTAAGCCAGACAATATTGTATCCATTTTTACATGTCAGCATAGTCACAGGCAGACCTTTTTCTGTTGTTCTGGCTCTCTGTATGGCTTTACAAAAATTTTTGGTTACCAAAATTTGGCTAAACTGAACAACTGAAGATGACCCAATTTTTTTTCCTGCCAAAGTGTTTTGGAAGAACCTACATTGTTCATCCTGCACAAGTCTAGTAAATAGTAGAATCAGGTTCAATGTAAATGGTGATTTTATTATATGAAATATTTACAGGCTGACATAAACTGAGACCAGAAAGCTCCTGCAAGCAGGAGCTAGACCAAATGACCTATATGCAACTATAGAAAATCTGTTATGAGCTCTGTGTTGAAAATAAGCAACTACATATACCCATAATCCTGTACTAACACAGGTGAAGGCATGACCCTTTAAAAAAGAAGCTAGAAAATAAAGATAATAAAGACTTATTTTGTCCTAGAGTGGTTCATTGCATAGCCTCCCTTTCCCTCTGTCCTTCATTTGGTGAGTTGCTTAGTTGTCTGTTCTCTATACTTGCTAGATTAGTGTTCATCAAGCATCTGGCCCCCGTACCATAATATCCTACATCCTATAGATGTTCAGGTGACTAATTCAGTCTACCACCCATATGGATTTGACCAGCTGTACCCTAACCATGGCACCACATTTACCTCTAATAGTTGTATAACAAGGAGACTGTTGCATTCAGTTTCAAACAAATTGCAATCTAGCAGACTTTTGGGCAATCATCGGATCATCCAAATTACTTGACTTTGAAGTAACATAACACGAAATAAACAACACAGTCAATGGATGAATAGTTTCATGATTCAGAGTTCTACCATGATGCCAAAAATTAAAAGATGATTGATGAAAAAGGTTGATTGATGGTTAGAGGACATCTTCTAAATGTTGATTTTATTCACAAATTAAGTGAGATGTGACTAACAGAGCAGCAGTAAAACACAAATCACTCACATGGCCAGTGTACTTCAATATATGATTATGTAATATTCATATTATGTTATTTATTTATATTATTTATTTTGCACTACACTGATTAGCCGATTTTCACACCCTTCTGATTTGTCCAACTTCACCACATAAATGAATTTCAGTCCACCTGAACAATTTAGTGTTTTTGGATGAAGTGATTCAGACAAACCAAATTGTTTTCACTATGCACAAGTCTAATAACTAGAAAGATGAACATAACTATAGCTCTCTGTCACATAAGCAGTTAAATGAATGCCAGAAGGTTATCATTTGGAGGTCCACCTGACAATGGATGACTTAAAGTGCCAGAAAATGAAAAGAGGATCTAGGTGACTAACTGACAACTAACACTGCCAGTTAGTCAAAATGGGATGTGGGAATTCAACAGCAGATTCACACTGGAAAAAAATGTACTGTCAGATGGGTAAACATGTTGACTGGGAAGCCAGTTGAATGGCCCTAAACACAGTAATGGAACACTCTATGTTCAAAATATCTCACAACTCAAAGACTATCATGTGAAACATAGCCAGATTTATTTTTTGATGCTAGATGAATGCAAACCCTCAAATACTTGCTTAGTTCCACCTACCTTTTTTCACTCTTTGTAGTGGGAAGAAAAAAAATGATAACTGGAGTTTGTACAGCTCTCGTCTATGAGAGTACATGAAAGCCATGTCTATATTCAACAGAATCAAGTCATTGTTTTAATAGAAAAAAATAAAAGTGAAAAGAGCACGCACAAATGTAATGTACAATAGGCACCACAAAAACTACAGAGAAGAGAAAAGATAAATAGCACTATTAAAATACTCCAGGAATGCAGCAATTACCAGGACTACTTTCTGGAAAAAGTTTCACAGATACATACCACAAACGAACTGAAGAGTGCATTATGATCTTTTGACACATAATTTGTGTTTTGGAATTTATGTATTTATGGTTGCATGGTATTTTGGGTGAATCTGTCACCCTAGAATATGTTTGTGGTGTACAAATAAATATAATCCATTATTCTTTTAATTCATTTTTGTGGTCCTCAATATGATTAACCTTAACATGCAGAATGCTGAGCTTAGAAATCTGGGAGTCATAATAATTAACACATTTGTTGTTTTGAAGAAAGATTACTACTATTGCTGTTATTACATTTCATTGAATATTTACTACTGGTTTGATGTATTTTGACTATGTTTAACTCTGAAATTTATGAGCACAGCTATACACTATAAAAAAACTTTCATTTTATGACATGAAACAAACTATTTAGCTGAAAACAGCGAGGTGAATTGGTATTGTATGACTCAAAAGGTTTTGCTTTGATGTGGCCGGTGAGCTTACACATTAATGGCCATTGGAGTATACAAAAAAAAAACTAATAATTTAAATGTGCATAGGGATTTGAGATCGTGTGCAAGTAACTTTTTTTTTTTTTTTTAATTGTATGTATTGGGGCTGATATGTACTATAGTCATTGATGCTGACCAGACGTATTGGGAGTTTGAACGTAGGCCTTAATTTTGTATGTTTGTATTAACTATTTAAATTAGTTTTGCCGATTTCCAATTTATTGCTCAACTTACCAGTGCAACTATTGATGCAATTCTTCCAAATTTCCGTGTCAACACTCTTCAGCTTAATTAGTTGTTTATTAAACTACATTGTTCTGATGAGAGACACATTATCAAATCAGATACACTTATCATTAAAGAAATCATCTTGTTTTAAATAAACACATCAATTCATCTTTCAAGACAAATTAAGGTGCAGAGATCCCTGCTTCAAGTTTAAATGCGTAACGCAGTACTAAAGTATAACAGGGATGCAAAAATGTCAAAGACTGAAATTATTAGACATCTAGGATTGAAGGGACACTTCAGACACTAATAATGTATGGTGTAATGTATAGGCTAAGTTGCAGTTAGTTATGCTGGATTTTTTTCATAAGCTTATTAGTTTTTATTAACTGCTAATTAATATAAATCAGTTTTGCTTCAGAAGTCCATCTTATCTGTCCTCTCCCTTCTTCCAAGCACTGTTTCTAATTTTTGATAAAATATTCTACTGTACGGGAGGGGTGTGATAGAAGCATTTAAATGCATAAAGGGAATCAACACAGTAAAGGAGGAGACTATATTTTAAAGAAGAAAAACTCCCACAACAAGAGGACATAGTCTTAAATTAGAGAGGCAAAGGTTTAAAAATAAAATCAGGAAGTATTACTTTACTGAGAGGGTAGTGGATGCATGGAATAGCGTTCTAGCTGAAGTGGTAGAGGTTAACACAATGAAGGAGGTTAAGCATGCGTGGGGGCACAGACCTTTAGTTGTTTAAGGGGCACCAAAATTCCTGATGGCAGCCCTGCCCAGAAACCATGGCTGTTTTCAAAATTAACTGCATATAGGAAAACAGTAGGGATGTACATTTGCAATTCAATTAAATGAAATGTTCTTGACAACTTAAAAAGGGAATTGCATGTATTCTCATGTTGGCAAATTAACCTCACTACATGCTAGCAATAGCCATATAATATTTTTAAACGCATTTACAGTAAACAAACTTGTCTGTGACTTACCTGCTGTTCAGCTGTACTGTTCCTATTGACCTTTACATGGTCAATTACAGTATGAATAGAGTTCCATCTACACAAGGGACAGGAGCTTATTATAGTTCTAGGAAAACTAAGAAGGCAAAAAAAGAGGTATGCAGAGCTTTACTGATTTTAAAGATGAACTATTTTGGCAATTAACTCTTTATGTATTTTAAATGTATTAAAGGGACACTCCAGAACATTAAAGCACTTTAGCTTGCTTAAGTGCTTTATGTGTGAACAGTGTGTCCTCCATTTTTCATTTAACAAAATAAATTTAGATTTCAATATAAATTGGCACATTTATAACCTTATACATACACAATAGGTGGAGAATCTTTGGTTCTTGGGTACAAGGTATAAGGCAATGCCCAAGGGTACAGTAAGGTTACTGTAAAGACAAAAAGTATAGACAAGCACCTAGTGCAACATCAGACAGTACATACATATCTAAATATTGGTTATATAGTTCGGTACTCACAAGGACAGAGCGAGATGAATTTGGCTCTGTTTTAACGTCTGTGGGATAATTTGGAGGGATCCCACTCTCTGCACCTGAAGTGGTTGATATTATGTAATTTAGCAGCTCCAAGAAGAGATCCGCATCAAGGTGTATGAAAAAACAATATATATTTTAATCTTCAAGCGTTATAGCAGATACAGTTCAAGTAAAAATCTTTAAAAGAGAAAGAAAAAACAAACTAATAATAATAAAAAGCTAATAGCATGTCAAACCACTCTGGGTGACTGAGTGAAAAGTCCACTATTGGTAGCAACATTTATAACCTAACCTCCTTGCACCCCGTGGCTGTCAGACAACCAGTCCTGTTACTTCCTGGTTTGGTTATCTAATTGGAGATAAACTCAAGAGGCAGAGCTCAAGAGCACCTACCTTGCAAAGACTTCTAATTGAGCTGCATTGAAAAGTCTGTGATTGGACAGCCACAGAAAGTCTGGGTGTTGTTAGGAGGGGAGGGCTTTTATTTCAAAGGTTTAAACCATCATATTGGCTGGGGTATAGTGCCATAATGCGTTTAGTCCCAGAGGCTACACTATCGCAGTCCTCTGCAGCCGGAGGTCTAGCAAAGCCGCATCTACGATATATAATATTGCCATAGAGTACTACACCTCTCTTTATACGTACAGAGGTGTTTAGACAGCCTTGTATGCCACTGGGACTAAATCTGCTACTTAACACTGCATATATTCCTGAAATCTGTGAATACTTGGCATATTGCACATCTCACTAGTACAATAATCATGGCTTCAGAGGTGTGAGCTAGAAGTTACTCAGCATAGTTTCTTTTCTAATAATAATATCAGCATATTGTCAGCATGTTTATTACAAATTACTTACATGTATGTATAGCTACTCATCTGACATTATAGACATTTGTTTAAAATGTAATTGTTAAATAATCCATGTCAATATTACCATATGTCATATTATGTCTGGCATGGAGCTGCTGTCATGGTACTGCACACTCATATGTATTCTTTGCCTACCGAAAAATAAAGAAGGGGAGGGCTTGCAAAGGCATCAGATAAGAGACCTGCAGCTTTTGTTAACTGGTTTTAGATATACTCCACTGAACAAAAATGCATAACTAAATGCATGCATGTTTTTTCTAAAAGGTATGTCTACTAAACATCGTTTATTTTTTTTACTGTAATTGGGTAGTGAAGTGTCCCTTTAGTAATGCTTCACTGCAAAGGCCACATTTCTTAAATTCAAAATATTTTAAGGTTTTTTATACATCTTTCAGCCCACCCCTATAACTTTACTGAAAAAAAACCAACAAAACACTGCTACAATTTGATAAGGATCAGAGAGTGACCAGGTGTAAGAGGGTGGTGTCAACAACATTAATTTTACCACATGACAGGAGGCTTCCTATTTTGCATAAACTTTCTTTACATTACTCCAGCAGCAAAGTATTAACCAATCAAAAAGAAGAACGCAGAGTATATAAGTCTAAGTCTGCCCATCCACTTCCTCTTTCTTTGCTGCTCCAGCGGTATACAGGTCAGAGTACTCACTCCTGCTGTTAAATTTCACAGTGTTTATTTCTCTAGACTCTGAATGTTATATGCCTATTCTTATATGTTATACTTACTATATCCTTGTGCCCCCCTTTTTTCTTATCCCCACCTGGGTCACTGTTCTACCTCAGCTTATCTGTTACCTCAGCTTCATTTTCACGTCACGCAACCGCTGATTTTACCGGATCTTGTGAAAACGCGATCCTGACGGCGGCCATCTTGGATTTCGTTTTTCATTTCAGACCAGACCCAATACTACCAGGCCCACTCTGCCTACAGCACAGACCATCCTGCAATCCCAGGACTGCTGCTATTTTCAGGTGCTTTATACTGCATGATTTGTTTTATTACAACCTGAACCATATTACAGTAACTACTGAATATAACTGCCACATAATTACAGAGGGTCACATTATACTAAATTACTATTAATATCTATGGTGATTATTGTGCATGCTAGTGCAAATTGTCAAATACAGCTGCACGCAGGGGTGAGCCCTCTGCAATACTGTTGGGGTGAGCCCCCATATACCCTCTTTTCTTCATAACAGTGGTACCTAACACTGACAATTTGATTGGGGTGAGCCCCCACTGATGGTACCTCCCTGCAGTATAGGGGACTTAGGAGCTCTCTCCCCCTCTGGCTATTGGAGTCTATCAATGTTTCCCCATATATACAAGGACCCTAATCCCCTTCTCATTACATGCCGCTCTATTAACCGGCGCTAAGGCGAACATTATAGATACTCATATCTATCTAAATAGAACTACGGCCTCTGTGGCAAGCCCCTATACAGAAATTGCAGCTTGTAGAACTAAGCTGTTTCTAAAACGGTGTTTTCTCCTTTACAGGACGACCCGTGGTGCACCATGTCGGACTCACCGCAGAAGACTCAGGACTTCCAGTCCATAATCAATGCTGCAGTTGCGGCCTCCATGGACAAGGCCTTTTTTTAAAATACTGATGCACCTCCCTCCAGAAAACCCCACCCAGGGGATTATGGCCCAAGACCCGGAGGATCAAGTAGGCTCAGAAACTTCCACCAAAGGCCTTCCACCTCTACCAAAACGAGGCAAGAAGAGCTTAACGGGCCCTAAACCTAAGGGAAAGGGGCCGACCAAATGCCCCAGACGTGTGGCCGTGCCCGAATCCCCACTCTCCACGCAGTCATTGGGGGAGGAGGATGACTACTTACCCACTTCTCTAGATGTGGTAGACGAATGGCGGGCAGAAGTCTCCGATTCGGACCGAAATGCAGAATGGTAGGACGTACCATTCTCGGACCCCGGCTTTACAGGGGACTCCTATGCAGAAGGTTACCTCCCACAGGACAAAGGAGATGACTTCACCACTGAGGGCGAAGGACCCTAGGACCCTAGGACCATCAGACACCCCAGGTCCTTTGAATGAAGCCTACCGACTCACCTGGCTAAGTTTGTACATTATTGGCTCAGGAAGCCCCTAGACCGGGTAGTACGGATTTGCCTACAGGCAGAGTGCCCCCGACCCACACTCCCGGACAAGATCGCTGTGACACTAGTGTTTGATGAAACGATGGTGGTGTTTATGTCCCAGACGGGATGCGACCCTCGCAGGGGCATCGGAAGAGGGCTAAAAGCAACACAATATAAATTACTCAACTTACTGGGTCCACTTGGCAAGATATTATACTTTGCGGACCTGACAGTAGCCCAAAACACCCGGGAATGGGCCCAAAGGGGCATCTGCATGCTGGGGAACACCAATGCTGCAATCTGCACAGAAAGACGAAGAGCCGCCCTACTACGCATGGACTCTAAACTGTCTACTATAGCTTCCAAGGAATTGGGCCCTATGGCTAATGGCCTATTATTTGGCTACTTATTCATCACGGAAATGAAGAGACATGTGTCGTTATTCACGACCCTCAACAGCGCCCAGTCATCTCTACGACAGGAGTTCCGCCCACCTCCAGCTAGAGGTGTTTTTGGAAGGGCTGGTCGGCAGCGGAGCCAGGCCACCAGCCGATTCTGGCCCACCGGCTCCAGACAGAACCCACCATCCTCCTTCTTTTACCCTCCCTCAGCACCACGGACAACGTCCTTCTACAGAGGTGCCCCCAGATCCAGAGGTTCACGGAGCAGAGGCAGAGGATGCTTTACCACAGGTGGGTCCCTCTATATTTTGTCACAACAATACTATCACTGCAGGCAGGTTGTCCCTTTTCTTACAGAACTGGTAAGAGATATCCTCAGATGCATGGATTCTGCAGACAGTAAGGGGCTACATCATTGAATTCTATGCCCCTCCTTACCAGAAGTACCTACCACCACCACTTCGGGTTGCCAAAGATCACGAGAGGCTTATAGATGAGGAAATCCACTCTCTATTCTCCAAAAGCGCAGTGCAATATGCAGAGGACGAGAGTGGTTTCTTCAGCAATATCTTCCTGGTCCAGAAAAAGACCAGAGATTTCAGCCCGGTCATAAACCTAAGACATCTGAACACCTTTGTGGTATACCGCCACTTCAAAATGTAGGGAATCCATCTTCTACGGGATCTCCTATCGAAGGGCGACTGGTTCACCCATCTGGATCTCAAAGACGCCTATCTATCAGTACCGGTGGACCCCTCCTGCCAACGGTTCTTCCGCTTTCACTGGCGAGGCAGACCGTGCCAGTTCATGTGCCTTCCTTTTGGACTCAGCTCGGTGCTATGGTGCTTCGCAAAACTGCTGAAACCAGTCATGGCTCGGCTCCATTCCGGGGGAATAAGATGTATTATTTACCTGGATGATTTGCTGATTTTCTGCGATTCTGTGTCTCGACTACAATCTCAGACGAAATTCCCCACACAATTACTCGAATCCTTGGGCTTCATAGTCAACAGGGACAAATCAGCACTGACGCCGACCCAGATCATCCAATTCCTGGGATTCTAAATAGATTCAAACACGTGTGTACTACGCCTACCCCTTCAGAAAATATAAGCCACCTGGAAAGGAATTCGGAAACTGTTACGGATGACTCAGGTCCCCAACGGTTACTGGCCAGGATTGTCGGCCTCCTCTCGGCCTCGATACAGGCAATTTACCCTGGCCCCCTCCACTCCCGGGCCATGCAGAGAACAAAGGCACATTACCTGCATTCAGGGTTGTCATACGACCAGAAAATTCCACTCAACAACGAAGTACAGACGGATCTCCATTGGTGGCTTCGTCACATGCAAGCATGGAACGGGAAAGCCATATCCGGTCCATCAAACAGATTTCGTGGTAGAGTCGGATGCCACTGCACAGAATCCTCCATGGGAGGACCTTGGCTGGGCGAGGAGACTGATCTACATATCAATTGCTTGGAATTGATTGTAGGGTCCTTCGCCATTCGCAGTCTAGCTCGCAACATGTCCAATTGATGCATTCTCCTGCGTATGAACAACATATCGGCTGTCCAATATATAAACCGACTGGGCGGTGCTTGCTCTCAGACCCTGTCGGAAGCGGTCAAGGACATATACAGTTTTTGCCTTCCCCGCAACATAACTCTACGGACGGAATACCTACCAGGAATATCCAATTGCACGGTGGATTGGTACTCACGACCCTGGAGGGACAGAAGCGACTGGCACCTCCACGAGACGATCTTCCACAAACTAGCCGATTGCAGGGGACCATTCCATCTCAACCTTTTTGCTTCCTGGACCATCCATCAACTTTCAAAATTTTTCAGCTGGCTTCCGGATCCAGAATGCGAGGCAGTAGATGCATTCCTCCAGTGGTGGCCACCAACCGGTACCTACGCCTTCCTTCCATTCTCTATGTTGGCGAGGGTTCTCCATCAAGTTTGAGCTCAGGGAACCTCACTACTTCTTATAGCACCATTCTGGCCAAGCCAAGCGTAGTTCTCGGACCTATTGGAACTATCATTCGAGGACCCGCTCCACATGCCTTCATTCACTCATCTCCTCACCGGCACTCAGGGAATTCAACACCTACTCATCCTCCAAGACCGGCTGGAACTCGTGGCTTGGATGATTTCAGGGGCTCCTGGTCGACTGATGGCTTATCGCAGGTCACTAGGGACCTACTGTGGGACTCGTGGGTGCCAAGTACTAGGCACAGCTACATCAATGCCTGGAACAAATGGACTGGCTGGTGTCTGGAACGGGACTCCGATCCCTTTACGGCACCTATTCCCATAGTTCTGAAATTTCTGTCACAGTTATTCTCATCAGGATTAGCTTACCGCTCCATCAACGTCTCATGCTCTGCCATTTCAGTGGCCCACATCCCAATCCAGGGACGCCACCATCGTCCTACGTTTCCTTCGCGGATGGAAGGACAATTCATCATTATCGTTACGGCAACTCTCCGCGAAACTTACTATTTTGCTCTGCTTAGTATCTTTTTGTTGTGTCTCCGACGTGAGGGCCTTCGACATGGACGGGATCTCCTTCACTCTGGAAGGGGTCGTTTTTTCGGTTTCATGTCGCACCAAGACTGACTCTACGATGGTTTTTCTATCCATTTTTCTCTCTGGACCCTCAACTCTGCATGGTGAAAACTTTACTACGATACATGGAGAAGACTGCTCTGCTCCGTATCTCCTCCAAGTGACAATTGTTCATGTCGTATGTCCCACCACACTGTTCGGTAATGGCCACTACGTTGGCTAGGTGGGTACGATGGCTTCTATCTCTAGCGAGCGTTGAATCTTGTTTTGGAGCACATTCGGTATGTGGCGCGTCTGCATCGCAGGCTTTTTCTTCGGGCGCTTCACTTACGGATATTATGTGATCAGCTGATTGTTCACGGGAAGATACTTTCCGTGTTTTCTATTTTCGCCCTGCTTCTCATGCTTCTTTTGCTCTTCTACCTTAACGTTAAAAATGCAAAATAATAAGCCTCTTGTCATGTGGTAAAATTGTAGATTATGCTAACGTAGTGTACCTATAATCTTAATTTTAGTAATGACAGGAGGCGAGTATTTTCCCTCCCTATCCTTTCTATTCTTTCTATTCTATCCCACCCTCTTTAATATCTTGTATCTGTCCAGACTCTTGGGATTGTACTAGATCATGTCAGGTTACTAGGGACAGGGCTTGCTATAATAAGACAGAAGTTTACATGACACTACATGTTAAGATAAATTACTTGATGGTTATGATTAATTATGTGGGCATTACTCCATGGCTCTTGTCTTTCACTTGTTTCTGTTCCTTTTAGGATGAAACGCATCTTACACAAGATTGGTCACGTTTTCGTCATGGTCCGCCAGTTTTCCAGTAAGGATCGTTTTATGATGTTTCCAAGTTCCTGTTTTCGGTTTCCACATTAAGACTTACCTGATCCATACATTTCACACCAAAGAAAGAGGAAGTGGACGGGCGGACTTAGACTTATATACTCTGTGTTTCTTCTTTTTGATTGGTTAATACTTTGCTGCTGGAGTAAAGTAAAGAAAGTTTAATCAAAATACTCACCTCCTGTCATTACTAAAATTAAGATTATAGGTACACTACGTTGGCATAATCTACAATTCCACACTACACTTTATTAACACAAAATCTGGTACATTAACCCTGTAAACACAAACATACACAGATATAAATTTATACACATGAGTCACATCAGATACAAACAGTCATACACTCATAGATACAAACATATATACACCCCTTCAGATAAACACACATAGGCACACACACATATAAACATAGGTAAACACCCACAGATACGAACAATGAGGCCACTTCTGGAAAATAATGAGAGAATGAGCAGGGAGATATATGGAAGCTGCCTTACCACCTCTTTAGCATAATATCCCCACATTGCTGATTGGATAATTGTATGTGGAAATTCTCCTCCCAACTTTTAGTGCAATTAGGAAGAGAGTTCCACGTACTGTTACCCAAACTCCTACATGTCTTTGAAAGAAATTATTCTGGGAATTTTTGTGCAACACAGGTGTTCTTCAAATGTGTGAGGGACCTACTTCTATCATTATGGCATTATGTCTGAAGGTAGTGTATTAGCTAGTGGTGTTTGAATCTGTCAGTGAATGTTGGGGTTTGTATACTAGTATAGTCTGTAAGGGAAGGGATGGAAGGGTTCTTACAAATATCTTGCATCCCTACAACCAGTCCAAGAACTGCTTAGGTATCACAGGGTTATTTGTCAGAGGGTGTAATGGTGGGTACGTAGTCGACAAGGCATGTTTATCCATTAATTTACACCAAGCAATCATAGTCGGGTATATGGTGAGGTGCCAGCGGTCTGCCAGGGCATAGTGTCCAAAGGTACTTCCGGGAAGCTTGCCTCCAAAGCTTTCCAATGCTTCAATATATCCACAATGTCCACTCTAGCAGGCTTGTGAGTAGGTTGGAGATATAGTATTATTGTGTGTCGGGTAAACCCAGTCCACATGTCTTGTCATGTCAGCCACACTGAATCTCATTATCTTGCTCATCCACACAAACCAGGGATATAAATGGGGAGGGCAGTCAACAAATACAAGAACCTTGGTAACATTTTTAGAACGCTGATCCTACCTGGTCAAGAGATGATAGGTTTATTCCACTCGAGAAGTTCTCATTTAATGGATGGGTTAAAATAAGTGGGTACAATCGGTTGGGCTTGGTGTCATTTAAATCCCCAATAAGTGAGCGAGAAACCAACTGCTCGAAAGGGGAAAATCTGTTTAAGCTTAGCATTCATGGTGGATGTTAGGTTGGACAAAAATACTCTGTTTTCTCGCAACTAATGGATACATTTCACAGACAACTGCATTTCTTTTGTTAATTAGCTCTAGGAGGGAGGTCATTTGAGCTGTCAAGGAAAAGAGCAAGTTGTCCACATATGCAGTAAACTTGTAGTCCATGTCTTCCACCCTAAATCCAGATATTTTCCAATTAGATAGTATTGCACTTGGCAAGGGGTGATAGCAGACACCCCTGTCATGTGCCATTGTTGATGTATACTGGATCAGAAAGAAGTCCATTTACTCTTATATTATATTATAGTGCACCTATCTCCTCCACCTCTTCCCAAAGCCCAACTGCAATTTAACTGCTCTAAGGTAGGGCCAATCTACATCTGTGGATAGGAAGACTGCTGGACATTTAGATAATTTAGCTTTGTGTCATGTTCCTGGTTGCATTTTCCTTTGCTTCCCTTGTTGGAATGAATCCCACCTGATCAGGACCCAAACGCTGTGCTATAATTTTTATAAATAGCTTCTAGTCATTGTTAAGAAGTGGTATTGGCCTATTGCTCCCACACAACTCTGGTTCCTTAATGGGCTTAGTAATCAGGGTAAGAGTGTGCCATCAGCAATTTAATTAAATGCCCTAAGAAAGTGAGGTGCTAGCTGTGCTTGAAAGTGTTTATATTATTGCAATGTAAGCCCATCGGGGCTAGGGATTTTATTCAGAAGTGTAGACAGTCAATAGCTCTTCAAGTTCTATGGGTTGCTCCAGTAATTTTTACCAGATAAGGTTATATTGCAAAGTAGGATGTCAGAGGACTCAAGGCCTAGAGTCCTACAGTGTGGGGCTATTGTTAAAAGATATGTTGTATAGGGTTGCATAACATTTTTTGAACACCTGTGCTATAGCTTAGGATGTGGTGACTAACATGGCTGAGGTTGTTTTGATTCTGGAAATGAAGGTAAGTTTTTGGCTCTTGCTGGGGGTTTTCCACATTTGCTACCAGTTTGATAATAAACCTGTGTGCTGGGACAAGTATTTTTTTTATGTTGTTGTTCAAATAGTTGATTTATTTCACAAGCTTTACAAAGGTAACATGAAAATGTAGAGAGAGAGAGAGAGAGAGAGAGAGAGAGAAAGAGATATAGAACATAAAATATTTATGTAAAAAGATACCATAACGTGTTGTGGAGTTTTAACCTAGTATGGAAAGCAAGTCTGTGATTCCCAAATGAGGCTATGCAAGAGAGGTGTGTCTTAAAGCAAGTATGAGATTTTATTAATATTTAATAGGGAAGACACACTTGTTTATATATCAGAAAACTGCTAACCTATATCTGTCATGACAGGTTCAATTTAATTACAATGGTAAAAAAATAAATCTATATTTTAATAAAGTTGAATACATTTATAAAATATGAATGCTGGAATATATCCTAACTTGTTTCAGTTATCGAATTCACAATTTCACAGTTTTTCAACTTAGGCAAATAGAAAAAATATTTTGGGTTAACTATACAATTTTATATACTAATTGGGACAGAGCTCCTTTACTCCAACTGAGTATCTCTGCCAGATCAGCTTCCTCACTGCTACCAAGGACTCTGGAGCACATCAGACCCAGCTGCCAAAGCTAGACTGGGGTATCCGAGGGTCTCTTCCACCAGACCAAACATTGTAGCTCAAGAGACCTTCTCTCCTTTAAAGCAGAGACTATAGCTTGTCCCTCACACATTAGGAGAGCCTGAATACAGGTGGAATGATCTTTATTGCACAGCACACAGCTATTCATACACAGCAATATTGACTTTCCGTACAGTGGGTCCTCCATACAATGCAATGTATAGTACAATTGTCCCTTCCCTTTGCCACTCATTCTAACTTTATTACATTATCCCCAGCTAACACAATCGGTACCTTGCTGTGCACTCACAATCCTAGAGGCACAGCACACAAAATATACACCAGAACATACTTTCCCTGTACCACATCCCCGCACAATATATCCCTGGACAGCTTGTTACCGAGCACCCATGCTGTCCCAATAGCACCCTGATCTGAGAATCCATGCCTGAGTTACAGTGTGTTAAACTTTTTACTGGGTCATGGCTATTCTACAGTCCAGCTAGGAGTTTCAGATGTGCGTCGCTTAGCCCTGGTCTCATAAAAGAAGATCTCTGGGGAAAGAGAACTCTTAAGCCCCAGGTATACAGTGATACACCATTGCCTCCCCAACTTCCCTTTAAATAGCTCTCTATTTGAAAGTCAGGGGACAAAGCGATACCTGTTTAAAGATTTACTGGACCTCAGCTAAGACTCAATCTGAGGAACAGTTCCAGAGTGTTTTAGGGTATCTCCTGTGTGCCAGAGGTCATCAATCTGTATAGGAAACAGAGTAAGCATCTAGGGCCTCCATACTGCTCCTCACTGGCTCAATAGCCCCTTCTAAGTGCTCTTGGAAACAAGCCCAAAATCTGGGGCCTTCAAGCCTCTCCAAAAGGTCAGTGGCACAGGAATTTCCATCAAACTAACTAATAGATGGTTCTTTACTTTGGTGAGCTATGCAGAGCCTTAAAACTAAACAATCACTGAATAGAATGACAGAACATTTTAACTGTGTATACATTCCATTTAGAATAAACATTGATGTAATCATTCTCCTTTTTTAATCAGAATCTCTGGCTATTGCTACAAAAACTTTTATTTTCATTTTATCTCTTTCAAGGACTTTTTTCAAATCTCTTTCCAATGACTTCATAGTCAAATATTGAAATTATAAAAATGGCAAGCATTAGCATGTGTCTCATTTTAATTAAGTGCATATCTGCCTCTCATCTTGTTCAAACAACAAACCAGCTCATTTTGTTTTGTGTTTTCCTTAATCCCAAATGAGATCAGATTTTGTTGATGGATCATCTCCTCTGTTAATATTTCACCATATCTAACAGCTTCTGTGATGTTATTTTGTATTATTTAGAGCCATTTGTGTTAATAATTGTCCACTATTTTCATTTTCACAGAAAAATACTGTGGTGGTATGAGGATTATTACAGTTTATATCCATATCACATATGACTGTTCTAGTAAATATTTCCAACAGTTATTTTTTGAAGGTTAAAGTCCTTTTTGGCAAGCTTTTCCTTTTTAATCATATTCAACATGATCATACAGCATTACAAGTGCTTTGAATAATGCATTTATATCAAAGCAAAATCTAAATGAACAGTTTTGTGAAAGTTCACAGTTCTGAATGTGACTGTTTTAGGAACATCTACTTTTTTCATGATATAAACAGTTTATTTTCAAAATTATGAATAGAGCAAGTTATCTTAAAAATCATTCCCTACTATTTGTTATTTGCTTTAGATTGTGGAAAACACATGTATGCACTTTCTTAAGAATGGTGCTAACCAAAAGGTTGAATGCAGCTGTTTTTAAATTACAGCTACAATTTATTCTCTGATCATCAAAAAGTTGTAGTTCTAGAATATTGCTAAACCCACAGTTTCCTGGTATATCTAGGATATACAATGATTTTCTTATCAACCCTTGTCAGATGCATGTATACATATATTTTTTTCTTTAAAGAGTCCACAGAAGCATGGAAAGATCACAGCCACCAGAGGGTCCCAGGTAAGTCTCAAACCACTCAGAAATGGTTTGACTCCTTACCATGATACAACATAATAGGACTCTTGGCATATACGTACTAGAGAGCACTTGAGTGGTTATGGTGCTTAGTTTGCCTCTTCAAGGTGCAGTACAGCAGCAGAAAAACACACAGGTTTAAATGCCACTCCAATGCCCAAATACAAAATAAAAAATAAATAAAATATTGCTTAGTAGATTTACTCAAAATTAAACCTTACATGCATTTAATTATGCATTTTTATTGGAGCAAATGTGAAAACAGCTTGCACAACCTGCAGTTCTCTTGTCTGTAGCCTTTGTAAACTCTCCCCTTCTAACCCTGCCCAGACTTTCTATGGCTTTGGTTATTAAATACACAATCACAGACTTCACAATGCAGCTGAATGAGAAGTCTTTGCAAGGCAGGTGCTCTGGGCAATTGTTGCCTCTTGAGTTTAACTCCACCGAGCTAACCAAACCAGGAAGTAACAGGACCAGTTGTCTGATTAAAAGTCAAGGAGGGTGTAAACATTGAAATTTATAAAAATGGCAATTTCTATTGAAATTACAAGCTACATTTAGGGGTCTGGGGTGTCCCGTTAACAACAATAAACTATAGGGAGAAAAGATGCACCAATATTAGACAATAGAATATTGGGAAACAGTTCACTGATCAGATGAACAATTTCTGCAGCAAAACAAGAAGTGTCAGAATCTCGCATAAACAAAAGGAATCCTTGGAATTACCTTGCTTTTTGTAAATGATTCAGGGTGATGGTGGTGACATAGTGAGATAATACATTATTTTTCATATAACTATGGGAACCAATTTTCTTGGTAAGTTGTTTGTATATTAACTGCTTACTAAATTCATATATATACAAACTATCATACGATTTGTATCTGAATCCATTAGGTAAAATGTATTTCAGTGGCCTTGACCCAATGCTTGCCCTTCCTATTTATTTTATCAATAATGTTTGCTGGCTTATTTATTTTTAGTGTGCTTCAAACACTTCTACAATATATCTATTCAATAGTGTTTTTACATACATATATACATATGTTTGCACAGCTTGTCACAATCCACAGATGACCTAAAGACCCCCATGTATTTTGTGTGGACTCTTTTTTCATTAAACAATTTGCTGTTGCATTCCCTGTTATTACAAAGTACAGCCTTTGATACTGTTCTTTAGAGGGTTGACACCAGGGGTGTCAAGAGGGGAAGCACTGAATGTGGGGCCCCATAGCCTGGATCCTTTTCCTAATCACCTGGGAGCGGAAGCAGCACAATGATAAAGGCACATAGGAAAGGATAGAGTGTCATTGTAAGGAAACCAAGTGTATTTAAACCTAATTCGGTAGTTTCCTCCCGAACCGCCAGAGCATTAGTGATTAGAACTCTCCGTTTGGTAGATAAAGTAGACAAATCGTATAGTAATCCCAGTAGTTTCATAAGATAATTCCCTTAGTGAAACACACGAATCCCCAAACATCAGCCGAAGTCAAGAAGAAGGGTACAACTGAACTAACTTTTAAAGAGTGCCCACAGGCTTTTATGCAAGTCCCCATGCAAGGGGACATCCCCCAGGGAGGGACACAGATTAACCAATCAAGTACCGTAAAAACATAAACACCCACCCACAATTCCCTCCCCTAGCCCTGGAGATAATCAAGTCTGATAAAGTACAAACTTGATTATTTCCAGGCAGAAAAATCAAATTTTTCCCGAATATCTGAAACACCCCTTTATACTTGAGGTATCTCCACAAATAACATGTCCCCTGATAGCCCCGATCTGGATGACCAACATATTCAAATTTCACCCAGATCGGTTCAGGGGTTCTCAAAAACTGTGGAAGTCTTCTGTGACCGGCTCACCCTGGGCTGGCAGCCCAAAACAGTTCCATGAGTTTGGTGGGTTTTGCCGGTCACTTTAGTAAAAGGGAAAAAGCGAATAAAGTACCGAATGGATCCCCCTGGGTGTTAGCAGCGATTGTTCCCCTCTGTCGAATGCACCAAAGTATCGAACAGCGCTCTTCTAGCTATTCGGTAAGTAGAGTTCCAGCGTTTGTCTGTTTGAGACCGGTGTTCGGGAAGTCGAGTGTCCAATTTTAGTTCCAGACACTCGACGACCAAGTCCCGCTGCCTTTGTTCGCATGAACAAAGATGGCCACGGTTTTCTCAGCCACGTGGTGTTCGGTAGTACGAACGCTGGCCGCACAGATAGAGGGATTAATTGAAGCAGTCTTTGAAGTTTAACGAGCCAGGGGGTGGTCTTTGTTCGGTAGTTAAATCTACCGAATGCAATAGGGAAGAAATATTGTACAAAAGGGGGATTTCTTCACAGTCATATTTTATGTGTGTCCTTGGGGGGGGGGGAGGGAAGGAGTTAAATTGTTTTTGGGTTCAAGTCTTATAGAGCGGGTCCCCTACTCCCCGTGGATAGTTATTAGGAATATGAGGAATCCAATTTATTTAACTAAGCTTCACCCTGGTGCACATTGTATGGGAAATGGAAAGGTAGCTAAGTGGTTGCATAGCATACCTGTCAACATTTCAAGGATTTAGGTGTAAGTATGAGAGCAGGGCTATTCTGAGAATATCACATCTTATATATGGGGACTGTGTTCAAAACACATCTATTGTAGCATAAATACACATTACTGTGAATATTATTGTTGGGGAGCTCTGTTCATTTAAAGGGACACTATAGTCTCCAGAACAACGACAGCTTAATTGCTAGCTGTTCTGTTGAGTATTATCATTACTTGCAGGCATTTTCATGCAAACACTGCCTTAGGGATTCCTCTTGTGGCCACTCCTTAGATGGCTACTGGAAGTGCTTCCTAGGGCAATGCTGCACAGTAGCCAGCACTTCCATTCAGACAATGAATTTGCCTCATAGAGATGCATTGATTCAATGCATCGTAAATTCTGATGTCACCAAGAAGGCGGATCGCGGCAGGGACTCAGCCGGCAGACCGGCACAGCCCTGGAAATAAGTTAAGTTTTAACCCCTTCCAAGAGGGCTATGGACACACACACCTAAATGGTGTTTTTAACACTATAGGGTCAGTAATACATGCTTGTATTCCTGACCCTATAGTGTTCCTTTAAGGTCTTGAATGTGTGAAAAGCAGCAACGTTTCGCCTACAACTGTGGTCTTTGTCAAGTTGTGGTCAAAATGTAGTTGCTTTTTACACTGAATACATTTTAATAAAATGGCACTGAGTTGAAAATGACATGCTGGGACAGCAGAACTTGGATTATGTGCACCCTGTGGTAGGTGCTGCTCACTTGTAACATAATCTCATGTACATTGAGACACACCAAGAACAGTGAGCTCCTACAAAAAAAGGGACATTTGGCTAGAGAAGGGGAAGGAGATCCTAAACTCTTTTTTGTGTCTAGTATTTTGATTGTTCTAACATACTGTATATTTTTCTTTTGTATTTATAGACTACCCTACGTATCTTCTGAACAATGTTTTATTTAATTTCATGCATGCAAACACAAACACACACTTATCATTAGGCCATATTCCTATAAGTACGATTAGTCAAGTTTTTGTTTCAATAACAAATATATCCAACATATTAACTGGAGAATTATGCATAAACATTTCATTTGTTAAAATGATATAGTGACCTCTTCACTGTTTAGGTGACCTGGCCAGCACTGCCAGGGTTAAAAAATTTCAGATTGCACTGAGCCAAATTGCAAGGCAATTAAATTGTTTTCATTTTTTTTTTTTATTTTAACAGTACAGTGTGACCTTATGGATTTTTATTTGTCCTATTTTGAGGTTGAAAAAGAAAAAAGATGTAAACAGAAAGGATAGAAATATCTCTATCTCTATGTATATTTTTTTACAGGTGTTTAGTTTATTGACCCGCCCTCGCTATCATTAGGGTGAGGGGGTAGGTTGGATAATTTTTATGGGAGAGTGACTAGGGGTCTGGGGCAAAAGGTTCACCCTCACCTTATTATTTAGGGTCCCCACCGACTGTCAAATATGTCCCCCATTACCTTTTTTCCTTCGCCCCAGGGATTTCCTCTAGGAAGCTCTGACTCTTTGGCTGAGATCATCAAGATAGATTATCTCAGCCAATCTAATGATTTCTAATAGGAAAGCAATGGGCGGCAAGTACGCATGAGTGGCAAAAAGCAGCGCTGCTCAAATCAGATGGTCTGATTTTCTCTGAGACGATCTGCTTAAAATAGCAGAGTTTTACTCAGCTGTTGCACAGAGGTGCCTTTAGTGGCTGTCAGTATGCCAACTACTAAAAGCAGGTTAACACTATAAAGATAACATTGCCATTCCTGCAGAACATGGAGCATGTGGCACCCAGCGCACTTCAATGAGATGAAGTGGTCTGGGTGCCTTTAGGCTTCCTCAAATGAGAAAAAATATATATTTAACTCTAAACAGTATCTGAACTACTATTTTGCACTTTGTGGTATAACTCACCTTGATACTAAAATGTTAACTTAAATAAACGTGCACATCATATTGATATAAAGGTCATCACAGGACATTTGCAAGCATCTTATAAAACATGTGCATTTTTATGACAATGGCAATCTGAATATGATATCTACCATATAAATCTTAATTTTCCAGTACAGTATATTTGTTTTTAGTTCAGGAAGAGAAAAATGCATCACAAATCTGGCGGAATATAGGGTTAAATTCATCCTAATATATTTGATTAACTCAGTGCAGAACCATTGTTAAATCATATTATTAAGTTGATTCATTTTTTTGTACCATATGAATGATTTTTTAGACTGTCAGTTGATAAATCAACTTCTTTGATCATGATTATTGGTCCCTCTGGCAAGGCAATACTCAGTTTTATAGAGACATCTTTATTGATCTTTTTCCTTGCTGTAGTCTTACTTTTCATTACAATCTAAGTCTCAGCTGAAAAATGTAATAACTAAACACTTCATTCTTAAGGAGTAGCAATATAGTAACTGACTTAAAACATTCCATGGTTGATAATTAAAGTGGCTCTGTTTAACACACTTTTTTTTTTTACACCCCCCACCCTGTCTGCCTTGCTTTTCAACCCCTAACTTTCCTTTTTTCATATTTCTGTACCCCAAATTACCTCCCTTTGCTTATAATTTTGCTAGTCTTCAGTGTTGGATCCTTATTCATGGTGCCATCATCGTCTAAGTACTGGCAGTGATGTAACATCAATGCCTTCTCCTGCCTGAGTATGCAATGGTGTCCTAATCCCGTGTATGCTTTTTGCACACTATCAGTGCTGTCTGTTATAAAAAAAAGACAAGCAACTTGGCATTTATTTCTGCCTAGATGACAATACAATAAACAAGTATCTGGCACAGGTCTCCTATAGTGGGGCACCTAATAAAATAATCAACTGGGTGGACATAGTGTCCACATGTGCCCTGCTATTAAACTAAAGGGAGGACCTAGTGTACCCTCTCCAGCCCCACCTGTGGCATGGGATGAGCTATTAGATCTCCCCACTTGTGGAGGTGGGTGGTGGCCATAAATAATAATGGGGGATAGACCTATTGCCTCATGATTTACTAGACAGAGCACTGTGATTTGTTGGCTTAACCCCTTAAGGACACATGACATGTCATAATTCCCTTTTATTTCAGAAGTTTGGTCTTTAAGGGGTTAAGCTTCTGAGCCATGGCTTAACTGGGTTCCTCCTGGAGCTCCATCCTGGAGCAGGATAGAGGACTAGGTCTATTCCCTCCCAGGGACTGGATGAAACACAGTCCTGTGAGCCTTTCAAGGACTTTCCCCGAGTTGGAGCAAGATGCCTAAGTGAATATAGCTCTTCCCCTCCCAGTAACTAGATGACACATAGTTCTGGAAGTACAAGTGGTTTAATGCATCCAAACAGAGCCTTTTTATACACAGATCCCAGCAGTGGGTCTCCATTGTCTTCACCACAAGCCCCTCCCAGGAATCTCTTTGTTAAAGTGAGAACTGTTATCACCCTGTTATCCGGGCAACCCAAGACCTGAGCTCATCAACAGCTGTATGCCAAAAGACCTGTCCTGGAGATTTCGGAGTCCTTTGCTAGATCCATGATATCCTTGTATGAAGACCCTTTCCGTGCCTCCACAGCTCAGACTTCTCTCTGTTCCCTTAAACAAAAAAGCCATCCTGTGGAAAATTACATCACAGAGTTCCATGGCTTGTCATCAGACACTGAACTGTATAACACCGCACTGGGGGACCAATTCTGCATCAAATTAACTGAAACCCTGATGGATGAACTGGCATGAGTGGGAGTTCCAACCTCCCTGGAAAAATTAATGGTGCTAGCCACCCAGCTGGATCGCCGGTTCAGAGAGAGAAGGCAGGAGCGATTTAAAACTAACACTCTGCCAGATCAACACTGCAAACCTGCTGGTGAGACCTACACTCTTATCTCCACCATGGAAATAGAGGAACCCATGCAGATTGGAACACTGAATGCCATTCTCGCTGTAAACGAAAAGGCCAGAGGAAGGCCTCTGCTTCTATTGTGGCAAGGGAGGCCACTACATCACCTATTGCCCGATACGTCCTCCTCGCCCTAAACATGGCCATGTAGAGACTGTGTCACCACCCAGCAAGTCCTCTGTGGCAGTCTATGAAGCACCTTTGTTGCTGTTGTACGATTCTGCATGCAACCGGACCAAAAAGACCACCTAACCAGACCATTGGCACCACCATGCTCCTGGCTGACCCTGCTCCTGTTCTACAGCCTCAAAAGGAGGCTTCTTTCTCCCCTAACATTTTCTGTTTCAACACAAAGGCCCCGTCCCTAGACCATGTACTTGCCTCCAATGGAACTGTGGTCCGCAGGCAGGACCTTGATGCCTTTGAGCAGGCTCTAAAACCAGAACTGCATCCCCTCAAGTGTCCACTGCTCCAACCACAGAGGTTGCAGTCCTTGCCTCCACTGCCATTTCCAAGGAAGTGGACAACCTGCAAAACATTTCAACACTCTTGGATCCTGATGCCTATACAGACCTGGACTCCCTGTCTGAGCCTGAACTGGAACACATAGTTGAAGCCCTGTCTGTTTGCACCCGGATGTTGCCTGGATTAATCTGCTACCTGACTTCTTTGTCTGGATGGAGCAGTGCTGCAGCCCATTATCAATTAGACAGCTGCTCCTATTCAACAGGCTGTAAAAGCCAGCTCTGGCTGAGGCCTAGGATCTGGTCGTTTGTTTTTCCTGCTGGATGTACGATACTTTGCTGACTGTTTTCCTGAACTCTGACCTCGGCTTGTTTTACCAATTTCGATATTCTGCTGCCAGCCCTGACATCTACTTCTCTCCTGACCTTGCCTTTGGATACCCCTCATCTGTACTGCGCTTTGGCTTTTGCCTCCATGTGCCATCTCCTGCACCTGGACTCCAACTCCTGGTAAGCTGTGACAGCGTTAATCTCCCAGGAACAGAGAGGCAAACAAACATAAAAATACCCCAAAACATAATAAAAACAAAAATAACCCCACAAATAATACACTGTTAAATTTGGAGTCCAAGTACTCCAAATACTGCTCAGATCTATGCAGTGTAGGGTAAAACGCCACTGTGTTAAATTTCTGACAGGCCGAACACGTGGTCCTATGCCTAAAATAGTTCCAAGACGTTTGGTGCTTATGACGGTCAACTATTGGGAGCTCCTGTGGCCACAATACGGCATGCTCTGCCTGAATCTTAGGTAATGTTTGTTCGCCTTAGTCTCAGGCACCTTCCCTCCAAAAAGCGCTCTCCTGGCGGATTTCAAAGTGGTTTAAAACCATAAATCAAGTGGTCCGGGAACCGCATGGTCACCTCATGCCGAAAACCATTCCATAACATTCGCGGCTAAGTCCTGCTGAGGTGACCGGGAAGCCACGACGTCCTCATGGCGATTTTAGTTCCATATAGGTCACGGCTAAGTACCGCTGAACTATTCCTGGATTTGGAATCCAGCATTCGTCTCTGTTTGCATTAAGGGAAAGTGCCGAACCAGGGGCACACAGGAAAAGCTACTAGTGGTGGCTGGGCAGGGTAACTCCCAAATAGCGTCCCAGACCTGGACCATAGTTGGTGGTCAGGAAGCCAGCTTCTACACTCCTCCATGAGTCTTTGACAAACGTACGTGGGAAGGAGTGTTTGTCACTTTCTACTAATATTGACTCCCATAGAGTGAGGGTGGCATGGGGGATTTGGGAAGTTTATATTTTAAATGTTACAAACAGGGAGTCACAAGTGGCAAGCTCCCTCTTTGTAACTAAAAGGAATAAATCAAAGAACGAATTGCACGGATGAAAATTGTCTAATAAGCTATTTGTTTTTTATTTAATTTAGTTGTAATTTGTATGCATAGGAGAAATAGGTTTTACATGACAGATCCACTTTAATTGATGTTATATTTTACTAAGGCCTCCATTTAATAATATGCAATAAGCTTTCTATTAGGAAAAACATTTCAAATGATTTATCTACTTAAGTCACCATTATCATTTTTGAGAATTATTGTAAAAAAAAAATTTAAACTTTTTTCTAACAGATTTTGATCATTTTAAAAGCTTATCCAAATACTAAATCAAGGCCTAAATGTTTAAAAATGTAATTCATGTCTATTAGAAAAAAATAAATGAGTTTAAACATGTCCATGTCAATATATTCATATACTTTTAACTGCTGCCTCCACGACACTTTCAAAATTTGAAGCCATCGCTGGATAATTACTATCCGACTGTACTTTTCCCTGATCATGTCTCAGGAAATTTGCAGAAATAAAAGGTTCACTTTCTTGGTGGCTTTTCATATAATTTGTGTGTACCATCAGCTTGTGGTTGTACTCACACTACCTAAGCGGAGATCATCATTTAGCTAATAATCCACTAAAGGTGGAGTACTCACAATCCAATGTCTTGCAGGAATGGTCAATACTCAATACACCAACAGATTCACACAAAAATAAATAGGAACATCAATGCATTAAAAAAAAAAAAAATATTTCACCTCTTATGGCTGTTGAAAACATAATAAAGCAAATCAGAGCCGCAAACATATAGTGCATCAGAGCACACAACTCTATGCATTTAGTTTGTAGCAAACTTTTTCAAGACTAATCAATAAAGGTCTATAATGTGTGGAGCAATGCCACACAACCCCTCCTCCCTATGAACAAGTGAGACACCAGTAGCCAAATGCCTATAGCACTAATCAGGCATACATGCCGCTAAATTTAAAATCGCTAAATGGAAATTGTAACACCCAGCAAGATACAAATTAAGTATCATACATATGAATATGTACTTTTAAGAACAAAATTGCCAGATGGCTCCCTAAACATGTAACATCTAAACTGAGTGTAAACATTAAAACACATCTAAAGGGAAAACGAAGGGCTGATAGAACAAAAATGAATTAATAAATAAAAAACAAGGCCTCTAAGGCAGGGGTTCTCAACGTTAGTCCTCAGGACCCCCTACCAGTCCAGGGTTTAGGGATTACCTGGGTGTGTCTAAGGTGTTCAGAAAAAGAAAAAAAAACACCTTAGAGTCTAAGGTGTTTTTTTCCCTTTTTCTAAACACCTGAGACACACCCAGGTAATCCTCAAATCCTGGACTGGTAGGGGGTCCTGAGGACTGGGTTGAGAACCCCTGCTCTAAGGCATTCCGGCTACTTAAAGGGAAAGAACTGTGAAATTGCTGCCCCTAAGTGCTTAGTGAAAATAAAGATTCTCAGTGTTGCTGAGAGAAAACGCCTTTTGATCTGGTCTCCGACAGTCAAGATATTGAGGATAACGCAATATAAAAAGATAAGGAAAAAGGTTTCTAGAATAGAGGTAGCCATCTATCATTTGATGGCCTAAATGATGAAGAATTAATCTATGCTTACTAGAGATATTCAACACATAAGCGTTATAGGTAACAATGTCACTAGGGAGCATATATGGGTTTTAAAACACTGCTGGAGTGTAGATCTAATGTTTCAAAACAACTGGAACACTAAATAAAGAATAAACTGAGGTATTTAAGAAAAATAGTCATTAATAATAATACCAAATGAGACATGTAATGTGTAGGTTATAGCAAATTGTAAGCAAGACACACAACCTCTAAAACATGGTAAAGGTTGAGTTTGTGATTTTCCCTAACATGAGCGAACTTAAAGAACAGATCAGTAGAAGAATAAGAGAAATGTGGAATGAAAAATTGAGGTTGCTTTAAAGGAGCATTATGGAAAATGTAAAGATACATATTAAATAAAACAGCATACATACATGTGGCAAATATGGATGCCTCTAAAAAAATAATTTTTCACATTATGTGGCATACAAATTTGACAATGTGATTTACAAGAACAATGTTCTACATTCTATCACACAAAGGATGTATTTAGCAAATATGGCTAAACTACCAACTCTAAAGGTTTGTGTTAAAATCTGTACAGTGTAAAGACATCATCAAAAACTAAATGAAAATATAAAATAAACTGAAATGGCAAAAAGCAGAGCATTTTTGTTTGCATAATACAATACTGGATCCAACACTTAGGATGGCCCAACTCATGAAGAAATGTTCAAGACAAGGAAGTAATTCCAACAGGATGCTAGAGTGCCCTCCATAGACATCCTCTGTATTTTATTCTCTGTTGGGTTCCACAAATCCCAATGTGTGAAGCACATGTGTGTCAATAGCAGTTTCCAAGGAGATAATTGAGTAACAAAACACCATTCTTCTGAATCATCAATTTAGCTGGAAATCCCCAACCATGCTGGACATTGTTGTAACGTAATACCAATGTCAACAGTGTCTGTGATTTGCAGAATTGTAGTGGGTAAAGCTGTAGATCAGCGTAAATTCCAATATTTTTATACCTTTCTGCTGGCTCTTTATCTCTGCTACCTTTAAGAATATGAACCCTAAATTTAAAAAAAAAAATGTATCCTTGCTATTACATCACGTGGATATAAAGGAAAAAAAGTGCCTAGGTCTTCTTTACTTTTGACCTCTATCCACTATGAGCATGTACGGGTGAATTAAATTTGTTCTGATGATTGTAATCAGGCCCTACAGGCGTTTTGCAGTAAACACTGTCTTTTCATAGAAAAAGTGGTATTTACATTACAGCCTAGTCAGCCTTCCCTGGCCACTCCTCAGATGGCTACTAGAAGTGCTTGTATGGAGATACTGAACTTTCCCCATAGAGATGCATAGATTCAATGCATCTCTATGAGGAGAGGCTGATTGGCCAGTACTGTGTTTGCCTTGTGCTGTCTCTGCCTCTGATCTACCTCCTTGACAATATCATCTAATCCAACGCTTTCCCATGTGATTGGCTCAGATCACCACTTCTGATGATATCAGCCAAGTAGGTGGATCAGTGGTAGAGTCAGCACCAGCAGATTGCAATAAAGGTAAAAATTGTACCATATTTAAGGAGGCAAGGAGGATCCAGAGTGCTAGATTGTGTTTTAACACTATAAGGGTGAGGAATACATATTTGTCTTGTTGACCTTATAGTGTTAAATAGTGTTTAAATACTTCAACCATCACATCTGGAACTTGCAATCACAACATGGTCAAAGTAACTTATATATGATTTCTTGTCCAAATTAATGTTTTGTTTAAATGACACATTACCCTCTTGACCATGCATGCTGGGACTAGAGATGTCGCGAACCATTCGCAAACTTCCCGCGAACGGCTCACCGCGGTTCGCCACGAACCGTTCGCGGCGAGCTCCGGTCAGCTGACACATCCTGGACAATCTCCAGCAGACCCTAACTCCCAGACCCTCCCACCTCCTGGACAGCATCCATGTTGAAGGCATGCATGGTCAAGAGGGTAATGTGTCATTTAACCAAAACATTAATTTGGAGAAGAAATCATATACAGGGAGTGCAGAATTATTAGGCAAATGAGTATTTTGACCACATCATCCTCTTTATACATGTTGTCTTACTCCAAGCCGTATAGGCTCGAAAGCCTACTACCAATTAAGCATATTAGGTGATGTGCATCTCTGTAATGAGAAGGGGTGTGGTCTAATGACATCAACACCCTATATCAGGTGTGCATAATTATTAGGCAACTTCCTTTCCTTTGGCAAAATGGGTCAAAAGAAGGACTTGACAGGCTCAGAAAAGTCAAAAATAGTGAGATATCTTGCAGAGGGATGCAGCACTCTTAAAATTGCAAAGCTTCTGAAGCGTGATCATCGAACAATCAAGCGTTTCATTCAAAATAGTCAACAGGGTCGCAAGAAGCGTGTGGAAAAACCAAGGCGCAAAATAACTGCCCATGAACTGAGAAAAGTCAAGCGTGCAGCTGCCACGATGCCACTTGCCACCAGTTTGGCCATATTTCAGAGCTGCAACATCACTGGAGTGCCCAAAAGCACAAGGTGTGCAATACTCAGAGACATGGCCAAGGTAAGAAAGGCTGAAAGACGACCACCACTGAACAAGACACACAAGCTGAAACGTCAAGACTGGGCCAAGAAATATCTCAAGACTGATTTTTCTAAGGTTTTATGGACTGATGAAATGAGAGTGAGTCTTGATGGGCCAGATGGATGGGCCCGTGGCTGGATTGGTAAAGGGCAGAGAGCTCCAGTCCGACTCAGACGCCAGCAAGGTGGAGGTGGAGTACTGGTTTGGGCTGGTATCATCAAAGATGAGCTTGTGGGGCCTTTTCGGGTTGAGGATGGAGTCAAGCTCAACTCCCAGTCCTACTGCCAGTTCCTGGAAGACACCTTCTTCAAGCAGTGGTACAGGAAGAAGTCTGCATCCTTCAAGAAAAACATGATTTTCATGCAGGACAATGCTCCATCACACGCGTCCAAGTACTCCACAGCGTGGCTGGCAAGAAAGGGTATAAAAGAAGAAAATCTAATGACATGGCCTCCTTGTTCACCTGATCTGAACCCCATTGAGAACCTGTGGTCCATCATCAAATGTGAGATTTACAAGGAGGGAAAACAGTACACCTCTCTGAACAGTGTCTGGGAGGCTGTGGTTGCTGCTGCACGCAATGTTGATGGTGAACAGATCAAAACACTGACAGAATCCATGGATGGCAGGCTTTTGAGTGTCCTTGCAAAGAAAGGTGGCTATATTGGTCACTGATTTGTTTTTGTTTTGTTTTTGAATGTCAGAAATGTATATTTGTGAATGTTGAGATGTTATATTGGTTTCACTGATAATAATAAATAATTGAAATGGGTATATATTTGTTTTTTGTTAAGTTGCCTAATAATTATGCACAGTAATAGTCACCTGCACACACAGATATCCCCCTAACATAGCTATAACTAAAAACAAACTAAAAACTACTTCCAAAAATATTCAGCTTTGATATTAATGAGTTTTTTGGGTTCATTGAGAACATGGTTGTTGTTCAATAATAAAATTAATCCTCAAAAATACAACTTGCCTAATAATTCTGCACTCCCTGTATAAGGGCAGCTTCAACATGGATGCTGTCCAGGAGGTGGGAGGGTCGAGGAGGGAGGGTCTGCTGGAGATTGGCCAGGATGTGTCAGCTGACCGGAGCTCGCCGCGAACGGTTCATCTCTAGTCCCAGCATGCATGGTCGAGAGGGTAATGTTGTCATTTAACCAAAACATTAATTTGGAGAAGAAATCATATATAAGGGCAGCTTCAACATGGATGCTGTCCAGGAGGTGGGAGGGTCTGGGAGGGAGGGTCTGCTGGAGATTGGCCAGGATGAGTCAGCTGACCGGAGCTCGCCTCGAACGGTTCGTGGCGAACCGTGGCGAGCCGTTCGCGGGAAGTTCGCGAATGGTTCGCGACATCTCTAGCTGGGACACAATTATTTGCTGCCTCATGATTGACCAATATCAATCAGTTGTACACGTATAAAAATAATCAATTTGCCAATGAGTGTACATTGAGTGTAATAGCTCTATCGCTATTTAAAAAAAAACTTAAGTATAATGTTTAAATTGAAGTATAAAAATAACAAAAAGGACAGTGCTTCTTAAATGAGCCTTGTCTTGATAAGATAGATGGCAATTTCTCTGTTGTTATTAGTACTCCTGTATTATACCACATTCTCAGGTGAAAGCATGACCATTTTAGTTGATGCACAACGAAATAAACACTTGTTGCTGATGTTGAATTGCTCTGTTGGATGAATCAGAATAGACAACATACGTTGTTAGTAGACAGATCCACAAGTTTCTTGACTCCACAATTCAAATTTAAATGCACATTAGGCAGAATACCATAGCTGGTTCCTTCACTATACCTCTCAGGTACAATACCTCTACAAGACATAAATGAATGCTTGTGTGGTCATCTGACTGAGGAATATCTAATGTATTCAACAATTCATTATTTGGATAGAAAATGACTCTGACGTCATCACTTTTTCTTATCAGGAGAAAACAAAAAAAGATAATACTTTTTAGTCATTTATTTATTTTGATAAATTGTAATATTAGAGGATAAAAAAAGAGTAAATACTGTTCATGTCATTTAGTAACAAAGAAATATTAGAAAGAAAGTAAATTTTCACGCATGATTATAGTGGTAATATTTTGTATGGCTCAATAGTTTATAACACACTTTCCTTTGATTCACAATCCCTTTCTAGTTTCAGAATGTAGTACAATCAAACAGGGGAGAAAATTGAGGAAGAGGAGAACAGGTGATATGAAAATGCAACAAAACCACAGAATAGCATACGATTTTCTGAAGCATTTGTATCTAACTTTATAAGTGACTTTTAAATAGGCTTAGAAGTGTACAATAAGTGTATCATAAGCCTGTAGTAATTGAGTGATTACAATTCACGTAATTAATGAATCTATACTTATATAATATAAATATATTATATATATTTTGTGGTCAGAATTTATAGAATTAAGGATGCCCACGTTCTCATCTCATCAAAGCCCTTGTACCCTTCCATTGAGAACTGTTTGACAACTTACCTGGGGTCCACTGGGTGCCCACCTCCAATTTTTTTTTTCTCCAACTGGAAGCTCATGTGCTAAGTTAAGTGTGCGGGAGGTGCTCATTAGCTGAAAGTACTCAGCTGACACTCCTAGCCAATGAATCAGACCTGCAAAAAAAAGATCTAATGGAATCTCGACGTAGGACCTTCTGTGGATATAATGGAATCTCCTCGTAGGACCTATTGGCTTTGGAAAGATGACAGCAGTCTGTAGTAATTATAGTGCTTAAAGTTTAGCTTTAATCTAAAGCCCAATGTCCATAATTTTATGGAGACACAATTGAAACAGAGAATGATCAGTTTGAACTTGTTTAAAACAACTGCTTCACATGGCTTGTGCATTCATCATTTTATTTCTACAATGCATCTTTCTGACTTCACTCGAATGTTCTCTCTTCCAAGTCAAACCCATACCAGCTGTGTAAAATCCTGGTCACACAAAAGGAGCCTCCAGTCCTTTCTGTGCCTGTATGTATGTACTTTTGTTATTTTATGTCTTATGTACTGTTTCAGTGTTTGTCAGTTTGGATGTTAACATGTTCTGTTGTATATTGCTGCTGAAGTCGATGGGGCATTATAAACAATGACAATGTATTTTTTCTCACAAATTCGGTTGACGTGCTCTTTTTGACAGTGGTGCATTTATTGTCATCTAGATACCTGCACTACATTTTGGTACAGGGGGAATTGAATGTCTTCTAGTAAGAAAATAAAGATATATAATATTGTATCTATTTGCTGGGATCATTTTTCTAATCTCTGCACTTTTATAATGAAACATATCACTTTAAAAACAATTAAATTTGGTTAACATTCACAACTCTGAGAAAGACAACACAGGAGATCAAGAGATGAGAATATATATTAGTAACTAATGTAGGTCACTGTGGAAATAACAGTTGTATGTTTGTGGGCTTATATAAATCTGTCAGAATTGATTTTAAAATGTGTATATACCTTAAAATGTAAATTGCTTCTTTTGTTCTCTCCTAATCCAATATTTAAAAACCACAAAGGACTTGCATATCTCATCAAAGTCTTATTTGGAAGTTTTGATGAAATTTACTTCCAGCTAACTGATATTCCCTGCAGAAATCAAAGGAAATGTCCACAAAGATTAATGAAAACAAGTTGTTATGGATACAAGTATATAGAAAACATCGGAGGTGATGGCTAGCGTACAGCAGCTAGAACTCTGCAGGTTAAAATCAAGATTACCAATGGTTTCTTTAGTGTTCCATAGAGATCATTATAAATGTCCTTTTTCTAAACTGACTCTGTAATTCTCTTTGTCAGAAACTGTCAGGCTTTATAGATTCACAGAGAACAAGGCATAATTTAAACAACACCGTAGAATTCAAAGGTAAGAAAGAGATGGAAAGGGTACTTCATATTCGAGCATACCTTACTGTTATGGGGGCAAGTGAGGGTATTTAGTGTTTTGAGAAGCTGAAAGACAAAATCACTAAATGGCAAGCTGTCATGAGTTGAAAAACTTACGCCAACAATACATTTCCAACAACTTGACCTAAATTTTATAAGATGTTCATAAGATGTTTATAAGATACCATTTTATCCAACAGACTCCTCAGAGAGGTTTTCTTTCTCTGTGGGAAATGGAAAAAAATGTAGAGCATACAAAATGTTTATTTTTGCTAGATTTTTTTTTTGCTAATGAATGTGTATCCATCTATTAAAGAGCATACTATGAGCTCTCTTGATCCTACTAATGAGCTAGAATGCTTAGGGATGAATTGTCAACTTTTCTGAGAATTAAGAATGTGTTATTTGCTGAATAGGTAATTATAAAGTACATGTAGCTCTGCAGCCCTTCTATGTCCTGATCCTAACACTTTCCCATCCACTGTTGATAAAGCTTTGGCGAAACGCGTCAAGTGAGGACTACTACATAGGACTGGTTTTTATTATCATATTTTTTTATATATCACTTTATTTTCACTCTGTTTAATTGTAATAAGGAACTTTAACAAATTCTTATATATACCAAGTCATTTCTATGCTCTACTCACCTCACATCCAGTTTTTTTGCTGCTGATTCCAGGTCCAGTATATCCCTAGGTATGGATTGTTCCACCTGAAGCCCATTACACTAGATCAGGTCATTGCTCTAGAAGATGTAAGTAGGTTTACCCTTTTCTTTTTATTGCACACCTATGTACTACACCATTTGGCTTATCTCTTTTCTTTTTATGTGCTTACTACATCCATCTGAGAGTCTAGTAGTGCTGTTCCACACCAAGAAATCCACAGACGGGAATTATTCCATCCAGGCTCCCAAAATAGAGCTTATATAGCTCTACAAAGTATGAGTGTTCCTTTGGCACTATACAATTGCTTGCACTATCACCACTACATGCTGCACTATTATTGTGTCTTTTTACATAGAAACATAGAAACATAGAAACATAGAAACATAGAATGTGACGGCAGATAAGAACCATTCGGCCCATCTAGTCTGCCCAATTTTCTAAATACCTTCATTAGTCCCTATCTTATCTTATAGTTAGGATAGCCTTATGCCTATCCCATGCATGCTTAAACTCCTTTACTGTGTTAACCTCTACCACTTCAGCTGGAAGGCTATTCCATGCATCCACTACCCTCTCAGTAAAGTAATACTTTCTGATATTATTTTAAACCTTTGTCCCTCTAATTTAAGACTATGTCCTCTTGTTGTGGTAGTTTTTCTTCTTTTAAATATAGTCTCCTCCTTTACTGTGTTGATTCTCTTTATATATTTAAATGTTTCTATCATATCCCCTCTGTCTCGTCTTTCCTCCAAGCTATACATATTAAGATCCTTTAACCTTTCCTGGTAAGTTTTATCCCGCAATCCATGAACCAGTTTAGTAGCCCTTCTCTGAACCCTCTCTAAGGTATCAATATCCTTCTGAAGATACGGTCTCCAGTACTGTGTACAATACTCCAAGTGAGGTCTCACCAGTGTTCTGTATAATGGCATGAGCACTTCCTCTTTCTACTGCTAATACCTCTCCCTATACAACCAAGCATTCTGCTAGCATTTCCTGCTGCTCTATTACATTGTCTGCCTACCTTTAAGTCATCAGAAATAATCACCCCTAAATCCCCTTTCCTCAGATGTTGAGGTTAGGACTCTATCAAATATTCTGTACTCTGCCCTTGGGTTTTTACGTCCAAGATGCATTATCTTGCACTTATCCAAATTAAATGTCAGTTGCCACAATTCTGACCATTTTTCTAGTTTACCTAAATCATTTGTCATTTGGCTTATCCTTCCTGGAACATCAACCCTGTTACATATCTTAGTATCATCAGCAAAAGACATACCTTACCATCAAGACCTTCTGCAATATCACTAATAAAAATATTAAAGAGAATGGGTCCAAGTACAGATCCCTGAGGTACCCCACTGGTGACAAGTCCAAGTTTCGAATATATTCCATTAACTACAACCCTCTGTTGCCTGTCACTCAGCCACTGCCTTACCCATTCAACAATATTTGAATCCAAACTTAAAGATTGCAGTTTATTGATAAGCCTTCTATGTGCAACAGTGTCAAAAGCCTTACTGAAATCTAGGTAAGCAATGTCTACTTACTTTTCTTTAAGATATACTCTTCTGGATTTCGTTCCAATTACGTATGTAATTTTTTTTTGTCAATAGCGCTGTTCACCTTATATATTCTTTAACACTTTCCCATGATGCACCAGGCCCCCTATGCAAACTTCTGCTTAGAAAAAGCCGTCCAGTGGCATTCTCATTCTGTAGTGCTGTACTTAAACATACATCATCACAATATCTTATGGGAAAGGTGCCATGACAGTTACATTTAATTACATTGTAGGGTTTGCATCATATGCTTTGGATGTGCCCAGACAACATAGACATAGTATGAATATTATTATTCCTAAAGCACCAATATACTACTCAGATCTGTATAATGGGTGGATGAGACATACAAGTAAGTTTCCCACTGCACAAAACAGCTATCCCATAAATCATTTTTTATTTGCCTTAGTTAATCTTTAAAGGACCACTCTAGGCACCCAGACCACTTCAGCTTAATGAAGTGGTCTGGGTGCCAGGTCCAGCTAGGGTTAACCCATTTTTTCATAAACATAGCAGTTTCAGAGAAACTGCTATGTTTATTAATGGGTTAAGCCTTCCCCCTAATCCTCTAGTGGCTGTCTCATTGACAGCCACTAGAGGCGCTTGCGTGCTTCTCACTGTGATTTTCACAGTGAGAGCACGCCAGCGCCCATAGGAAAGCATTGTAAATGCTTTCCTATGCGACCGGCTGAATGCGCGCGCAGCTCTTGCCGCGCGTGCGCATTCAGCCGACGGGGCGGAACGGAGGAGGAGAGAAGGAGGAGAGCTCTCCGCCCAGCGCTGGAAAAAGGTAAGTTTTAACCCCTTTCCCCCTTCCAGAGCCGGGCGGGAGGGGGTCCCTGAGGGTGCGGGCACCCTCAGGGCACTATATATGCAGGGAAAACGAGTATGGTTTTCCTGGCACTATAGTGGTCCTTTAATACATTATAGATTTCTATAAGGGTGGAGATGATTTTAGAAATCCTTCTTTGAATCCCCTGCCTGCACCTGCTGCACTGCCTGACCCTGGGCTGGGCTGGAGCTGGTGCACCCACTGTATGGTAAGCTAATAATATTATTGTACATTCACACTGTGTAATACCCTTCCTGCCATTATACCACTACCCTCCCAAACTAATCATAACACCTTCCCTGCCATATATACCTAATCCCAAAATAATCATAATCCCTGTCCTGCCATTATACTCCCACCCTCCCTGCCATATATACCTAATCCCAAAGAAATCCTAATATCCTAAAATGAAAACTCACAAAGAGCGAGTGTGTGCAAGAAGCACTTAAAAGTGTCTAAGAAATATTTATATAGCTGCTCTAATACACCCATGAGGGAATACCTTTCCACCTCACATTTAGTAAAACCAGACAGACCATTATCAAGATATAATCTCTTAGTGGTGTTTAACATGCAATAGTTGCTTACTCCTTTAAATCAAATATGGAGGTTCTGGTGTACTTGAATACATAAAAGGGGAATAAAACAGAAGAAAATACTAGTACAGATGGCACTGATATACAGATAAGGTGCAGATGAGTATAAGAAAGGAACTCACAATTTGCAGAGCCTGAAAGTTAAGACTCTATATAAACGCATTGGTGCTCATATAGGTGGCACCCCACCTTTTTCTCTCAGGATAAAAAACAGAAACAGGAGAATACTTATGGTGCAATATATTTAAAGTGATAACATGATATAAAAATATTATTTTGTAAAAGACTCCCATTGATGTCTTGGCTCTAAGGGGCTCTTAGTGTCAATATTGAGGGGTGACACTCCCCTATCAGGAACCTGGAATCTTACATTAGGTGCTAAAAGCTGGTATTTTTCACAATAAGTAGTAAAAACAATACATCAGCTTAAATATTCAAAAATAAGCACTTAACAGTCCTGTTGGTCAAGTCCTGGTATGCCAAAATGCATTTCTCCAGTATAGGCTTCCTCAGTTGGCTGTAATGTCTTCCTGGTTCCAATGTTCTTTTTAAATGATCACCACCATGGAGAATTGCAATCACACAGGGGCACACCACAAACAAATCCTGAGTCCCTTGGACATAGCACTTAGAGGCATGTTACTAGGGTTGAAACAGTCCAATGCCTGTCAGGAACTAGGAGGTACTTCAGGCACACACAAATACACTGACTACCAACACATGCACAGCTCTAAGACCAGACCTTCGGTCAGCTACCCCACTTTAGGCTACATCGACTCCACCTTGACCTTGACTGGATGAACATAAGGTTGACACATAACTCCTTAAGTCAGATGAAGCAAAGCGCAGGGTGCCCGCGATAGGTAATAGACGTGGAAGTTCTATTGTAACACACCTGTGAGTTATAGTGCCAACCTAAACCGAGACCAACGTGTCTCCTACTTGGTGCTAGAGTAGAGATCTGCACATCTCAGTAACCAATTCCCTCACTGTCATGCCTGAAACCTGTATGTTTATTTGCACTTATAAACTATGTTGACATGCCAAACTGAGACCTGCGAGTCTCCTACATGCCCCTAAAGTAGAGATCTGTGCATCTCAGTAATCACTTACTCACTATCATGCTTGAAACCTGTGTGTTTCCTCTTATTCATGAACCGAAATCTCAATAAAAAGATATTTACATTTTTTTTTTTTTTAAATAAAAGAATTGCGATCAATTGATGGTCGTAGTCCAATCATAGATAGTGATGACATATTGCCCTTCTATGTTCCAGTTTCATCATGATGAAGTTCGGGCGTGGGAAAGAGGCATCATATCCGGCGCTCCTCAATAGTGTAAAACATCAGTCGGGTCCAGCAGAAGAGTCGCAACGTCATTTGCGGCACGTCACTTCCGGTTTTGTCGACTGGATAGATTCAGTCTCTAATTGAGTCCTCCTTTCACAGTAGGTGAAATACTCCATTTCGGAGAAGGGAAAGAGGGAGGGAAATGGGTTAGTGTAATCTATCATAAAGCAAAAAATGCACTAATTCCAATATATCCATATATCCAACCAATCCAGTTGAAACAAATGGTATAATTCAATAGCGTAAAGAATCAAAATAGGAACAGTGATAAAAATATAGTTATGCTAAAAAAGTGGTATCAATAACTAATAAAAAATTGGGGGGGTAAGAATTCTTATATTTTACAATCTTAGTGTGTTCATATTGCAATCCCAGATATAAAAAAAAAAAAAAAAAAAACTACGTGCTCCACCCATTTTTTTATTGAGATTATATCTTGATAATTGTCTATCTGGTAAGGTATTCCCTCACGGGTGTATTACAGCAACTATATAGATATTTCTTAGACACTTATGAATTATACCATTTAAGATACTATTGAATTATACCATGTATAATGATGCATTGACAAAGGAATTACCCCGAAATGTTTGTCGTCCAAATAAATACCAGTTGCACCTTGGTTTGTGCACACAGCAACTACTTGAGCAGCCTCTATTTGTTCTGTTTATACTGGGGATCGGGGTATAGTGACAAAAGGTAAGGGTAGAAGTGGGGAAAAAAAGGTTGGTAGAAAGTATTGTCAGGGATCTTACCTGGAGTGGGAGTCCGGCACGCAGAGTTAAAGCACCCTTTGCAATTCGACACAGGTTGAGGGGACTCAAGACAGAAATCCCCAAGGCTGTGACAGTGCTCTTGGGCTGAAATAACCAGTGCTTCCTGGAATGCAGTACAGACAAGGGATATCCAGGAGAGTAGTCAGGAACAGAATCAGAAGTCAGGACAAGCGACAATCAGGCGAAAACGGTAGACGAGCAGAGGATCAAAACCAGGAGTCAGATGAATAACAGTGAAACCGAACAGGAACACGATCTGACCATGAGAACCAGCCTTGCGGGGTTTAAATAGGGAGTCTCAGCCAATCATCAGGGAACCAGGAACAGGTGTGCAAATGTCCAGAACTGGAGATTCAGACAGCATGAACCCAGGAACCACACAAAAGGATCTAGAGATGCGTGGAGTCAAGGGCAAGGTGCCTGACTGGGATGCAGGAGACCCAGGTTCAAACCCAGCCATACCCAAATTAGTGCATAGCATGCTGGTGAACCTGACAAGTATCCACTGTAGACTTAGTGCTTTGTTGAGAGTTGCACACTCAGTGTGCTGGGAGGCTATTAAATGTATAATTGATATGCTTTCCTGAAGAAGTGAGTTTTCTATGATTTTTTTGAAGGAGTGAAGACTGGGTGAATGTCTAATGGAGAAGAGTTCCATAGGACCAGTGCAGCCCTAGGGAAGTCTTGAAGGTGAGCATTCAAGGTGGGAGTACGAATAGTGGATAGACGTAGGTCTTCAGCAGAGTGTAGGGGACTAGATGGAAAATACTTGTGTATTAGGGAGGATACATTGGTTGGAGCAGTGTTGTGTAGAGATTTGTAAGCAAGAACCAAAATCTTAAAATTGAACCTTATATCTAACAGAAAGCCATTCAGGGACTAACAGAGAGGTAAGGCATGCGAGTTGCAGGCGGGCAGGAAGATATGCTCACCGCTGCGTTTATTATAGACTGTAACGGGGCAAGTTGGGAGCACATACAACCACTGAGAAGTGGATTGTAGTAGTCAAGGCGAGAGAGGACAGTGACATGGACCAGCACCTTAGCCACATCTTTCATTAAGTATGGGGGGATGCGCGCTATGTTTTTGAGATGGAAGCGGCAGGAACGCCCCGGCGGAAATACACAAATAAACCTTTCTGCAGGGGAAAATACAGCTATCAGCACATGGGCCATAGTCGGAAGGCAGGAGGCTAGCCAGTAGTCTTCTACAAAGTTTTAAAAAATATATTTTTGCTATAGCAATGCATCTAGCTAGAAGGTATTAACTTATGGTTTGTGCAGACTTAAATCAGATTCAACGCTGGCAGCTTTACAGAGGCGATGAGTTCAATCTTAATGCCTTTTTTTCTATACATACAAGTTATTATCCATTTTAAGTGGACACTATAGGCACCCAGACCACTTTATCTCATTGAAGTGGTCTTGGTGAAGTGCCCCTTGTCTCCTTAATCCTGTAATGTAAACTTTGTTTACATTGCAGGTTAAGACAACTACTAATGGTTCCTGCTGGATTCTAATGGAGGTTAACTCCGTAAAGTGACATTGGACATCCTCACAATCCATTTGCATGAGGATGTCCATCATCTTCAAAATCCATAAAAGAAAGCATTAATACAATATATACCATAAATTAACCTTTTGAGAACCAAATCATTGACAGAGTTTTGTAGTGCATTGTGTGGTTTTTTGATATTGAAAAGGTTAATCTTCCTAAATGATCTAAAACAATAACTATGCTGAGGCCAATGGGATGTAATCATTAAATGCATATTTGTTCAGTTTGCTTTTTTCCTTGCATTTTTTATCAGTACAATTCTCAAGTCACACATTTGCATAAGAATACCTAAGTAAACAATCTGGAATACACACTTTCATCAATGTTAATGTATAGAGCCAAGTGATTCATTAAGATGTACTGGATGCAGAATGTTTTGTAGAAAATAAGCAGCATGCTATCATGTATTAACTCTACTGTATGAAATACTTACTGTTCAATGAGCTTATAAAAGTCATGAGTTTGGGCATATTGGAGAAAATAAAAATCTTTAAAACCACATAACTTGTTTTGGGGAGGATAAAGCAGTTTTATATTAAAGGATTGATATAAAAGTGGATTTTTTTTCTACCCACAATCTTCAGAGACTCATGATATTTCAGGAATTATATACTTGGTATTTCATTATGAATTGTATTTTGCCTTTGTCCTTTATCTGTATGGGGGAGGTAATACTATGTAAAAAGCGAAAAGGTGTTGTAAACTCTGGTTTACCACCTTTACTTCCCTTGCAGGGATGCAGAAGTACACTTACCTGGCAAGTAACCTGGGTTTTAAGGGTATGTTTTGTTTTGAGTTTTGCAATGCAAAATGAATGTATATGCTTTTTATATAATAAATAAATTACAAAGTTATCCAAACTCTAAAACCTATGTGTGATGAAATTAGATTGTGTTTTAGCTGCTTTGCTTCATCTCATGTTCATCTTCCCATATTTTCAAAATAAATTAGTTTTGTACATTTCATGTAAAATGTTTTGTTAATCTTAAGTAGTTGTAGTCAAAGCAAATGCAGTCATGTCATAATAATATACTGCTTTAAGCATTTTAGGCAAACAGTAAAAGGCTGTCTACATGTTATATTAATTTTCATGTAATGTTATGTTATTTTAATTCCATTTTAGGGAATCCATAAAAAGCTATTAAACATCAATAAAACAGCAAAAAATGTTTTACATGGAGATCACATTTTATTTTAAAATTTCCATTATATTAAAGATTTTTTTTTTTAAGTTAATGTGCTTTGCAGAGCACAGCTGTTGGCTACAAGCCTTGATCTTCCATTTGTATGATCTGCCTGTGTATATTAAGTATTGACTTAGAATAATATAAGATTATGATAGATTATTGTTATTTACTGCAAAACTCTGTAAATAAACTCTGCTGTAAATACGGGAGATTAAGCAGTAGACTGTGACATATTAATCTAGACATTTGAAGAAAACGAAATAGACAACATGCTGTGCGTGTACCTTTCCATAGAATCAAACCATTTATTGTACAGATGCTTTTAACAGGGGATTCAGATGAATGACTGTGTGAGTGGAAATGTATACAATGTGTTTCAGAAGATAAAACAAAAAATGATAAACTCCACAGGTGGTAGTTAAACCCAGAACAAGGTTAATCTATCAACCTGTGGAGAAAAAACACCTTGTCGGACACTCCAGAGGTGTCCTGGGGCTTAACCCCTAAACTTGAAACTACAAAAATCTACTCAAGCTGCTGGATACAGAAGTCCAGAAGCCCGAGTAACAACTGGAACTGTAATGTCATTCAAATTGTCTGTAAAATTAAGAGATGCTATTTAGCAAAAATGTACATAACGTGTGTCCCCTCCTAAGTATCTGAAACAATTCAAAAATTCGAATGTAAGCCTGTAGGCTATCCTCCTAAATCACAGGTCCGTGAGTATAATTGTACTGATCTAACAGACACCTGACTTTAATGTCCTTGGATTAGGTCAACGTCTGAATATAGTAATTAGATCTACTCAAAACGGACCATTCGTGCCAGTCCTAAATTGCCAAGAAACATTGTGCTTGATAAGTAATAATTCACTTAGTCAATATTGCTCTATACAAGTTAGGCGCTTCCCTGCATCAGAAGCTTGGTAATCAATCTAATAGATGTGTCTACAAAGTTCGTTAGTTGCAGTGCAAATACAATGTTAATGGATTGCTACTGCTAAAATCAAAAGCTAGACATATAGAACACATATAAATGTAGCTAATAGGCTGTCTTGCAAAAATAGACAGACCTTGAATTCCAAGTCTGCAATCCTTCCTATTACTAATGGATAAACCTCAGAGCATCCTCAATTAGGGCAAATTGTAGGACTGGTAAAGAGGTAAAGAAAAATAAAATAAAAATTACATAGTGCTAATGTGCAGAACCATACTTAGAATGTTGGTTGCCTGCACATGGTGATAGTGCCCTGTGGGAAATAAGTGAAAAGAAAGAAAGAACCCGACACGCGTTTCAGTGCCTGAATAGTGCACCTTCGTCAGGGTATAGAATTGAACTGACCTTAGGGTTTCTATTTATATGTATTATGACATATCTGCTGAGAAATCAGTGGGCCAATCCATGACGGGCTGATGTCCAATGTTAGCGTGCCAAATTGCCGAAGTCTCAGTATGCAAATGAGACTTTCAGACGATCCAATCAGACTGGACCGACACGCAGAACAGTCGGTAACTCAGGCTGTTAACCCCATGGTGTACTTGCAACAGTTTCTTTGCGGAGGGGGGGATTGGTTGTATGTATACCATATCTAATGGTTAATTATGATTGATTGCCCCCGCATTAATGTTCATCTGTACCGCTGCTGTCTGTGAAGCTCTTTGTGTGTTACAATTCCTTAGACTGGCTGATATGTAATAAAGCTCTTGTGTGTAGATGAAAATGATCACTAATTTGGTATACTACAATACTGATGATTCTTGTGAAAAAGTAAATCCAGCATAATAATTTACTAGTGATAAAAGAGTCATTAACCCTTGCTATGCCAATAGCTATCGCGAATGTGTAGTGCTGAGAGAGCTCTAAGTTGGTTAGAAACACCAATGGGTTTATACATATTTTAATACTTGTTCCTGCTAACTATAGAAATAAAGACAGGTTGATCACAGGTATCCTGACAAAAGGTCCATAAAAGGGGCATTCCAATTATCAATGGAGTGACATAGTTATTATGCAATGCCCACTCGTTCATACTATGTGCATGCAGATCAGATCCATTCAAATGGAACCAAAAGGACCGGACTATATTCCCGGTACTCCGTAAACCTCATTCCTCAGAGGTTCTTAACAGTAATTACTATATAAATTGATGGACCAAGGGGAAAGGGGAGAAGATAACTGTAATAGATTGCTAGCTATCCCTGTTTGTCATATTGACAATAATGGCAGTGAACAGGATCAGATGAAATCATACCGTGCTGATCCTGGTGGCCCAACTTCCCCCAGTAGGGGTCAGCAGAAGGTTCAATAACTTCAATGGGTAAAGGTGGACCATACTGTACATATTTACATATTTACACTATTTACAAACAAAATGATCATATTCTAAAAGCGTGCTCCTATGTTACTGGCGTTTAATGTCTATTCAGAGATGAAGGACGTGTAAGAAAACCCCCAGTGTTTTAAATTTGTAAATCCAATAACTTTCTCGTTGTAAAAGGTTTTTTATCAATATCGCCTTTTCTAGGGCCCAACTTAACTTTCTCTATCCCACTGAAACGTAGACCCTGTGCCGACCCACTGTGTTTCAATTTCAGATGACGTGAGATTGGTGTGTCAGTTTGTCTAGATGGGTTTGCCGAGTTAATATGTTCAGGATACGTTTTTTAAAAGATCTAAACGTCTTGCCCACATATTTCATATTGCAGCTACAGGTCAGAAGGTATATTATTCCGGCTGTCTGAGGGTTAAAGAAGTTCAATTCTGGTCCCTGACGAAGGTGCACTATTCAGGCACCGAAACGCGCGTCGGGTTCTTTCTTTCTTTTCACTTATTTCCCACAGGGCACTATCACCATGTGCAGGCAACCAACATTCTAAGTATGGTTCTGCACATTAGCACTATGTAATTTTTATTTTATTTTTCTTTACCTCCTTACCAGTCCTATACTTTGCCCTAATTGAGGATGCTCTGAGGTTTATCCATTAGTAATAGGAAGGATTGCAGACTTGGAATTTAAGGTCTGTCTATTTTTGCAATACAGCCTATTAGCTACATTTCTATGGGTTCAATATTTCTAGCTTTTGATTTTATGCAGTAGCAATCCATTTACATTTTATTTGCACTGCAACTAACGAACTAGCATGTAGACACATCTCTTAGATTGATTACCAAGCTTCTGATGCAGGGAAGCACCTCACTTGTATAGAGCAATATTGACTAAGTGAATTATTACTTATCAAGCACAAGGTTTCTTGGCAATTTAGGACTGGCACGAATGGTCCGTTTTGAGTAGATCTAATTACAATATTCAGACGTTGCCCTAACCCAAGGACATTAAAGTCAGGTGTCTGTTAGATCAGTACAATTATACTCACGGACCTGTGATTTAGGAGGATAGCCTACAGGCTTACATTCGAATTTTTGAATTGTTTCAGATACTTAGGAGGGGACACACGTTATCTACTTTTTTGCTAAATAGCATCTTTTAATTTTACAGACAATTTGAATGACATTACAGTTCCAGTTGTTACTCGGGCTTCTGATCTTCTGTATCCAGCAGCTTGAGTAGATTTTTGTGATTCAGAAGATATCTTGCTATGACCTATATCACTTACTGGCGAGTTTTCTAATCATTCCAAATACATATACAACCAACCATTCATGTTCTATTACATCCACAAACATCTAACCCTTATAGAAAAAGGAAACAATTATGATGTATATGTATCTTCTCCAGGGCAATAAATAACATATATAGCTCACTCTTGTAAACTAAATTGCAAACTTAGTTTTCCATATAATGGAAATGATTTAATTTTAAATAATTTTTACTTGTAACAATAAAGTACATGTAGAGATGGTTATCTAGCCTATACCAATCTACAGTGTGTACAGTGTATCATTAAAAATAATGATATTTTCCTTTCATGTGGTATTAATGCTGAATGTTTTTCATTTGGAAAGACTGTACTCTTTGATACCTGAAAATCTTTCTTTAGAGCAATGTTTAAATTTAATTTTGTGTTTAGAATGTTTTGTATTTTTGAATATAACATAGGTCTCCTCAGCAATACTATGTGCAGCAATAATAATAATAAAAATAATAATTAAAAAAAGTGTACACACATTTAAAGTGGCACTGTCACCATCTGGGGACTTTGCAGGAGTTTCAAAGACCCTTGACAATTGCATTGCCTTAACTCAGCCTGTTCCTCGTGGGCACAGCCATCTACTTTGGCTGGTCCTCATCTGCTATTGGTACTTTATCTGCCAGGAGCCAATGTCATTGACATTGTTGGATACTCCATAGGTTGAATATCTACTTTGTCTCAGTTTATTTTTCAATGTCAGGGAAATTCCAAAACAGTCTACATGATTATTTAATAAGTTTTCTATTTGTATGAAATATTTATTTTGCAAGTGTGTATGTGTGTATAAGGGGGGGGAGTGGGAGGGAGAGGGAGGGGAGGGATGCTGATTTTTATAAAAATGTGTACAGGGAATGTTAGGAAAGCTTTGGTACATCATTGAGCCAATGATATAACTCAAAGAGAGCAAACACATTTGGCTAGGAAGAATCAAGTTCATTTGTTCATTGCCCAAGACTACAGCCCTCTGCATTAAAGATTTCTAACACTACAAATGGACCCCTGACTTTGCAACTCAGTGTCCACTGTTAAAGGAAGCTGCAAAAGCATTGCACTGGAGGAGAAAGGGTTTGTATTTAACATGCTATGTTTTCAATGTACGTTTTCAAAGTATTATTCTGTGGATATATTTTTAGTTTTTAAAGAAAATATTACTGTACATGCATTATGAATATACCTTTTCCTTTACAGGCACAGTGGAATAAGCACTTATTTAAAAAACAAAAGGCAGTAATAACGGATAACAAGACACTTAGACTATTTAATCTAAGTGTTCTGACCATGAAAAACTCTGCATAGAGATATACGTGGAATTTTCATTTATTTTTCTTGTCATATGTTTTTATTTACCCTATTGAATTTATGCTTTATTTGAGCACAGCTTTCCATTCTTTCTTTTATATTTGTACAGTTTTACTGTCTGAGTTTTTTATGACCCCTTTTAAGGGAGTATATTGTGGCTAACGATTTTTTATTATTATTACTTTTTTCTCTTCTCTTTATTTATAGTGCTAGAAAGAATTTCTAACTTTTTTTGCTACAACTTTTTTTTTTTGCTAACTTTTTTGCTACAATTTTCAGTAAAGTTGTTACATAGTTATGTAGTATTATGGGCTAAAAAATACACAGGTTAAGCCTGTTGCCTGGCATAGAATTATTTTAGAAATCTGGTTCAACAACCATCAGAGGGAAAAGAACAGACACCGTAAGATTGCTATATGTATAACTTTGACATTGTAATTGAAATATCTGGTTTTAAGCTTATTCCATTTTAAAGCTGCCTTGTCATGTTTTTTTTTTCATTGTGTTTCCTTACGCCCCCTGTATCTTAATGTTTATACTTCATTCTGTGCCATTTGCATTTATTTAGAATTTTTTATTTTGTTCCTTGTGCCGAATATCGACCGATGTCTGCTGTTTGCCCTTCTGTGGATTTTACTGATGGATTGTGGGTACACTTGATTGGAAACTGAAACAGAACCTTGCTTTAAGCTATGCCCATTGAAAACTACAGAAAAAGAACAAACAAATAGTATCAAACACTGAGAATTATATAGAAGCAGATTACTTAAAGTTTCTTTTTGGTGACAGAGCTGTTTGAAATTGGATTTTTTTTGAAAGACAGGGGCAGATTTATCTGCTAATCAGTGAGCCTGTCAATATTCAAAACAATCAGATAAAAACCTTTTTAAAATTGAAGTGCCCATCTGTTTTTATTATTTTAATGCCTGTTGCTCAGTAGCTTTTTATTCAGCCTATTCATTAGACTTCATGGTGTAAAATTTGTTCATGCAAATATTTTTATTTTTCTGTTGGAGGAGGAAGAATTTCATTAGCAAACAGGAGAAAAGTGCATGTTTCTTTTCTGCAATGCAGAAATGGCTTCAATATTGCCTAAACGCCTAGCCTTATGACTACACAATATCAGCAGTTTTCACAATGCAAATTTTCAGTTGGGGAAATAAATCATTATAAATCTCTATTAAAATAATAGATTGATTGTGATAAGTTTCCCTTTGCTATGTTGTATTAATAAAAAAAAAATGGGGGATAGGAGTCATTTTAGATTAAAAAGGGGAATTACCAAAAAATGAAAGGAGAAAGAATGTGGACAATTGACCACCCACTCACCCCTATCACCCTAGCAAGAACCTTTTCCCACACATCCAGTCTGTAGAATCAGCGACAATCCTCCATTGTGGAAATAATACAGTGCCCTTGCAGCTAGTACCAACTGCATCTGCAGAGATAGCTTAGTTACACTCAAATAGTCCTGAGAGGGCTCAGGGTGGCGGGGGATGGGGTACTTAATACTTCTACATATTTCTTATTTCATATTTCTTTTCTACTATACAATGTTCTGTTTTTGATCTAAATCACATGCAGGCCTCACATACCGCTTTCTTCAAGACAACTCCCACAGTTAAATACTCTTTAAAAACAAGCATGCTGGCGCAACTGTCACTCAGCATAAAATATAGTTTCTGATTGGACCACAATTTTGATAGAGTATGCCTCTACAATTACAGGGGGTGGGCAAAACATGTGTAGTAATTACAAAGGAGGGGAAAAAGTATTTCTAACCGCCAGCAGGTACTGCAGCAGACTTGGGACCTGCTTGCATATATTATACTGAGCCACACATTATATGCTACTGAGAATCTATTATTGTTCTTGGTTTTGTAGATGCTGCTATCACTTGATGTACAGTTAATTTTGTATTGTTAACAATAATTGCTGGTTAATACTCAATAAAGATTTACAAAAAAAATTCCAAGGTTTGTTAACTGAAGATCATATCCATCTACTAGTCTTGTGACATATTTGTATTTTTTTTTTTTTATTGTTGTGTTGGTGCAGCCATTATTTGCTCACTTTTACTTTATATTATGTATTTGGATATGCAGGGTTTTTTCCACATTAAGTGTCTTGTTTAACTTTACTACACAGCATTTAGCGCCTTGTCCATTTTTGCATTAATGCTGCAGTATGTTCTGCAGCCACAATCACACAAAAATAAATTCAACACGGAAGCAAAATGATAATAGTCCAAAAGCAGCTTAAACACCAACACAGAGTCTATCTTTTCCTATTAGAAAACTGGATAAAAACAGGGGGGTACGTGCAGCGCTTCAGTAATCCTTGACAAGGTATATGTGGAGAGAAGCAGAGTAGAAGTAATAGTGTAGTATTTTAAAACTGTAGTGGTGATAGGTAAGATAAAAGATGTGCACTCACACTTTCCTGGAGCTTCAATATAGCTCCAGTGTATGTGCCTGGGCGGAATAATCCCCACCTATGGATCAAGTGCAGAGGTGATTCTTCGAATTATAGGTGTGATAAGGGGTATCCTTATAAAAAATAAACAAATAAAAATCGCATATGGTGAAGTATGTAGAGCTATGAAGTAAGGGTAGGTAAAAACTATAAAATGTACACTCATGTGTAATGGAGCCCTAAAACCTGTCTCCTCTGATAGCTCTTGAAGTGGTATGATCCCCACTCAAGGATAAAGGTGTAAATATAAATTCTTCCATCTGTGTATATGTCGAGATAAACAAACAGAACCACAATAGTTTACACCGTAAAAATGAGTGTAAGCAGAAATAAATAAGTTAAACCTACTCACATGTTGAAGAGCAAGTTCCGGTTTGCTCAATCCAAAGCGCTTGGGTGATATGATTTCCACCAGGGATATAGCTCCAAAACAGCAGCAAAGTTAGGTCAAATTAATAAAGTACTTTAATATTAAAAATAATAAAAGCAATACAATAAAATAGTGATAAAAAAAGTTACACTTAATGCGTTTCTCCTTGTACAGGCTTAAAACACTTATTATAAAGCCTAACCAAGGAGAAACACATTAAGTGTATTGTTTATAACATTTTTATCACTATTTTATTTTGTTATATACGTTCATTCCAACTGTGACAATATTGATCATGATGTTAAGACACCTGTTGGTAGTTTTTTTCTTTTTTCTTTTCCATCCATACCAGTTAGCTATTTAGGGGTTATCTCCCATTTTTTCCTACCACTACTTTGTCTCATACCCTTATTTAGGCTCTTCTTTTTTCTTTTTTAGCTGTTTGTAAAAATTACTGTTATTTATGTTTAATTAAGCTGATTTTGTTAATATTGTTTCAAACCTACACGGCTGCATTAAGGTCATTAATCATCTAGTCAAATATTTACCATAACATCTCATTCTGATTTCGTGTTTACTTTCCTCTCACATAATGCTTTACTCAATAATAATTTCTCATAAACTAACAGCAGCCATAACCTTTAGTCATTTTTTTTATTCCTGTTCACAAATTTTTCTAGACCAGGCTTTTCACTTTACAAAGGTTTATCTTTCAATGTCAAACATGGTCCTTAAATACTGTAACATGAAATGAAGTAAAAAGGAAAGTGTCTTTTTAAATTTTATGTTATTTTAAGTGATTTCCCTATCCACATTTGTTTACAGGACACTTGTCCTACTCTTAGCACCATTTTACTTGCTTTTGCAGTTCTCTAGTTCTTTCAATGCGTGTTTTAGAGGGATTTTTGTGGCCAAAAGTTCAGGTCCCCATTGACTTCATTGGGGTTTGGGTTCGGGGTCAAGTTTGAGCCCGAACCTGGACTTTTTTTCAAAGTACAGCCAACACTGTATTTTAGGTTTTATTTTTTATTTTTATTGTGGTAGCGCACAAAATATTGGGACATACAACAAAAGAAACATTTGCGGCCTGTGGTGCATTTCTTGCAGTCCTGATGCATGGAGAAAAGGGCCTTCACAAGCCTCTGCTAATGTGTACCTAGTTTATACTAAGTGACCCATAGGTTGAGGAGGTGGTGGCCGTGGCAGTGGAGGAGGAGGATGAGGTATCCAACACTGTATTTTATATTTTGTTTTTGTTTTTAATTGTGGTAGCCCACAAAATATTGGGACATACAACAAAAGAAACATTTGCGGCCTGCGGTACATTTCTTGCAGTCCTGATGCATGGAGAAATGCTCAACTCCTGATGCATGGAGAAAAGGCCTTCACAAGCCTCTGCTATTGTGTACATAGTTTATACTAAGTGACCCATAGGTTGAGGAGGCGGTGACCGTGACGTTGAAAGAGGAAGCAGCGGTGGAGGAGGATTATGAGGTAGCCAACACTGTATTTTATGGGGCTTTTTTAAATTGTGGTAGCTCACAAAATATTGGGACATACAAATAAAGAAATATTTGCGACCTGCGGTGCATTTCTTGCAGTCCTGATGCGTGGAGAAAAGGCCTTCACAAGCCTCTGCTAATGTGTACCTAGTTTATACTAAGTGACCCATACTTTGAGGAGGCGGTGACCGTGGCGGTGGAGGAGGAGGTAGCCAACACTGTATTTTATGTTTGTTTTTGTTTTTTTATTGTGGTAGCCCACAAAATATTGGGACATAGAACAAAAGAAACATTTGCAGCCTGCGGTGCATTTCTTGCAGTCCTGATGCATGGAGAAAAGGCCTTCACAAGCCTCTGCTATTGTGTACCTAGTTTATACTAAGTGACCCATAGGTTGAAGAGGCGGTAACCTTGGCGGTGTAGGGGGAAGCAGTGGTGGAGGAGGAGGATGAGGTAGCCAACACTGGTTTGTTTTTTTTTGTAATTGTGGTAGCCCACAAAATATTGGGACATACAATAAAAGAAACATTTGCGGCCTGCGGTGCATTTCTTGCAGTCCTGATGCATGGAGAAATGCTCAACTCCTGATGCATGGAGAAAAGGCCTTCACAAGCCTCTGCTAATGTGTACCTAGTTTATACTAAGTGATCCATAGGTTGAGGAGGCAGTGACCGTGGTGATGGAGGAGGAGGTAGCCAACACTGTTTATATATATATATATATATATTTTTTTTTTTTAATTGGGGTAGCCCCCAAAATATTGGGACATATAAAAAAAGACAACTCTGTTCCGCAGAGTAGCTGTTGACATTATAGTTGCGCAGGAACTTTGTTGACTCTAGAGAACCTCGGGCAAATCGCATATCCCCGTGGCGGCGACTTTGCATGCGGATGTCATCCATATTAACTTTCGATGCCAGTTTCTGCGCCTACCATGGTGATTCTCGAGCTAATACATACCGACGAGCGCTAGGGGACGGCTGCTCCGCTTTTGCACCCTGCTCCCTCTTATGCTGTGCTGGTGCCTCTGTGCGACCTGCTCCTCTTCCTCCAAACTGCACACGTCACTCGCATGACCTTGATTCCATGTGGGGTCTAGGACCTCATCATCCTCCACATAGTCTTCCACCCACTCCTCAACCATGCTCTCCTTGCCAGTATGCACACTGCAGAAAGCCACAGCAGTTGGCACCTGTGTTTTTCCAGCATGTAAAGTATGCAAAGGACATATGGAAATTTTTTTCTTATTTCCTCCAGACAACACTTTTCCCTATAAACTGACCTTTCAGTTTGACTTGTGAGGGTATTGCCCCAGAATTACAATATTGTTGAAGTACATTTTAGCTATTGATCACTGGCTTAAATATAGCAGCTTGTTATCTGGTAGTTTCTAGTGTAGAAAATATCAATCTGTTTTCTATCACTTAGATCTGTGTAACAAGTGTTGTAGGTGTGAAACAATATTACAAGTGACCAATGTAGTAAATTCGAATCAAAGTTCCATTTGCAAAAAAAATTCTCGCCCATCTTCTGTGGGTTATTGCATTTTTAAGATGTAGACTTATTGTATCACACTAGCCATGCACAGGTAGATTGTCTGGCACATTGTTTTGTTGTTTGGTTTTTAACTTTGTAGTTGTGTCTTTACACAATATAGAAATGTATATTAATGCTTCTGTATATGAAGCGATCACAATAACACTTATTTTTCACTTTAAAAAAAAAAAAAAATCAGGCTACACAAAAATTGGTAATTCACAATATGACATCTGAAAAGCAGAGTGTGTAGTCATGAATGTAACCAGTAAAACTTTGTTGTTTACAGCCACTGGTTGGCCCATACCTATTTTAAAACTTGTTTAATTTTGTTGTAGCGTGATTGTAGATATGAAGAGCAGGCCCCAAAATGTACTATTTAGCAGTTTAGCACCAAAACAATTAGAATGTTTACAATTGCGATGTAACCGCAGTATTAGACGCTTCTATTTGACTCTAAGATATGAAGAACAGGCCCCAAAATGTACTATTTAGCAGATTAGCAGCAAAACAATTAGAATGTTTACAAGTGCGTAGAAAGCACACTATTAGACGCTTCGATTTGACTCACATATGAAGAACAGGCCCCAAAATGTGCTATTTTGCAGATTAGCAGCAAAACAATTAGAATGTTTACAAGTGCGCAATAAGCGCACTATTTGACGCTTCTATTTGATTCTCAGATATGAAGAACAGGCCCCAAAATATACTATTTAGCAGATTAGCAGCAAAACAATTAGAATGTTTACAAGAGCGCAGAAAGCACACTTTTAGACACTTCAATTTGACTCTCACATATGAAGAGCAGGCCACAAAATGTACTATTTACCAGATTAGTACACATCATCTTCCACCCACTCCTCGACCCTTCCCTCCTTACCGGTATGCACACTGCAGAAAGCCAAAGCAGTTGGCACCTGTGTTTTTCCAGCATGTAAAGTCTGCAAAGGACATATGGAAATTGTTTTAGAATTTACTCCAGGCAACAGTTTTCCCTATAAACTGACCTCTCAGTTTGACTTGTGAGGGTATTGCCCCAGAATTACAATATTGTTTAAGTACCTCTTAGCTATTGATAACTGGTTTAAATATAGCAGCTTGTTATCTGGTAGTTTCTAGTATAGAAAATATCAATCTGTTTTCTATCACTTAGATCTGTGTAACAAGTGTTGTAGGTGTGAAACAATATTACAAGTGACCGATGTAGTAAATTCGAATCAAAGTTACGCTTCGATTTGACTCTCAGATATGAAGTGAACACCCCAAATATACTATTTAAATTGACTTTTTAAAACTCCAATGTAAGCAGCAGATTAGCAGCAAAACAATTAGAATGCTTACAAGTGCGCAGTAAGAGCACTATTTGACGATTCTATTTGACTCTCAGATATGAAGAACAGGCCCCAAAATGGACTATTTAGCAGTTTAGCAGCAAAACAATTAGAATGTTTACCACTGTGCAGTAAGTACACTATTAGACTCTTCTATTTGACTTTCAGATAGGAAGTGCACCACACTAATGTACTTTTTAGCACCCAAACATTTTTAAGTTTGTGACAGCAGTATTTGACGATTCTGTTTGACTCTCAGATATGAACTGCACCCCACTAATGTGCTACCCCACTAATGTACTATTTCGCACCAAAAAAAATTTACTTTTTAAAACTCTGATGTAATCGCGGTATTTGAAGCTTCTATTTGACGCTCAGATATGAAGTGCACCCCCACTTCAGTTTGTGTTCGCTCAACTCTACTCACAATACATAATGTTAAAGAGCTCCTCAATACAAATTGATAAAAAAAAGATTCTATATAATACAAAGTTAAAAAAACCTCATAGTGTAGCATATAATGTGCAATATTGATGTAGTGAGAATAATTAGAAAAACTCACTTTTCAGAGCCTATTAGTAGTCGGCTCTTAACTATGCAGGCACAGCAACAATTATCCAATATTGCAGTATATTTGGAATTAGCAGAAGGAACCAAGGATCCGCTGGGGAACAAATACTACCTTCACTACCTTCAATAGGGAGAGCCAGGAACCAAGGCAATAAAGTAGAACAAACATTATTGTAACAATAAAATTAATAACAGTGTTAACAGTGTAAAAAATAATAAAAGTGTAAAACATCAGTAAGGAACCTTTAGCCCTCCAGAGGTTGTGGACTACATCTCCCTTGATGCTTTGCCAGCATTATGGCTGTAAGAGCATTAACGGCGATATAGTCCAAAACATCTGGAGGGCTGAAGGTTCCCCACCCCTGGTGTAAAATAAGTCCTAGTGCCACAGAGCAACAGCATCTAAAGATGTGCTTGCACTGTGCTTGCCTGGGATGGATCCATCTTTTCTTCAGATGTGGGATAAAGTGGCACAGCAGAAAAGAACCCCAAAGTTGGTACTGCCCTGCAGAAAGTAGGCCATTAGGAAGCATGTACTGCTTAGATTTGTCCTGAAAACAGAAAGAACAACTTTAACTAAAGAGAAAATCTAAACTCTAAAGTTCACGCATTTGTATCAATCGCTCTCTTTCTTGTCTCTCTCAACCCACTGCGTATCTTACCACCCTTTTTGTTTGTTAACCACCTGTGTCTCTTTCTGCTTTTTTCATGTCTCTTAGCACACACTGTCACACAAACTGACACAAAGAACAACAAATACATTGACACACATATAGTGAACAAAACATATACTGACACACATAAAGTGAGGTAAAGGCTGCTAGCATACATAATGATGTCATAACCAGTCAGCCTTCAGGTCCCTGAATATTAAAAGAAGTGATATGATGCTCCTCGCACCTCTTCACCACTCTTTCATGATGGGGAAGTTAAGTGTGCCGCCCTATGGTAGGATTGGTCCTGGACAACAGGGATGCATAGCAACAGATACATTTGCTCACTTCATCGCTAGTTGCCTGCCACTCTTATGCTCTTGCATTCTAGGTCCAAATACTTGATTGTTCCAGAATATAATGTTGTATACAAAGAAATACTACCAACAATGAATTAATAAAACTAATTAATAAAATATAATACATTATGTTGTGAAAATATATGAATAATAAAAGCACTAATCTTTATCAATTCAAAACTACATTGGATCCACACATTTACTCAATGCCCTCACTGAATATCATTTGTTGTTTAATTAATCTGCACAGTTATTAAATCTATTTTCTTTGCTAGGTTAAAAAGTTCATGGCTGAATGATGGTTTTAGAGAAAAGTATATTGTACCAAGTGTGTCAGAAATATAAAAACAATATATTAGAGAATCATTCGTCAGATTACTAATGAAGTGTCTTGCATCATTTATTTGTCAGCTCTCAACAGTACATGCTATATAACAGTAAGAAACTGGAGGCATTATTAAATTTGTTAACTTGTTGTCAGACTCATAAAAATTCCCCCAAAATAAGAAAAGTTCCTCTCCACAAGGTTTAAGTCAGTATTTAACAAATAAATAAATATATATATATATATATATATAGTAAAAATGAAAATATTTTCCCATATATATATTTATATATATTTGTGTTAGGTGCTTAAGATAGTACAGTGTGAAATACCATGAATAAGCATAGGATGATAAAAGGAGCAAGTCGGTTGTGGTGTGCCGAAACCGACGATGAGGTAGGCCTGAGAAAGAAGAGGGCCCACCCAGGAAAAGAAATAGAAAGGAAAATAAATGTTAAAAGTGGTGTGGTGGGAGGGTCATTCAACGCTGACCTCGAACGGTAAGGAGCCAGGCAAGGGGAGTGCCTTAAGTAGGCTAGGGGTGGAAAACCAGCACCTCCCACAAATGCAGGCAAATTGCCTTAATACTTGTGTTAGGTGCTTAAGATAGTACAGTGTGAAATACCATGAATAAGCGTAGGATGATAAAAGGAGCAAGTCGGTTGTGGTGTGCCGAAACCGACGATGAGGTAGGCCTGAGAAAGAAGAGGGCAAAAATTAAGTAATCCAATTTATTAACAGACAACCAATACATATACATTTATCAACCAGACATGTTTATGAAAGCATCTCTTAACTCTTGTACTGGGTTCGGTATGTACCGTGAGTAAGCGGATGACTTCCAGCGCCCCAGTGTTTTGATAACATGAGTTGGGACGTTGAAACTGGAGGCTGTGGACGCGGCTCCTATACGAAAGGAGTGTCCTGAGTAATTGTTTGCGTTGAGGCCCAGTTGTGTGAGCAAGGACCTGACGTAGGTCATGAAGGTTGTAGTGGTGAGTACTGCACCTTGTAGTTGTAATAACGGTTGCGAGGGCAGTAAGTGATGGTGCTGTATGTAGGCATCAAGAACTTTACGGGACACCATCTGTTGTGCGTGGGGTAGTACGGAATGTTTACAGGTATGTGCTGGCTGGTTTTGGAGTGAGGTAAAGACAGGATGTAATGATCCATATGTTTTGTCAAGTGGGAATAGAGGAGGAATGGAGTGGTTTGGGTCGTGGAGGTCGTAGTGAATTCTCTGGGTCGTAGAAATCCATAGAAAGCGATGTATATTGCTGTTTTGATGATAGAATTCGTATTAGTGTCAAACGGTTTCAGGTCGAGTAGGTTAGATAAAGCTTTGAAGATATGGTTATCTATGGGTAGCCTCTGGGCCAAATGTGTGGGTTCTGATTTTGAATACCTCTGAGTATGGTCTTAATTTGGTGAGAGGCCATGAAACTGTTGTTATTTGGGTGTAAGATGAGCATGTGGTGTTGAATGCCAGTGAGATAGAGTTTGATGGTGTTATATGACAATTTGAGTTTAAGGTGGCAAAAGGAAGCAAACCCCAAAAAGATGTCATAACAAACGGTTGTATGATGTTATGTTCCAGAAGGAATCGTTTGAATAGTGTGAAAGCCCTGTTGTATGTTTTGTTTGTATTGTGTGAAAGTGCCAACTGAGACAATGTCCTGCTATGCTGCATGATGACGTCTAGTCCAGTATGAGTTGTTGAAATGTTGGAGTGATGGTGGCTGTGGGTGCTGCTGACGGGAGTGCTTGATGAAACTCCTGAAATTTAAAGCGAGACAAACTGTCAGCAGCTGTGTTGTATACACCTGGCACATGGAAACAACATAGGAAGAAATTATGACAAGCTGCCAACCAAGTGAGTTTCCTCAGAAATCTCATAATCGTAAGAGATTTGGAACGACCTTTGTTGATGATGTGACAGGTCGCCTGGTTGTCTGAGTAACAACGCACTGGCGTATTAGCCCATAAATGACCCCACGCTACGGCAGCCGCCACTATGGGGTAGATCTCAAAAAGAGCTGAGGTAGTGGAAAAACCTTCCAAATCCAGAACTGCTGAAGGCCAGCTGCCCCAAAGCCATTCGCTCCCAAAAATTGCTGCAAAACCAGTGGTAGATGCCGCATCTGACCAAATGGTAGGAGATGATTCAGTCAATTGAGGGAGGAACATACTTTTACCATTCCAAGTGGTTAAAACCTCTTCCACATGTTTAGATCTGCCGTAGCTTGGGCATCTAAGGACAACCTGTGCGTGTCATGTAGAAAAAGTGGGAAAAGATGCAATAGTCGTGAAATAAAGGAGCGGCCTTGAGGTATGATGCGCATTGCAAAATTTAGTGACCCCAGCAGGGACTGTAGTTCTTTGCGGTTGCAAGTGCCGAGCTGTAGGTAGTTGTTTATGTAAGTGAGAATATTGTCTATCTTTTCGTAAGGTAGGCTTGCTTGCATTGTGGCAGAGTCTAACTGGATACCCAGAAAAGTGATAACCGTGTCTGGCCCTTCTGTTTTCTTTGGGGAGATGGGTACACCTAGTTGCTCAAACAGCTTAGTGGTAGCTTTGAGGCTAGTGGGAGGTGCAGTATTCTCCTCGACCAGTAGGAAATCGTCCAAGTAATGTAATACTGTAGGGCATCCGGCTATGTTCAATAGTAACCAGCATAATGCTTCGGCAAATGTGTCGAAAATAGCTGGGCTACTTTTGGACCCAAAAGTTAACCGGGAGAAAAAATAGTAGTTCCCGGACCACTTGATGCCATGCAGGTGCCACAGTGTGGGGTGGATAGGGAGTAATTTGAAGGCGTTAGTAATGTCGGTCTTACTGAGCCAGGCTCCCACCCCTGCTTGTATGATGGCTGTAATGGCGTGATCTATGGTGGTGTATTGCAGAGAGAATTCCTCAGAGGGTATGAGGGAATTAAGACTGGGGTTGGCCGATGAGTGGGGAGCCGATAAGTCAATGATGAGTCTCTGTTTTTGGGAAGATTTCCCTGTGACAATACCAATAGGGTTGGTGCGCCATTCTGTGAATGGGGGAGTTCTAAAAGGCCCCAATACAAAGCCCTCCTCCACTTCTTGGTTTATGAGGGTGTCAACCACTGTGGGGTTGTGTTGGGCGGATTGTAGGTTTGGGCATTCCAGAGTGCCAGCTGGTATGTGTAGGATACCTGTGTGGAAGCCTTCTGTTAAACCAGAAATAAGAAAATCTACCAGGTGTCTAGATGGGTGCTGAGACATCAATGCTGTGAATACTGGCATATTAATGGACGTAAGGTAAGGCTTAGAATACATTTTATTTGGACACATGGTCTTAGCATGTGCCCTAAAACATTTTGAACAGACATGCAATAGTCTACATCCACTGTAATTACAAGACCCAACATTGAAATTATTACATATCTGGGACTTGCCCAGAAACTTGATTGGGCGTCCCAATTTGTCTTTGGATAGTTTCCCTGGATCCCCAGAGGAACTAGTTCCTTGTGTGGAGGCATGTCCGTCTGCCGTGTTGGGACAAAAATTAGTAGTATGGGCTGTGGAGGAGCAGTATGCACAAGCTGGTGTTCTTAGACCTGCAAAGTGTCTGCAAAATAAGACGGTATCAATCCTTCCCCAGTTGGATCGTGTACCGTACTGGGAGAAGGCTCCAGCCACTTTTGCAGAAAAAGACCTATGGTAGTCATAGAATGCTGAACCACCATATTTGTTGCCCAGGTCTACCAGCTTGTGCATATAGAGATCAAACTCCTCTCTTCTGTTGGGATAAACCGCACAGACGACATCCCTGTAAATACCAAACGCTAGTACAAATTCAGGGATAGTCAGTTTCCTGTTCAGGCGGGCATCCCTAGATCTGACAATAACAGAAACATCATCATAAGCATACGTCTTATGTTCCACAATGTCCTGGGAGGCAATCAACAGGGAAGCCAGGTTGACGTCTTTACCTTCCAGGATATCCCTTTTGATATGCTCAGGTATCATGTGGGCCGGGCTAACTTCCTGGTCATCCAGGGGGCTGGCTGGAGCGACTAATGGCAAGGCTGGTGTTTGTACCGCAGCCGCGGGTGGCCCTGCTAGAGTGAGGGCCGTGGTGACCGACTCAAGTTTCTCCAGCCTGGAGTTGACCTTGCCCATGGATGCCATGAGTGAGGATAACATGGCATGTATGTCCCCTGGGTTGGACTGGCTAGATCCTTCCCCGGCTTCCATGTTATTGGTTGATGTGCGTAGCAGTTTGAAAAGTTCTGCCTTCCTTGCTGTAGCGGGGTAGGGGATTTGTCGTCTCCTTAATTCCGTGGTTATGCGCGGGATTGTCCAGGATCTAATTGATGCTGGACTAGCTAGCTCTCCTCCTTGTGTGGGAGTGACAGCTCTAGCCGGGGTGCTAGGCAGGGAGAAATCCTCTACCCCTTCCTGAGACATACTATAAATAAAACAATAATTAGTATATAGAACCACCAAATTGTACTGGCAGGCTAGCTAGGCCGGATGGCGAAAGTATTATGCTTGTTTGGTGACAGGTGAGGCCCTACTAATTGCCAAGCGGCTTGAGAGGCTCTATCTATGCGTTGGCGCGAGGGGTTATTGAGGCCACTTGACGTAGTGGCAGGAGTTTTAGGCCTCTCGGTGACTGTACGACAGAAAACAGGGGAAGGGAGTGACAGGTGAGGCCCTCTCTTTGCAACATGCGAGGCGGCTAGCTAACGTGTGGCCCGATGGGTGTTTGCCTCCGAAACGTTTGAGGCGGGGTGTTGGCCTCGCGGGACCACTAACTAATGGCGACAGCCAAGATGGGGTAAATACCTATTGGGAATCCTGTGACCCTATTGCCAGTACTCTAAACTAGGGGATGAAATGAAATGTATGGTAGAATACCATATGAGCAGGTGTACGTACCTGGTAGTATGATAAATCACAGGAATAAACCGTGTGGAGAAATTATATAAGCTCGACAGCCTAAAATGGGTAAAAGAGAGTAGTACGATGAGTGTGGGGTGTAAAAAGAACCAGACTTATAGTCTGTAGCAGCAATGTATAAAATTATGTTGATACCATGGGAATAGCTATGAGTGGCTCAGAAATGTTTGCATGCTTGAATAAGACATCTGAGGGAGGCCGTGGCCTATGTACAAACAATCTATGTGTTACGTGATAATGGTGTGTAAAGGAAAACATGAAACGTAGGTTATATACATATGTATATGACTGTGTAGGGGACGTATGATTGGTTGGATCAGTACGTGTGATTCAACCCGAGTATGCATGCAAAAGGATTTAAGCCTTATGTGTCATCGTCATGACAGAGAAATGAGGCCTGTAATGTAGGCTGAGTAAATTGAAATGAAATGGATAGTTATAAAACTCCTGGCGTGGGAGTTCAATGATCTGTACCGAAATGTAACTGGTTTTATAGAAAGGGACATGGATGAGGTCATGGCCTAATTAACACAGCGTTATGTATGATATGTAGCAGAAAGACCAAAGGCAGGGATACCCCAAAATGATGTATATCTATATGATATGTATGTATAGCAAAGACGTATCAACCCGAGAATTATTGCTTAAATGAACCTATCCTTGTATATGTTGTATTAATAACCCAGAAATGAGGCTTGGAACATAGGCTGAGTCCATTCGTATAAATGGATAAGTAATGCAGACCCCTGAAAGCGTGGGAGTCAAATGGTATACACAGAGAAGTGGACTTGATTTGTGGACGTAATACAATACTGACAATTTGTTAAAAGTAATCAACAATAATCTATTTAAGCAAGCAATACTTTAACCGAATGTTATATACACATGAAATGGTGAATATAATTCATGAAAGGATTATACGTGAACACACAGAACAGCCGAAAGCAAATGTGAGGGGAACACAGAAGTTAGAATAGTTTAACCGTATGATTTATGCGAACCAAAGCGTGTATGAGCGTATGTAAAATTTGCCGAACGGCAAAACAACCGAATGAACATTCGTTTAAATAACATGAATAGGATATGCGAAATGACTATTGAACGATTTAAAACATGTTCAGCCGAATGACCGTACGAATGAAAAGCCCGCGAATGGCTTGAAACATTCGTGTCATAACCAGGGAAAAGCCGTAAAGCGAGGACCCGTGCTGTACCGTACGCCGTGGGAACCAGTCCTGGCGTGACAGGAAGGTCTGACTTACGGTTTAGGAGTCCCTGGGACGCGATCTACAACGGAGAACGGAGTCAGAAGAAGCTGGACGGGCGGAAAGGCCTGAACAGGATTCCTGGACACAGCTTAACGTGGTGAAACCTCCTGGATACTGAAACCAAGATGGCGTCTGAGAGAACCCGGAAGTGGATCCTCATTCAACGCTGACCTCGAACGGTAAGGAGCCAGGCAAGGGGAGTGCCTTAAGTAGGCTAGGGGTAGAAAACCAGCACCTCCCACAAATGCAGGCAAATTGCCTTAATACATATATATATATATATATATATATATATATACACACACACACACACACACACAATTTTAATTAGAATTTAAACAATATTTACCAACTGTGGTACATTTTTATTTATTGATGATACAAGATTGCATAGTTCCTCCTTACAAGCTATATAAATTTCTATCATCACTTTAAAAAAAAAAAGACTACAGAATTGTGAAGAATATCCTTAGAAACAGCATGCGCCACAAATAACTGGCGTGCCATCATTTTGCTGTGCCAGCAGAGACAAACTTTCCTACTTCTTCATTTATTGAAAAGCCTAACGAGAAGCTCAAAAAAAAAAAATGACAGATATAAATTTTCATCTCTGGAACAATCTACTTGACATTTCATTTTTTATGAAAAAACAACTCAGCAAAGACTTGTACCAGTTTAAAAAAAAATAAACATGATGTTCATATTATTCCACAGGAATGGTGTTGTGTGAATATTTTGGATTGTTTAGGTTTGTATTTTATTAAACAATTTTATTATATGCATGAAGTAAGTAAAAAGCATTGTTTAAATAAACATTTTAATATGCATTCATTGAAAGGACACGCTTATCTGTTTTTAAAGCCAAGTCTAGCGCATGCATCTAGGTATTTTATCTAAACAGTGAATTATGTTGAACTAAAATCATATGTCATACTTGTAGAATATTATTAATAAAATGTTCTACTATCATTGAATATCTTTCAAACAGATGTTGGATGGTGGACTTAACATATTACAGGTGTACCTCGTTTTCCGGGCCTTCGCTTTGTGGCACTTTGCTGATATGGTGTTTATAAATTACTGTATAGTACAGTATCATACAGTATGAATAATTTCTGAAGCATGCCTTGACAACTTTGTTGATGCACACACCACTTGACTTAGAACTGAATTTATCATGCTAGCAGGTGCTGTTTTGTTTCCCATGCCCAGTCCGCTGTACAGCATTGTGGTAATGGTGCAGTTACCCAACTGAATTTATTAACTATCTGTACTCTAAGTACCTAGGCATGGCCACTACTTGTTATGGTAATGAGAGAAAAATTTGCATGCCTCTGAGTTTAAATCAAAAGCTGGAAGTGATCCACCTTGATGAGAAAGGCTTGTGAAACATCGAGATAACCGGTAAGCTAGATTTGGTGCTGCAAACAGTTAGAAGAAATTTCTAAAACAAATTAAAAGTGTTACTCTGCTGAAAACTAAGGTTTTATGAAAGCTGGACTAATTAAATGTGTTACTCCACTGAAAACTAAGGTTATAGGAAAACTAGACAGCCTGATTTGTCCCGGAGTCAAATGCCAGAGCTGAAAAAAGCTCGCACAGTGTTTCAGCCAACCAGGCAATCAGGAGAGGCATGCTGAGCACAGGAATCCTGATTACCTTAGATTTTTTAAATTGTTTATGGAGTACTCCATATCTGTGTCTGCCACAGACATATTGGATACTTCCCCTAGAAGCAGTCCCATCAACGTTAGAAAGCTCGATAATAGAACTTCCCTTGCAAATGTGGTAGAAATGGCTAGAGATTTAGAACTTGAAGTGGAACCTGAAAATGTGACATACTTGCTGGCATCTTATTATCAGCCTTGAACAAATGAGGATTTACAGGGAAGTTTCTTTTCTATCTACTTCTCATGGGTCTGACACCATTCAATTGGCTTTAGAATTTCTTATCTTTAAGTTCCATTCTGGTTTGGCAGCTAGAGGAACTTAGTTAACTCAAATCCATATTTCAGAACCGTGGTTGTCCCGGACTCTGGGAGGGTTCTATATGATACTAAAAGGGAGACAAAAACTTCCCATATTTCCCCGGGTATGGAGGAAATGGATTTGGTTCAAGATCCTTCCGAACCAGACTTATGTTTAGTCAGTCTGTTATAATCTTACCTTGATCTTTCTGCTGCTGTTAGAAATACCAGTCACTTTTTTTATTAAATCAGGGAATCTCTTTCATCCAGTCAAAGTGAATACAATTAGAGGTTGGATACTTTCAACCATTCGGCTGGAATTGACATTTGTATGTTCAAAGGTCACTCAATTAGGGAAGCCTCAACTAATAAAGCAGCAGCAAAGAGCCTTCCCCTCCATATTATCTTGGAAGCTGAAAGGTGGTTTTCCAGTAAAACTTAAATTCTACTGAAGGCCATCAGACATTGAACGCCTTCAGTTTCTTAGGACCACCACAAGCTGTGTGTTATTCTTCCTACTAGCTTTGCTAGGCTGTTATGCCTCCTGGAGGACAAATTAGAGTTTGCAAATTTTCTTTGTCTTAGGGATGAGCATAGCAATAGCACCCGTCCTACCCTCCCCTAGTGAAAAGGGTTTTTCCTGCTGGTGGTAGTTTGTTTTTCTTTCCACATGTTAAGGTTATCTTGTGGTTTTATTCAACCTATTTCTAACTGCTTTCTGTCTTTTACAGATTACAACCGTACTTCAAGACAAGACCAAGGACCCACCTAAGTAGGATGATGTAATGCTAGTAATTAGACATGTGCAATTCGTTTCGGTCTGAATTAAAATTCGGCCGAATTTCGGGTAATTCGGACATTCAGGTTCTTCCGAATGTCCGAATAGCTGAATTGCCGAAGTGCCGAAATTACCGAATTTCCGAAGTGTAGTAGTGCCGTAGTGCCGAATTGCTGAAGAGCCGAAGTTCTGAAGTTGCAGAAGTTCCGAGGTGTCAAAATGCCGAAGTTCCGAAGCACAGTATTGCCTTCCTAAGTACTAATATACTTACCCAGTGAAAGAAGAATGTTACACTGTATACAATTTCAAATAAAAGTATACAAACATAGCCAGGATTCAGCTGTAAGCATTTGCAACACTTACAACAATCAAGTAACATACATTAATATAAAATCTAAGTTACTTAGCCAGTCATGTAATGACAGGAAAGAATAGATAAACTCCCTAATTCCCATGGTATTAGGGAGCTATCTACTAAAAGGCTGAAAGACCTAAATTTGTCTTTTAGACAAATTTACTAATACTAAGTAAAGGTTACTTAGTATTAGTAAATTATGCCTCTACTCGCTATACCGCTAGTAGGGGCATGTCTAGTAAACAGTGAGCAACCTGTGGCTGCTCACTGTAAAAAAAAAAGTTAAAGGGGGGACTAAACCTATTGCCCCCCATGATGGGGTCCCTAAAGTAAAAAAGGGGGGTCCTAAATATAAATATAGGGAGGAATTAGGGAGTTATCTACCAAGCGGCTGCAAGAAAAGTCCCGAAATGCCGGAGTTCCGAAGTTCCGAAGTGCTGAAGTTGCCGAAGTGCTGAAGTTGCCGAAGTGCCGAAGTTCCAGAGTGCCGAAGTTTCCGAAGTTTCGAAGTGTCTAAGATCCGAAGTGCCGAAGTGTTCAAGTGCCAAAGTTGCCGAAGTTCCAAAGTGTCTAAGTGCCGAATTGACGAAGTCCCGAATTGACGAAGTCCCGAATTTCGGAATGCCAAACCGAGCCGAATATTTTCCCCATGCACATGCCTACTAGTAATATCTGTAATATGGAATTCTCATGTGCTCCTTTGCATAAAGAAACTGCTCTCAGAGACTGGTTACAACATTTCGTTTATCTTTCCAGAAGTTCTTTTGTTGCAATTTATGCTGTAACAGTTTTAGTGTCTTGTTGATACCATCTTAACCTTATACATTGTTGCTTTGTTATCTGTTTTAGCTGTGTGCAGTATTTTAGGTTTTCAAGTCCATCTTATATGTCTTTAAGAGTTTTTAAATATATTCTTGTTTCCACTTTACTATTGGGTTATTGAATTATTTTATGTACCATATATATAAGCTTAAATAAGTTTTCTCTACCCTTTATATGCTGTTAGTGGTTGACTTATTTTTGGTACATTTTATCCATATTTTACTTGCATTTACTCGGTGAACTGTGAGGACCTAGGACACAGAGCACAAGAAACTTGTAGATGGAGGTGCAGTGTGTTATATTTTAAAGATTTGTGAATAAAGAATATTCTACATTTACTGCTGCCATCCTTTCTTGCATTACTGACCCTATAAAGGATTTTTTTTTATAATTCTTTATTTTTGCAGTGCTTAGATTTTACATACACACTTGTAACGCCATGATAGCAATAAACAATGCATATTTTACAGTATCATGATAATCATTGACAGCACTTTTTTTTGTTTTTAGTAGAGAACATGGTTACACAGAGAGTTTACTCATCTCATATTTAGTAGTATAGTAACTGGTTAATCCTGTAACCTACGGGGTCATCATCCTTGCAGAACATATCTAGCACTTGCTTATAACGTAAAGTCGATTAGCTGTACTATCTAGACATAAAGTGTGATTATGCTGTGTCAAAAGCTGCTTAACATGTTTATCTTAGCATATGGACGGTCAAGAACATATCAGGTTAAATGCCAGGCAATACACTTTGGAAACTGCTTAAGCTATAACTGCTCGGTTACATGGTAGGCATATCACGGTTGGCACTATTTGAGTAGTGAGTGTTTGATAACATGCTAGGCATACAGGAGTTAATGTAAAGACCACTGGGGACGAGCCAGCCACTTGGTGGACACCTGGAGACTTCAAATAAGAGGCATTTAAATCATGCTAAGGTAATTGGGCAACAGGCCTAAAACAAAACATAACAATTTCAAAGCATAAAAATTGGCATATTAAGTGATGTGTGAAGCTTGGCTGCCCGGTCCTGTATTGCAAGATCGTATGCTTGGCGTCTGGTGAACAGTTTGTTTCCCCTCCCGATATCTTGGCTGGGCGCCGCCGGGGGACACAGCTATGTCCATCAGAGGTGTCTGTAACGGACCGTTAAGCATAAAAGGGGTTAAAAAACGTTTAGGCGATATTCCCCTTCCAGATACACAGGCAGCTACTGCAAGCACCAAACTCCCGAACAGGAAACACACAAATTCCCCAACTCCCGAACTGGAACCATACGAATGCTGTAAACAGCCGAACAGGAAAAAACATATGAACAGTTTACACTCCTGGCAGTCACACTGTAACAGCATACAATCCAATTCCCCCCAAGAACGAGACGACACTTCGTTTGAGGGTCCAGCAGAACTGATTTACTGGGGCTACCTGCCCAGCTTTTATGCAGGTCTTCCACCTGGTGGACACACGCCTAGGGGACCAGTTGGAAAACTGGGATACATAGTGGACATTGACCAATCACAAGTTTACACATTTAAATACTCCCACAATGGATTATAATCCCTCCTCTCTATCCTGGAGATAATTGGGAAGTAATCCAATTATCTCCAAGGACAGAGGCAAAACTCCATTAGCCACATGTTAGTAAAAAGACATAAAATTACACAGTGTTACAATTACTACATAAAACATATACATTCAACATATCCCCAGATAGCTTAGACCTGAGCGTGCATTATTACTGAATGGCGCTAAGATCATATACATACAGTTCAATCGCCATGGAGCCAAAGTCTTTCCCATAGTCTTTCGGTATATGAATGGGCTCCATGGCTTAGCTATCTGGGGTAGCTCTGTTCACACATTAAAATACTGAATGGACAGGCGTTCGGTTAAATGACCGAAGGCAGGAGAAGGGAGGTCAGCGGCTCAGCAGTGTTCGCACAAATAAGTATCCGTTTTCAGTTCCATAGTTTTGTAGCTGAACACCGCTGGCCATTCGGGAGTTTAAGATGGCCGCTGCCACGTGTTCGGTTATACGAACAGCGACCACCCAGCGTTCACCAATTAAGCTGCAGTTAACCGTAGCTTCTGGGAGGTAAATCCCTGGCATACTCCTTGCCCATGTGGTCCCTTCTTTTGTGATTTGGTTTGGTAGATTCAATCTACCGAACGCCCAGGCAGAAAGGCATGAACAAGTCTTTCTGCAGGGAAAATAAAAGGTTTTTAATGCAGGGCCATAGTCCAAAGGCAGCAGGCGAGCAACCAGGCTTCTCCAGTGCTTTGTGGCGAGGTTGGTTCCGCCACAGTGTCTGTAGCTAAACCAGATCATATATTCCCAGGACAATCCGAGCGTCCCCACAGACAGCATTGGATGCCTCAGCAGGGGTTGTTCTCTGAGAGATCGCCGCCGTGCTGCCTGCTGCTCGAGGACTTGGCAAGCCGCCATCTTAGGTGGGTGCAGAGTACCCTGGGAGGCGCGTGTTACAGGCAGAGGATCTGATGAGTCTCTTCTAGCACGTGGCAGTGTGGTGGGGAGTTAGGGCAGATGCCGGTAGTGGTCATTTACTGCTTAGTGCCCTGTGCCCCGGGCCAGGTGATAGCTGCAGTCCGACTCAGGCTTTGTGTTGCAGATCCTGTGCACGATGCTACCGCCATCTTAAGCGTGGGTCTTGGGTCTGCATGATGATGTTACGGTGCCTCCGAGTGTGGCCCCATGGCTTGGACCGGGATAACCACCCTGGTCGGGGGGGGGGGAAATCAGGACCGGGTTCGCCGATGGTGCTTGTATATCGGCTCCGTCAGGCAGAATAGTGGTACGGTGGCCGTCCGCTCCACTCACCGCCAGACGAGGTCCCACCTGATGCAATGGCCCTCTCCTCTGAGGGACTAAAACTCCCCAGTCTGCGTCCGCTCAGCTCGGCAATCCGACCCCGTCCCCGACCCTATAACCCCAACCCTGACACTTGTGAATGCGATTTAAAATAATTTATATATTGAACTACACTCTTTTTTTTCTGCTTTCTTTTCTTTTGAGTTTACTTGGATGAAGCCAAGTTATCTACATTAGTGAACAACCAATTATTATTGTAAGTGCCTTATTTCACTATATGCACTTTGCAAAGGTATTGCACATTATTTGGGCTGCTAATAGTTGCACTGAGACACTTTAATAATTTGTGTGCACTTAAAATTGATATTGTACTACTTAATTGAAAAAGTCTTAAATACACAGCACACCTTTATATGTTTTTGTTTTTTTAGAGTGTATGTTTATGGGCCATTGCAATTTAGGTGCTTCTATTTGTTTGCACAATTTTAGGATTTTTTAAGACAATTTTGTAGTGCCATTTTGGACTTGTTATTTTTGTGTATGTTTTAATTTAGTATTGTATGAATAAGTAAATGTATGTATTTCACTTTACAGTAAATTTTCACATAGTGGTGGGGGTCTGATCTAACCTGCCATATTAGCAAGGTATGCCTAGACATGGTTTGGCAGGATAGATGTGGAGAAGATCAAACAATAAGTCTAGGCACCATAACTGTTATAAGTTAAAGGTCATATTGCCATTAAGTTGTACTTACCATCTCCTGGATCTGGATAAGACAATCTTCAAGTGCTCCCACTACCCATCCAACCTTCACCGTAGCAGTATAAATGCTGAGAAAAAAAAATGGAGAGCTTCAATATTGTTTACTCAGCTCCGCCCCTTTTAAATACTGTTAGTGGACAGTGGGCCAACCCAGTCCTTCTCATTTAGAAGCATTGTGGAACTTCTGTGCATGCCGCGTAAAAACATCAAGACATCAGTCTGAAACACAAACTGTCAGAATGAAATGAAATCTATTCAAAAGCTGTCAAACTCAAGGCTGAATAATACATAAGAACCTGTTGTGTAAGAGTCATCTTTGTTATTGTTGTTACTTTTAACGGGGATAAAACTCCAGCACAAATCATTCATTTAACAGGGTTAAGAGACATACATAGCTTAGAAGACTTTGTTAGATATGTGTCAGTTAAATTCAGTCACATCGTCCATGTAAAAGCAGGATTTGCACATATCAATTAATTTCTTTAATCGTAAAGCCCAAATACAGTTCTGAGTCATATCCTATCGCCTTTGGTTAGATTTTTTGAGAATTTAAGTCCAAAACTCTCTATTGGCTTAATAGCAGCCAAAAGAAACTGTTGAGTTCACTTGAAAGACTCAAGAGAAATTTTGTCATGCTTTCTTTCACAATCACCTACATAAGTCATCCTAGAGCTCTCTTATTAAATAAACTAGTGACAACTGCACTGTGAAATTTAGGCTACAAAAAAAAAAAATCAGCTAACTTACTTTTTTAACCTGCACACAGATACCTCCACTTAAAATCAGTCTGCCTTTGTTATTAACTTTGTTCATCTAAGACCTTTTTACATCATGTGATAATGGATGGAAATATTAAAGCCCATTCAGCTTACTTGTCCATTTTACTGCTTTGTAGATATGCATCCCTATTAGTTTTATAGTGGTGTTAAATGTAATGTATTAAAAGCATAATTCAGCAAGTGCTGTCTAAACTGAGATGTAATTTTATTGGCATGTGAATAAATATATTTTATGCATCCTCATTTTAGTTTGTTAAAATAAAAACGTTTTTAGTGCCCTTTCCGTGTTAGTCCATATACATTTTCCTCCCAACAGACATTGAAATAATAATTGTGTATTAAAACTCTGAGGTATTGTTATATTTTATGTAACAGTTTTATTGATTTACGAAAAAAAAAAATCAGACATTCTATTTGTACATAATGAATATTCATAGGCGTCATGAAGTGAAAGTCTTTTTAAAAATCAATTACCAAAAACCAAAGTAAATAAAGTTTTTTAAACAGCTTGGAAAATAATAGCGACATCACAACATATAAACACAAAGTGAAAAATGTGTTCCTTTGCTCAGAGAAATCCATGTTCTATATGCTAATGTTAAACTATCTAGCCAAAATTCCACACTAAACATTATATAATTATGTGGCTACTTGTCATGTCTGTAGTGGAGGGATAAAGTCTGCAGTGGGTGAATAGGAGCTATGGTTTGGGAGTAAGAGCTATAATTGGGATATAATGGCTACAGTGGGTGGTGGCTAGTGACTACAGTGGATGGGAATAGTGGCTACAGTGGGTGGAGATAGTAGGAATTGTGGGGGAAAGGTGGCAGTAGTGGGAGGGATATTTCTACAATGAGGAGATAGTGGCTGTAGCTGGGGGATAGTGACTGTAGCTTGGGGATAGTGGCTGAAGTGGGGGATAGAGGGTATGGTTGGGATGATAGTAGATGTAGTAGGGGAATAATTGCCATAATGGGTGGGATGGTGGCTTCAGTGGGGGGGGTAGTTGCTGTTTTGAGGTATAGGGGTGATACTGGGGGTATAGGGTTGATAATGAGGGGGATATATGCCGAGGGGCTGTATTGGCGGGGGGGAATTTTCAATTAAAACAATTTAACTAAAGTGTTTCCCCTCCCCCAAGGCTTACCTTGGGTCAAAGAGGGGGATTCCTGACTCTGCTTGTTCCTGTCTGAACTTCCTCTGGGTGCAGAGAGTTCCTTCCGGCTTGTGCCGGGATATGTAACAGAGCATTACCATGTTAACTTGCAACATTGTTCTGATGCAATAGATCAAGTAGGGCTGAGAAGAACTCCCCATTGGTTTGACCCCACTGCAGCAGAATGGGCTGGTCAGTGAAGAAGGTCTTTGATCTCCACACCGCCTCTCCTGCCTAAAGGCCTGTGGTCTTGGCCTTATGGCAAATTCGGCCATCCTCCCCACCTATCACAGAATGAAATGTGATCATTTAACCTGCGCCACTCCTGTTTAACATTATCCATGTTTATCCGGCCTACAATTGCATTAAAGCCAAGATTTTATATACTGGTCTTCCGGTAGGTATGCAGTGTGTGAGAAAGCATGTTTTTATTTTATTTGTTTTTTTTTATGATGTTTAGAAAAACAAAATAAATATCATTCAAGATATACAAGTCACTATCTACATACACAGTCTTGTTGGTTTAAGGTGATGTACTTGTATTTTATACACCTTTCTTCCTCTTCATTAAATCATGGCAAATTAAAGAATTGAAACTAAATGCTGTACTTCATCAAGCAGATTAAAATTGTCCTTTACTCAAAAACAAAATGATATTATGCATTATGTGAAGAGTGACACAAAGAAGCAAGACACTAACACTTTTCGTGCTTGCGTAAGATCCAGCAATGGTAATATATTATGTCTAATGGAAGGAAAATCTGCACTCTCACATGAACCTTCTGTTTTTATTGTAATTATAACATTTTGACCCTGGACTATTCGATTTTGGACTCAGAAATACTCCTCTGCAGCACTAGTAGATACATAATTCTCCAGGATTCTAGCCACAGTCCTCCTGCGCAGTAGAATCTACAGGTTAATTTCAAAGCATGTTGCTTATTGTTACTGGCCTGCTACAACTCGCTAAACTGGTGGGCACTACTGTTAGTGAGTAACAAGTGTTTCAGAACATGACAATCTTACATTTAGCAACAAGGATTACCACATGCTTCTCCTCTTACTGCCGGCCATAAAGTGTCATGGATGTCATTAGCTGCTATTTAGCGACTGCTTAGTACCAGGTCTCCAACCTTACTACAGTTTACTGGCTGTTGGTATCCCTCAAAACATAGAACTTTCTGCTGCCTGCTAGAAACTAGGGATGTTCATGGGCAAAAAATTTGGTTCGGTTTGGAAATTTGTGTAAGTAAAAACAAATGTGTCTGCTTCGGCAATTCAGACCAATGGCATTCGGTTCAGTACGGCACTTCGAAACTGCAGAATAGTATTCAGTTCTGACATTGGGCATTCAGGCATGCTGCATTTGGGCATTCGTTTCAGGCATTCGACAGTTCGGAATGTCGTTCATTTTGAAAAATAAATATTTGTGTGTTTTTTTCTTAAACAGCAATGTTTTACATTGCATAGTGGACCACAGCAGCACCCAGACCACTTAATCTTAAAGAAGTGGTCTAGGTTTAGTTAATAATTAGTAGTGTTATTTTAATATATATACAAGTTACACAATTATATTTTCACTGCACAGATAGCACAGCCAATCAGGGAGCACTACCAGCATGCACACTATATAATCCCACCCTTGTGACACCATCTTTGTGGACAGTTTATGAGCAGAGAGTGAGCAGAGTGTGAGAGCAGAGAGAAGGCAATTTGTTTGTGAACAAGTGAGAGTGTGTGAGAGAGGGGAGAATGTGAGGAGGAAGTGGACGATCCATTATGGCTTCTTTTGTTTTATTACATTTTTATTTAAATTAAATCACAGAGAACTAAAAAAACACAAAATTAATCACTGTAGCAAAGTCACAGTGAAGCAGAGAGAGACCCTGGCAATTAGACTACCTGGCTTGCACAGTCACACACTCTCTCACCCCTCCCCCTCCAAAAAAAAAGAAACAAAATGCAGAAGAAAGAAAGTCAAAACTCTCTCAACACCCTGAGAGCCTGATTTATATACTATCCCACCTCAATGACTTTGTGTGCCTTCATTGGCCAAGTGTCAGTGACAAAATCACCATTAATTGGCTGTCCTCTAACATCAATCACAAAAATTTGCTAATTTCATTGGACAGGGAATGGTGAAACTGGATTGGGCATGCAAGCATTACATTGCACAAGAGGAATTAGCTAATTGGTCAAGATTCCTGTCATCATTCACAAAATTTTCCCTCCCTCTCTCTTGTTTTGCCACTTTTCAGAAATCCGATTCACTTCAGCACTTCGGAGCTTACCGCACTTCCAAACTACCAAACTTAGTTTTCGGAACTTTGGCACTTTGGAACCTCAGTACTTCAGACATTCGTAAGCATCCGAATGTCTGAATGGCATGAAATTCGTATGTAACGGATCACCTGGCACCCCGACTGGGTACCTCCGTTGAAGGATGCTCCTAGAGCTTCCTGAGGACTCCAAGCACTGCAGCAGACACCACAACCACCGAATCGGAGAAGCATATGAATGCTCTCAAGCATATGAATGTTGTATACAACCGAATAGGAAAAAACATGCGAATAGGTTTACACTCCTAGCAGTCAAACTGGAACAGCATTCAATAAATCCTCCCCCAATAATGAGACGACACTTCACTTTGAGGGTTAAGCAGGAACTGACTGGACTGGCACATACAGCCTCTTTTATTCCCAATCCACAAATTTAGTACTGCCCACAGGGTTTTACAGAACAACCAATAACACACGTACATTACAGAAAACACTCCCAGCAATTATACACAAAATCGTCCCCTCTGCTTGTGATCTAATTATGGCACAAAATGGGTTAACATAATTATCACCAGCAGGAAAAATACAGTTTTTCCACATTATTCATAACTTGAAAAGTATGCATCACATTCACATTTTCAGAATCAGCATACTCCAAATACAAACATATGTCAAAATCATACATATTGGTCCAGTGGTTCAAAAGATAGATCGTAGTCCTTAGTGACCAAAGGAAGCATGGCTTTTCTGCCCAAAACCAGTTCCACAGAGTCTTCTATCCTGGAGATAATTGGGAAAGTAATCCACTTATCTCCAAGGACAGAGGCAAAACTCCATTGAACACATGGCAGCAAAAGACAATAAAACACATAAAAACATACAGGGAGTGCAGAATTATTAGGCAAGTTGTATTTTTGAGGATTAATTTTATTATTGAACAACAACCATGTTCTCAATGAACCCAAAAAACTCATTAATATCAAAGCTGAATATTTTTGGAAGTAGTTTTTAGTTTGTTTTTAGTTTTAGCTATGTTAGGGGGATATCTGTGTGTGCAGGTGACTATTACTGTGCATAATTATTAGGCAACTTAACAAAAAACAGATATATACCCATTTCAATTATTTATTATTACCAGTGAAACCAATATAACATCTCAACATTCACAAATATACATTTCTGACATTCAAAAACAAAACAAAAACAAATCAGTGACCAATATAGCCACCTTTCTTTGCAAGGACACTCAAAAGCCTGCCATCCATGGATTCTGTCAGTGTTTTGATCTGTTCACCATCAACATTGCGTGCAGCAGCAACCACAGCCTCCCAGACACTGTTCAGAGAGGTGTACTGTTTTCCCTCCTTGTAAATCTCACATTTGATGATGGACCACAGGTTCTCAATGGGGTTCAGATCAGGTGAACAAGGAGGCCATGTCATTAGATTTTCTTCTTTTATACCCTTTCTTGCCAGCCACGCTGTGGAGTACTTGGACGCGTGTGATGGAGCATTGTCCTGCATGAAAATCATGTTTTTCTTGAAGGATGCAGACTTCTTCCTGTACCACTGCTTGAAGAAGGTGTCTTCCAGGAACTGGCAGTAGGACTGGGAGTTGAGCTTGACTCCATCCTCAACCCGAAAAGGCCCCACAAGCTCATCTTTGATGATACCAGCCCAAACCAGTACTCCACCTCCACCTTGCTGGCGTCTGAGTCGGACTGGAGCTCTCTGCCCTTTACCAATCCAGCCACGGGCCCATCCATCTGGCCCATCAAGACTCACTCTCATTTCATCAGTCCATAAAACCTTAGAAAAATCAGTCTTGAGATATTTCTTGGCCCAGTCTTGACGTTTCAGCTTGTGTGTCTTGTTCAGTGGTGGTCGTCTTTCAGCCTTTCTTACCTTGGCCATGTCTCTGAGTATTGCACACCTTGTGCTTTTGGGCACTCCAGTGATGTTGCAGCTCTGAAATATGGCCAAACTGGTGGCAAGTGGCATCGTGGCAGCTGCACGCTTGACTTTTCTCAGTTCATGGGCAGTTATTTTGCGCCTTGGTTTTTCCACACGCTTCTTGCGACCCTGTTGACTATTTTGAATGAAACGCTTGATTGTTCGATGATCACGCTTCAGAAGCTTTGCAATTTTAAGAGTGCTGCATCCCTCTGCAAGATATCTCACTATTTTTGACTTTTCTGAGCCTGTCAAGTCCTTCTTTTGACCCATTTTGCAAAGGAAAGGAAGTTGCCTAATAATTATGCACACCTGATATAGGGTGTTGATGTCATTAGACCACACCCCTTCTCATTACAGAGATGCACATCACCTAATATGCTTAATTGGTAGTAGGCTTTCGAGCCTATACAGCTTGGAGTAAGACAACATGCATAAAGAGGATGATGTGGTCAAAATACTCATTTGCCTAATAATTCTGCACTCCCTGTATAACTGTGCAGCCATTGCACAAAACAGGTACATTCAACATATCCCCAGGTAGCTCAGATCTGAGCGCACATTATTACTGAATGATGCTCAGAGCACACATATACAGTTCAATTGCCATGGAGCCAAAGTCTTTCCCATAGTCTTTCATTATACGAATGGGCTCCATGACATAGCTATCTGGGTAACACTGCTCACGTAGGGAAAGTACCGAAAGACCCAGCTTTTGGGTCTTTGCAGGGGAAAATCCATCCTTTCAACATGGGGCCATAGTCACAGGGCAGGAGGCCGGCAATCAGTCTTCTCCAATGCCCAGTGGTGAGGCTGGTTCTGCCACATCGTACAAATGTACATTCGGAACTAAACAAATTGCACATGTCTACTAGAAACAAAAAAGCAAGTTAACAATGGCTACTTCCCATTCATCCTTTAGAGAGCCAAGCATCTCACACTCAAAGAGCTGATCAACTCTCTCTGTTAAAACAGTTGTTAAATAAAATAAAACATAAAATAAATTTAAAAAAAGTGTGGTGTCCCATTGACCACAATAATAAGGTGTATGGGTCCCATGAGTAGACCCTACCTCAGGGGTATGAAACCCTAAGCACTTTAGATGTTGTGGACTACATCTCCTGTGATGTTTCACAGCATTTTGGCTATAAGAACTTTATGGGAGATGTAGTCCACAACATCTGGGGTGCCAAAGGTTGCCTACCCCTGCTCTACCCCATTTTTTACCTCCATGGTAGTAGGGTGAAGAGCATACATATTCTAATATATAATTTATATATAAAGTGGACCAGGAAACTGCGCACCTCTTAGATACCCCTGGACCCATATTTATTTACATAAAGGACCAAGGGGTTGGGCACCTTATTAGCCTAATTCAGGAAAACATTATTATATGTAGATTTATAATCCCTCACTTTGCTGAAATTGGGGTGTGGTAGACTTGTACATTTGATTTGAAATGAATTGCGATTCATCACAATTTTGGGCAATCAGTGAATTGTCTATGCAGATAATTTGACCCCTATATTATATAAGGAATGTATAAAATCTTCCTTATGCCTCCATCCACCATACCATGGGTGGGTGAATAAATACTAAACAGTGACCAGCTTGCAGCTGTTCACTGTAACTGAAAACTAGACTGGCAGTTTATTGCTGGTCAGTCACTAGAAAGACATCACCCCACTGGCTTGGGGACTGTAAATTACCTGTGGGTATTGTGTGAGAGCTTAAAATTCAATAAACCTTCTACATTCCATAGGCAGTAGGTGAGGGCTATTATCTAATAAACAGGATGTCTCCCCTTCAGGCCTCACTCATGTGTGGAGTGCCGTGGATTTAAAAAAAATAAAGAAAGTGGTGGACATAACCATGGGCATCAAGTGGGGAAGTATTAATGATAATACAAGGGTTTACATGCTACTGTTAACTCTCCACCCCCCATATTAAAGCTACATTCATATTTACCTTCAGAAGTTATTTTACATTTTCTTTTCTTCATCTCCACAAAAGAACAAATAAACAGCCATTATATCCCAACACTACTATGAAAAATAAAAAAAACCCAAACCAGAAAAAAAAAGCAACAAAAAATAAAAAACATGCCAGAAAAAAAATACAGGTGATTGCTCTGAGACTGATCATTCAAAGTGGGAAAAGCCTTTTTTAGAGGCTGTCCTATGCTTTGAAATGTAAGTAGAGCACTCTGATTGGCTGGCTTGTGGATGAACCAATCAGAGTGCTTTGACAGGCGGGTCCCATCACTCATAAGACTTTCATGGGAAGTGAATAATAAGCTTTCTTACAGATTGTAGATAAAACGCATCACTTTTTTTTTTAATATGTTTCAATATAATTGAAAGTTTTTGGAATATAATTAGAGAATCAACATACCATAAAAAGAATAAAAAAATAAAAATAAAACAAACATAAAACATTGCATCATCCTGCATAAAACCAATATGAATAATGCATAGTGATTCATAGTAATACAAAGAAATACCCACATCGCTGAATAATAATAATAATAATAATAATAATAATAACAACAACGTATTTAACCAGAAAAAGGCACATTCACATTACTCTGGTTTTCAGGTATGTCCTGGGGATGTTACCATAGCGCAACATCCAGGGGTTTTTTACTATGATACTTTGTAAAACAGCGTGATGTATAGTAACCCTAATAATAAAGTATATGTTGCCACAATCCTTGGCTCACATTTATCCTCGGTCCTTGTTTGGCATTGCCAGGAAGACATGGATACTCTGTCTCATGTATTTTGGCATTGCCCCACAACTAGATCATATTGGTTCCACATTTAAGCATTAATAACCCAAGTGACCAAGGTTATTTTACAGCTCAACCCTGAAACACTTCACATTTTAATGGCCAAATATCAGCCACAAGTAGACTCATTTATAGCAAAAACAATTGTTTTGACTAAATCACTTTGACTGAATATAAAAAAAATTCAGGACAGACAAATTCTGACCACATAGAGGTTTGGCTCTTCCAAATTTTATTTACAAAAAAGATTCAGGAAAATGAATCAGATAAACCGAAAGGGCACACAAATGTGCTATTCTGGATACTCAGAGTACATACATAATATAAATATGTATATAATTTGCAGTACACTTATATATATAAACATTTCCCATCCATCAGTTCACAGATCAAGTGAAAAAAGTAACCAATAAATGTAAAGATAAACTGTAAAAAAAAGCTAAATGTTTGTATTTATAGAATATTTATGTATTGAATACATGTTTTTTTTCCTATACTGGCCTATTCTCACTTGATCTGGGAAAAAAAAAAAAACTACATTTAGTGACCATCAATCATATTCTTTCTTACCAATAATCTCTTTTTGTTGATGATACAAGTGGAATTCCGAATCACAAAAAAAAAAAAAAAAATACAACATATTCATCCATTCCATGATTTTTAGGTTTGTAATTCAACTACAATTGGCTCGGAGTTTGGGAGTTTTTGCAATCACCCAATTAGCTTAAATTTGGAAAAATTGCAGTTTATAACAAAATGAATCTCCAAATCTAACTAAAATGGACTATATGAACTATATGAACTATATATGAACTATAGAAATTAATCAACAATTCTCAGGCAGTCTGCACAAATGCGTAGAAATCCTAACCTAAGGAGTATGCTAAGCCTTTTAAAATAAAAATGAGTAATGCTCTAAAATAATACACAAACATTTTGAACAATATTTTTTTCAAATATTTAGCATTTCATTATTGATTAATCTGCTACATTTTTAGTCAGTAGCACATTCAACTAATTTAGAAAATTTGCATTTCCACTTACATTCAGCTTGGTAACCCTACCCTATGTGCTACATAACAACTCAATCTTTATTATAAATAGTTGATTTGGTTTTAGTTGGTTTTGAAAATAGGTAAAACATTAGTTAACTTTATAGATCCCCGATATCACAATAGAAGGATATATGGTAGTTGGTTGGACAGACTGAAATTTGATTAAGGTATATTAAAACAATTACGTTGAATTTACAAATATGGAGAGTGGTTTTAAGAGTGCAGTCATACCCGATAGGCTAGTTACCCTATGCACTTGACTTTGATGGTATGGCACTATTGGTGTTGGAAGAATGTGCATGCCCCAGGGGTTTTATTGGGTTATTTATGGGCACCTGGTTTTATATCTACTAGGTTAGTGGGTAATACTAGTACCAAAGATGTTGGGAAACCAATCTCTACTTAATTGGTTTAATTGATATATGTAATTATTGTATTTAAAAATTGGACTTGGGCTAGTGGGGAAGTACCAAAATGTTAATATTTTACATTTACTAATGCAAAATTCAATCCCACCTGGAAAACAGTTAGTTAAGAACCCAATGCCTTATATTTTCATGAATTATTGTAGAAGTAAAGCATTCTAAACACAAATAGCACAATCTCATAAAAATTTCATCATTATCTATTTTAGGTAGAAATAGCCCTGTCGATTTAATTGAAGCATCTGTCATTCTGACATTAAATAGTCCATCCACCGACTTTTTATTACATTGCCTGCATTTCTTAGATGCTGCTAAATTGAAATAACAGCGCTCTCTGGGATACAAAGGGAAAGAGTATACATTTCGTAATGAGAAAAAATAGGATTTATTCTCCAACAGCTGAGAATTGCCTTATTTCTTTCAAACACTTTAATGGAGAGTTTTGCTGATCACACTTATTTTTGACACAACAAAATGACACACGTTTCCAAACCTATGACTTGTAGCTGCTATACATTGTAGATATATAGTAGTAAGAGTTTCTCTAATAAAGGATTCCTTTCAGCGGAATTAGTCTACTTTGCAATAGTAAGCAAGTTCCAGTGTGTATGATAGTGATACATTTTTTCAGTATTCCAACCTCACGGTTTTTCTAATATATATGTAAAAATGGATGAAAAAAGGGAAGCAGTCATTAGTTGCCACACATCCCTTAATTAAGATATTTTGTTATCTCCTTTGAAAAAATAGTGTCAGCAGTTTGAGAATTTATAATTAGATGGCTTCAGAAAGGGCTTAATTATGTTTACAACAGTACTGCACCAATTTATACTGATTTACTCATTTATAATCAGGAGTACTATAAAAGAGATGTAAATGGAAAGTAGTATGGGCATTGTGGCAGAAAGACCAGGTCTTTGTTGAAATTCTGTAGAATATCTGTAGCATGATAACAAGATCTATAGAGCAGCATTTCAATGGAGCTGCTGTTATGATGGGTGATACAGATAAGCAAAGGTTTGTATGTTTTCTGAATTGTTGCTTGCAGTTGCCAGGCCAATAGAAAACATTGAGACATAGATGAGAACAAAAATTATTAAAAAGAAAAAAACATCTGAAGCTGCAGAAAAAAAAACACAATAATGAAAGAATAGAAAGAAAGAGAAAATAGTTGTGGAAGGATGAAAACAATTACAAATCCGAATGGTGAAAGGTATAGATGGTCCAATAAAAAACAAACAAACAGGAAGGTAGACGGAGAAAAAAAAAGTGGAGAACAAGAGAACAAAACTCCCACAAATAGATAACACAACAGACTAAACAAAAGAAATAAGAGAACAAAAAAGTATAATGTGGCAGTAGAAGAATGATGGACATTAAGAGATGTAGAGCAGGATGAACATGAGCATTGAGAAGAACCAGAAGAATACAATGGGAACCATGTGTAAAACTGTTGCATTATCTTTCACGCTTGCTCCAGTTTTTTGCACATGTGCAATTTTCTTATGTATAAAACTTTCATTCTACCCTGTAAACATTGAGGACTTTTTTTTCTGTATCTTCTGTAATGCACCGAAATATTCCATCTTTCCACAACTTTTTATTCCTCTTCTCGATTTTCTTTTGTTCCCGATTAATCATTAATATTACTCGTAAAAAAAAAAAATGTTTAATTTGCAGTTTGAAAGATTTTTTTTTTTCCTTTCAAAAAAGGAAGTTAACCTCCAGTTTGTCGTTAAGGGAAACAGAATGAGACAAATGTTTGAACTTTTTTCAAATGGATAACTAAAATGGAAGTAGGCTATGAATGTTTCCACTAATGCTAATATACCTTTTTTACTATCATAAAATTGGGATTTCGCCTGAGCCCTGGCTGTCTTAAGGTTGTATCCATACTGTCAGATGCATCTGTTGTAGTGCATGGGTTGTCTTGGGGTTAAAGGTTGTGGGCGGTTTCGCTTTGTCCTGTGTAGCACTATTTTCTTGTTGGCATGATATCGTGTCCACTTGTGCTGTGTCCACTTGTTTTGTTCTTTACTTGTTGTTATTTGGCTGCTGGGCATGTGCGCTTGGGGTGTCCTGAGTGTTCCCGAGTCATGGGTTCATAAGTTTTATAGTTTGCTATGGTATAGTTGAGATGAATTTGTAGATGCCGGGCTGTGGCGGAGTCCTGTGGCCTCCGCTATTGGGGTCGTTCGTGCTGGTAATGTTGCTTATGACATGAGGAAGGGGAGAGAAGGGGAGAGGGGGAGAAGACAGAAGAGAGAAAGGAAAGAAAAAGGATGGGGGGTGGGGGAGGTCGTGGCTCGGTGTCGTGTTTATGGATGGTGTGTCTTTGGTATGTTTTCGTGTGTTGCAGGTTGTTGTTTGTGTTATGCGGAGAGTGGGAATTCATAGAACCAAGGGTCCCAAATTTTGTGAAAGTGTTTGGTCATGTCATGAACCATTGTGGACATTTCATCCATTTTGATTGCATCACATCTATGGATGGCGTATCAAGGCTTTCCCATTTTTCTGCTGTATTGTTATTTCTTATTAGACTGCGTATGTGACCAGCATTTCAGACTACAATAAATAAAAATACAGAAGTTGTAATGGTAAATTAAGTAATTTCTTTATATTTATGAAGTTCTGAATTTCATAAATATGAAATAATACCACAAATAAAATAATAAAAGGTATAGTGGTCAATCACATAAATATTAGTGAATATCTTGAATGAACAGACAAGAGGCAAAGTTTTGATGAAAGTATAAACAAAACTTTACTGGGAATACAATTATTAAGCACACAAAAAAACAAATACTTTAAAAACACACACTGCTATAAACAATACATTCTACTTAGCTCTATTCATGGAGATTCAGCAGCTTACACAGGATAATTGAATTAGCATAACACACAGAACAATGAGGTGAGTTCCTTGCCACATGTTAAATGGATTTACATGGGCACCTCTAAAGACACCTGGCTTCTTCCGACCCAGTCATGAAACTGCTCTCTAGTTTCTGGTAACCCATTAAATAACCTCCCATCTAGTATCCACCCACAGAGCAATACCTAATGGTCACCTCTTGGAGGCGGATACTACATGTGGCCATTTGTAAAAGGAAGTGACTTATGAATTCTCAATACCTTCCTAAAGCAAATGTCACATTGACTATGTGGCAGCCATCTTTATTCACTCGACGTCACAGTACTCACTAGGCCACCTATAGGTCACTTCCTCCCTAAAGCACATGTCTCATTAAATATGCAGCAGCCATCTTCTTGCTCTTAATGTCACATAGCTCACTACACCCCCTATAGGTATCATACGTTATTGCACATGAATGGGAACACAATAATAGAACATTTATCATTGCCCATAACCAATACAGAAGTAAACAGATAAAGAGCATGCTTTTTAGAAAGCCTCTAGAATCATCCAATAAATGTTATTTTTACAGAAATTTAAAAAAAAAATTAAATTGTCAAATATTAAATACAAAGTTAAAATCAATGCAGAGACCCAGAATTTAAACTGCAGGTGTTCTTAGACACAACTACTACCAACTCCCATCTAACATCTACCATTAAAGACATCAAGAACAAGGTATTAATTTTGGAGATGAATCACCTTCAGACTCTAAGAACACTGAAGTCTAAAGACTTTGCAGAAACTAAACTCTTTAGACTTAAATAACCTGTGTTTTTTTCTATATCAAGTTTTTTTAAGTTGTTGGGAGGAAGCCATAATTCAAGGGCAGTACAGATTATAACGTGCAGTCTATTCCATCTGGACATTATTCCAGATCTTAAAAAGAAATGAAGGGACTGATTGTTTATTAAAAGAATATCATTAGTATTGTTATTAATTTGTATACATCATGGTTCTGATTATTGTTTGGGGGGTGAATCCTTACTAAAGCAACATTTTAAGACAAGAGGCTGCATATATTCTAACACAATTTAATACCTATTCAGTTAATAATCTAACACAATGATTCCAATTAATTCTATATTTTTTGGACTTGGTAAAGATTCCATGTAGATGGAAAATGTGATTTGTCCATCCCATAATCGCAATATGGCTATAGCTCTGAATAAAAGATTGCTAGCAACAACAGGTCTTATGAATAACCCACAAAAGCCTCATCCCACATTTTCCATATTTTAGTGAATTTATTCAGATAATTGTGGATTGTTGGTTTCTCATGAGCCCATAAATAACATTATATATATTATTGTAAATAACATTGGGGCTTGGGGTATTTGTTCAAATATTATTTTCTTTAATTCTTTAAACATTTATTCAAAAGATCAGATGCATTTCCATTAAGTAGTGTATTTAAATATTACATGCTTTAGATTGTAAAAGTAACAAATAATTTTTATATAGCATGTCTCCACTATAAATGAATATATGTCAACTATTCTACATTTGTAGAGATACAAACCCAATGAGTTATGGTAGATATGTTAAAGTTAGAAGTCCACAGATATCACAAAGTAGAGTGAAAGCAAAATTTGTATTTATTTTGCATCAAAAGGACAAAAAATGGGATACAACATTTTGGCCGTGAGGTCTTAGTCACACATACACTCCAACTATGTTTAAGATTGTAGATATATTTAAAATTGGCAATGTCTGAACATCATCTGGACAAACGTTTGTACCTATAATCTTAGAAAAAGATTCCATGTTAATACTACATATCCTGGAATAGAATGTATAGATGTATATAATTGCACAATACTAATTACACAGTTTACAATATAGCGAAGCACAGAACTCTAAACATGGTTCTTGATATTTTAGCAACAAAACAATACATAGCACAAAGATGTATAAAATTCAGTATTGCACTCTGTTTTTCATGGCAATCATGTGATACTCATAAAAACACACATATACATATACTTGTAAAATACATCAAGCTTTAACCAGTGGTCTCAAAGACTACTTTCACCACCAATAATTATTAAATCACCCTTTAAAAGTGCCTTATAGACATTTAAGAAACAATACTGATATAGAAGCAGTTAACGTGCATAAACTGCAATTTGTTTTGTTGTAACAAAAGGGTTAAAAGAGAATATTCAAGTTTGAAAAAAAAAAAACTGGTTACTTCTTGAAAAGTTGTTTTTTTCAGCATAAAAAAAGCTGAGAAATAAACCACAAGCTGACAAACTTCAGAAACGACACCCCGTAATTCTCACCTAAACCCTGTGTCTGATATTGACAGTGACAGAAACAGTTTAGTTTCTGTAGAAATGAAAGTCCTAACTGCTATTGACGTCCTGCTTGTTGGGGCTATAAAAGGTCACAGTCTTCAACGTACATTGAGAATGCAATAATGAAATACAGCAGTGAGACACAATTAAGAGAATGCTGACATGAACAATTAACGTTATGATCTGCATTTGTATAAGTACTCAAGTGCTGTGGAATTTGAGTAATCATTGAACCTACAAACATTTGTGCCTTTCAGATCTACAACAAATACTGCACTAGATTTTATTTTTTGTTTGTGGAATCTATATGAAATTATTACATGTTCTATTTGGGCACATGTAAGGAAAATAAATCCTATGGAGTGTTGTACATATACATTTACAGAATATAGTAGTTGATAGAATATTATCTATTTTCATCAACATGGCAATATGGTGGATGTGGAGCATACTACCTATTATTTGTTACATGATACCAAACAAAATACAAAAAATATAATCCAATACGTTATCACAATCTTGCTTTAATTCTAAAAAAGTGTCACTGTTTTGGTATGTTCTGCTTCTTAGCACTCTATTCAATGAAACATTATTATTTATTTCTTATCCATGCACATTAATGAAAAAAATACAAATTATGTTAAAGAGATACTATAGAGGTAGGAATGCAAAACTGTATTCTTAGCACTACATTTCTCTTTGCTTCCTTATCCCTTGGAGCTGGGTCGGCACTTCACCCCCTCCAATTTCCCCTGACTGGGGCTCTAATATGCATGTGAGTAAGCATTTTATGGCCTTCTAGATAGGTAAGTTTTGCTGCAATGCTTTCCTATGGGATTTTATTGACGCTCAATGTCCTCATGAGGACATGAGGACATCCAGCATGAGTTAGGTAACCAAAAGGCATCTAGCAAGCAGGAAGTGCCTTTAGTTGCTGTCTTATTGACAGCCACTAGAGGCAGTCTTAACACTGCAATGCAATTATTGCAGTTTATCAGAAACAACCATTAATAACATTGAATAGTTGAAGGGACAGTGTTCTGGGTGCCTATAGTGTTCCTTTAATAACCAACTGATCATTAAGACGATATGCTAGTTTTTAAAGTCTAACCATGAAAAAACAAAATTCATCACTTTGATTTACTTTCTTTGATTTGTCTCCATTAAGGTCTTTAGCGTGAGACCTAAAATAGCATTGCATTTTTTGTTTTTGCAGATTGGCTACTTACTGTGATTTCAGAATTCTTCTCTGCTTGGTTCACTTTAATAATGGTTTGGAGTTCTAATTTCTTTTACGGTAATGCTCTACAGACCAGTTGTTTTTTCTTATCTAGGTTCATTTGCTTGTATCCAACTTCTCCTCTCACCTACACCTACTTATTGTATGTTTTTGGTGTTGAAAAATGTACCCTTTATTCTTTATTATTCTCTTTTCCTTAAGATGACGCCCATGCCACAGGAGATGTTACAGAGTTTTATTTATTAGAAAATTCTCCCCTCTCTTTTTCTCCATAATCCCTCAGGAGAAGTGAAGTACAGTCCATTTGGTGTTCTACCGTTTTACTTTTGAAGCACCCATTTTATTTTTAAATTCTGTTCATACTTTCAATCACTTTTGCTTAAGTGTACTCTTGATTATGTGTACATTAAGTTTGTTCATTTTGGGAAGCTTGTACTTACCTAATTTAATTGTTTAAAACATGTATATTTTTACTTCTGGCATACAGAAAATGTATTAAAGACAACAAATAGGAACAGTGCATTATATCCAGTAGGTCAGATAAAATTCCAATGAGTCAAGACAGTAGACATAGAAGATTGGAAGAGAGATTTGGCTCCTATATCAACAAAGGAAAGAAAACATTATAAGGAATGGGATGGTGGATGTGTGTGGAATAAGAAACATCAGAATTAGGTGTAAGTGTATTGAGTATTTAAAGAACTAACTGTCCCACAAATTCATACTATCCATAATAAGTTTTACAACTAGTGGCGTATTATGGATTAATAAAGGAAACATGGTCTGTGGTGTGCCTTGACACACCATATGTACAGATGGAAAAATCGGAACATTGTGTCAGGGTTTAGTTGTTGATAAGGACCCCAGTTAAGCAGAACAAACACTCCTTTACAATAATGACTCTCAGGGCACCTGAAAGCAACAACCTGACACTGATAGGTCACTGGTGGCACAGCGAGCTTTAATAAGAACAAATGTGCCAGGCAGCGGTATCCAAGAGAGAGGAGACGAATGGCAAAGTCAGGTGGGCCAAAGGTCAGGACAGAACGGGAGAAAGTGTGGTCAGGAGGGAAACAGGAGTCAGGAACCGAGAACCAGGAAACGTGAGACAGGTTTGGACACAGGAAATTTAAAATCATCATGAATCAGAAACATGGAGCTTAGAACAACCAAACACTGATTAGGAGGTGCTCTATGATTAAATAGGCTGACAAAGTAAAAAGAACAACAGACTTCTACCAGTAGGTGGATCACCCTGGGGATATATAAATGGATCAGGGATTCAGTGCAATCTTTGTTTGCATCATTGTCCCTGTTCTATACAAATACAAAAAAAACAAGTCCTGCACTCAAACTCCCATCACTCCTGGGTGGCAGCAATGACTATAGTACACACCAGTCCCAAATCCCTTTGCATATTTAAACAAATGGAGGTTATTTAGTTTCTCCAATGGCCACTTTAGCCCACCTGCCACATCAAGGCAAACCTCTCAGATGGGTCCTACACTAACCTTTCACCTTGCTTCCTTGAGCTTCTGGCAAAGATATCTCTAATAAGACAGTGAGGGGTATTTTTTTTATATACACCCCTATATGCTTATTAACCCTTAATAAGGAACATGTGGGATGGGCGGCAGCATTGTAACATAGTTGTGATACAAAAGTGAATACAATTACAAAAAAACAAGTCCTGTGCTCAAACTCCCATCACTCCTGAGCAGCCTCTCACACACCACCCAAAGTCTCTTCCTGCTCTCCACTTGCCGACACAGAGACTGCATGGTGGCTGCCTTCTTGCTGTGATGGCCTGCTCGACACTTGTGCCAACCAGGGAGACAGAGAAGCAGCGGACTGCACCAGGGAGACCCACAGCATGGCAGCCACCTGAGGAATACTTCTACAATGTTGCAGGCACCCAGTAGCAGGTGAGGAGCAGGTGAGTGGTGCCAAGTGCCATAGCAAAAATGGAAGACCACATTAACACTCACCAAGACACCCTAATACAAAGTAACTCAAACATATATGCACCAGATATCTCTGTGATAAAACTGCTGTGTATCGCCAAAGCCTGTTGACATCCATTAGCTTACATAGCTACATCTGGTGATATAGAAGAAAACACATTTCTAAGGCACACTTATAAAAAATGCCATGTATCTTTACATTCCTAGATCTACAAGTATATATACAGTTTCAAGAACAAGTATGTGAACCCTTTGGAAAAATATGGATTTCTGCACAAATTGGTCATAAAATGTGAGCTGATCATCACCTAAGTCACAACAATAGACAATCACAGTCTGCTTCAACTAATAACACACAAAGAATGAAATGTTGCCATGTTTTTATTGAACACACCATGTAAACATTCACACTGCAGGTGGAAAAAGTATGTGAACCCTTAGACTAATGACATCTCCAAGAGCTAATTGGAGTGAGATATCAGCCAACTGGAGTCCAATCAATGAGATGAGATTGGAGGTGTTGGCTACAGCTGCCCTGCCCTATAAAAAACACACACCAGTTCTGGGTTTGCTTTTCACAAGAAGCATTGTCTGATGTGAATGATGCCTCGCACAAAAGAGCTCTCAGAAGACCTACGATAAGGAATTGTTGACTTGCATAAAGCTGGAAAGGGTTCTACAAGTATCTCCAAAAGCCTTGCTGTTCATCAGTCCATGGTAAGACAAATTGTCTATAAATGGAGAAAGTTCAGCACTGCTGCTACTCTCCCTAGGAGTGGCCGTCCTGTAGAGATGACTGCAAGAGCACAGCACAGACTGCTCAATGAGGTTAAGAAGAATCCTAGAGTGTCAGCTAAAGACTTACAAAAGTCACTGGCAAATGCTAATATCCCTGTTAGCGAATCTACAATACGTAAAACACTAAACAAGAATGGAAGCCACTGCTGTCCAAACAAAACATTGCTGCACGTTTACAGTTTGCACAAGAGCACCTGGATGTTCCACAGCAGTACTGGCAAAATATTCTGTGAACAGATGAAACCAAAGTTGAGTTGTTTGGAAGAAACACACAACACTCTGTGTGGTGAAAAAAAGGCACAGCACACTAACATCAAAACCTCATCCCAACTGTGAAGTATGGTGGTGGGGGCATCATGGTGTGGGGCTGCTTTGCTGCATCAGGGCCTGGACGGATTGCTATCATCGAAGGAAAAATTAATTCCCAAGTTTATCAAGACATTTTGCAGGAGAACTTAAGGCCATCTGTCTACCAGCTAAAGCTCAACAGAAGATGGGTGTTGCAACAGGACCATGACCCAAAGCATAGAAGTAAATCAACATCAGGATGGCTTAAACAGAAGAAAATACGCCTTCTGAAGTGGCCCAGTCAGAGTCCTGAACTCAACCCAATTGAGATGCTGTGGCATGACCTCAAGAAAGCGATTCACACCAGACATCCCAAGAATATTGCTGAACTGAAACAGTTCTGTAAAGAGGAATGGTCAAGAATGACTCCTGACCGTTATGCACGTCTGATCTGCAACTACAGGAAACGTTTGGTTGAAGTTATTGCTGCCAAAGGAGGTTCAACCAGTTATTAAATCCAAGGGTTCACATACCTTTTCTACCTGCACTGTGAATGTTTACATGGTGTGTTCAATAAAAACATGGCAACATTTCATTCTTTGTGTGTTATTAGTTTACGCAGACTGTGATTGTCTATTGTTGTGACTTAGATGATGTTCATATCACATTTTATGACCAATTTGTGCAGAAATCCATATCATACCAAAGGGTTCACATACTTTTTCTTGCAACTGTATATATAATATATGTATATCTATTATATATAGATATATATATCTATATATAATAGATATACATATTATATATATGTAACGTCATACAAAGTGTATTTTAATATTAATATAAGTACATATATTAGTATTAAAATACACTTAGAATGACGTTACATATATATTGTAACGAAATCCCGGTTTAAACAGACTCAGAGGAACAGCATTTCGGTTATTTATGCGTATGTGTGGCTATTTCGTGCAATTGCAATAAACCGAACAAACTACCGAATCACCCGACCTCCCATTGAGGTCGTGTGCAGCTCATTTACCGCCCAGGCCTTGCGGTTAACCGCAGGGTAATTGAGGAAAGGCTTGGTGGTCCTCGTTCATTTGCCGAACATGTGGTGGTCGCCATTTTAAATCGTCGAACGCTCAGAGGTAGATGGCGGCAATTCTCTGGAACTATTTTCGGACACTTATTCAGCCGAACACTGCTGGCGCCTACCATGTTCCCCGTTCATACGGCTAGAAATGCACGAATACCTGGAACACTTTACCGTTCGGGACTTTTATACCATACGAGATAGACCGACCCCAGGTAGCTACAGTTATGGAACTCTTTTCGGATGCAATCTCGCGAACAACCGGTGAATTAAAACTTCATTCGACGATATTGAGAACTGTGTTCGTGGTATCTGAGCGCTATTTGGCTATAATGTGCACTCAGATCCAAGCTATCTGGGGGTATGTGGGACTTAGAGTCTACGTTCGGTAAAATACAAGTTATAGATTTTAATACTGTTTTATGAAAATATAAAAAGAACATGTTTTTCTCTACCTGGAGATAATTAGGGTCTCTTCCATCACTTAAGTTAATTATCTCCAGGATAGAGAGGAGGGAATTACCTATACAAAGGGGAGTGTTTATGTTTAAGCCACTGTGATTGGCTACTGTACTTCTTTTGTCCCAGTCTTCCATCTGGTCCCCCAGGGGAGTTTCTACCTGGTGGGAGACCTGCATAAATACCGGGCAGGTAGCCCTCATTAAATCAGATTGTTTTACCCCTTCATGAAGTCTCGACTCATGTTTGGGGGATTGGGAGCTATAATCACTATTTTACTATACTTCGGCTTGGATTTCAGGAGAAGCTACAAGGATCAGTGCTGCACGAATAGCAGGATCCTTTACATATATAATATGTATATATATTATATATATAATAGATATATACACATATTGTGACGAGACCAATCTCGCCACTGTGCATTGGAGGAGCCTGGTTGCCCGCCTGCTGCCTTTAGACTATGGCCCCATGTTGAAACGCTTGATTTTCCCCTGCGAAGACACGAAAGCCGGATCATTCGGTGCTGGCCCTGTTTGAGTGGTGATACTCCAGATAGCTATGCCATGGAGCCCATTCGTATAATGAAAGGCTACGGGAAAGACTTTGGCTCCATGGCAATTGAACTGTATGTGTGTGCTCTGAGCACCATTCAGTAATAATGTGCGCTCAGATCTGAGCTATCAGGGGATATGTTGAATGTACGTGTTTTGTGAAATGGCTGCACAGTTATATATTTTTATGTGTTTTATTGTCTTTTGCTGCCATGTGTTCAATGGAGTTTTGCCTCTGTCCTTGGAGATAATTGGATTACTTCCCAATTATCTCCAGAATAGAAGACTCTGTGGAACTGGTTTGGGGCAGAAAAGCCATGCTTCATTTGGTCACAAAGGACTTCGATCTATCTTTTGAACCAATGAACCAATTTGGATGATTTTGACATATGTTTGCACTTGGAGTATGCGGATTCTGAAAATGTAAGTTTTATGTGAATGTAAATGCATACTTTTCAAGTTATGAATAATGTGGAAAAACTGTATTTCTCTGCCGGTGATAATTACATTACCCATTGTGTAAGATAATTGTATCACAAGCAGAGGGGAGGATTTTGTGTGGGAGTTTCTGAGTGTATTGTATGTGTTTCTTGGTTGTTTTCCAAAACCCTGTGGGTGGTACTAATGTGTATA
>OW240921.1:84743781-84778818 GCA_933207985.1 Pelobates cultripes | reverse complement strand
TCTATTCGCTTCTCGGACCAATCACCAACTTCCGAATTACTACTAGTGATGTACCGAACGGTTCGCCGGCGAACGGTTCCTGGCGAACATAGCATGTTCGCGTTCGCCACGGCGGGCGAACATATGCGCGGTTCGACCCGCCCCTATTCGTCATCATTGAGTAAACTTTGACCCTGTACCTCACAGTCAGCAGACACATTCCAGCCAATTAGCAGCACAGCCTCCCTAGCAGACCCTCCCACCTACTGGACAGCATCCATTTTAGATTCATTCTCAAGCTGCATGCTTAGTAAGAGGAGGGAAAGTGTAGCTGCTGTTCATAAGATAGGGGAAAGCATAGCTATGTTAGGGATAAGGGTATGCTTTTTTTTGATTTTTTTTTTCTATGTAATGTAAATGCACTTAGTTGTCTGCCACTGCTGCCAGCTTCTGTGTCAGGCTCACAGTGCCCATTTCCCCACCAGTGCCACCAATTAGATCTGGTGTCACAATAGCTTGGATTAAAAAAAACAAAAAATTTTTTTCACTGTTATAGATTGAATAGCAGTCAGTGTCCTTAAAGCGGGTGTGTTACGCTAACAGTGGATACGCTGACCAGTGCCACCAATTAGATCTGGTGTCACAACAGCTTGGATTTAAAAAAACCAAAAACTTTTTTCACTGTTATAGATTGAGGGAGATCTTTAAACTCCCCACCGGCCCGTCGTGGCAAACAGCAGGGCCGGCGCTAGGAGAGTGCCGGCCCTGCATAGACCGGCAGGGGAGATCCTGGGACCTCCCCTGCCGGCCTCGGCCCCACGGACACCGCGGCCCACCGGGCATTTGCCCGGTGTGCCCGATGGCCAGTCCGGGCCTGAACATACCCCACTTTCAATACCTTGGTTTGTCTTCTTTTTCAAATGGTATGCCATTATGGGGGTAATTCTCATTCCTGGGCTACCACACCGTCTCAAAGGTAACAAATTTCAATTTGAAAATGGAATGTTCTATTTTTAACCCTGTAGCTTTCCAAAACACCATAAAACCTGTTAATGGGGGGTACTGTTGTATTCGTGAGACATTGCTGATTACAAATATGTGCATTTTTTTGCAGTAAAACCTAACAGTATTATGACATTCACAGCTAAAATGTCAGACGAAAATACAAATTTTAAAAAATATCTTATTTTCTACAAATTATGTTCCATATATGAATAGTTAATGATAAAGTAAAGCCCTGTTTCTCCTGAACAAAATTATATATAATAAGTGTAGGTGCACTTAATGTGACAGCGGTGAATTACAGTTGAACAGACATATTCCAGTTTTTGTTTACTTTTTGTTTTGATCAGAATGTGCACTATTGACTCCATCCTGAAGGGGTTAATAACCGTGGTCTGTTCCCAAAACAATAAGTACTATTGTCATCACTAGAGAAAACATTTGTTTTAAAATCTTTATTTTTGTTGTGCAAATTGTTTTTTACAAAGAATCCTGAAATGCCACAACAGCACACACAAGATTATCTAATAACATAGAATAATACATATAATAAAGTTGTGTATGACAGGTAATATTGCATTACTTTGAGTTTCGCAACTACAGCACGATTTTAAAAGGTAAGGTTTTACTAGTGAAGCAAACAAATGTAGCACTGAGAGTGAGGCTAATCTTAAAACAAAAGAGTGTGACTAGACATGGTGATGGGGAAAAAAAACAAAAAACAGGCAAAAAATGATTTGTTTGAATGGCTCTTAGATGCTGAGATTACCTATATATATGTTAACCAGTGAGATATTAGATTTGCTGGCTAACAAATGTAAATATGTAGCTTAGCAAGCTTAATAAATGCAGGAGTCACCCCCAATTGCTCCTAAGGTATCACAGAGGTATCACAAATAATATCCCCCATTGCAGATAAGATATGATTGCCAAAAGCCCCCCACTGCTGCCTGAAGCTAGCCGATACTCATTCTGTGGAGCTGCTGGATCCTTATAGCACAGTCCACTGAAGTGATAACCACACTGGTAGTCAGTAAGATGAGCACTGGAATCACACCATGAGGCCCCTTTGACACCAGGAGTGGATCTTCGCCACCCTGAGAGAAAAGTGGTGAGTAGACAGTAGGATCATGATTCTGTGGCTGCTGTTCTGCTGTACTCTCCATCTGGGAAACTGGAGCAGGAATACCGCCATCCGGGTTGTTGACTTTGCTTGATGAGTAGCAGAGACATGACAGCTGCGGAGTGGTAGCTTGGAGGTATCGACAGACCCTTCTGCTTCTCAGCCAAGTGAAACAAGAATGTTGCAAAGATTTCGTCCAGCGTGTGTAGAGTTGACCTCTGTAGTGGTTCAGCAGAGGACCTGCGCATCATCTCCGCCATTTTGAGAGTAGAGTACCCTTGGCTGTGCTGAAGCTGCGGATTGTTGAGGTGAGCTCCTGGGACCAGGATAACCCCTGCCAGTCTAGGGGAGGAACGAGGGCCCATATGCAAAGTACCAGCCAGCATAAGCGGCAGGGCAGCAGCCGCCTCCCCCACTTCAGCCTCGCTACTAGGCCTCAGTGCTCGCTTTATTAATTCCGTGGGAAGAGACATTTTGAGTGTCACCATCGTGATCACTGCAGGTTCCCCTTTTGTGGGGTAACTGAAATGTGGCAGATTATGCCTTCCAATCGCAGGTAAGAAGGCGATTTTGACATAAAATGTGGGAGCTGGATTGATTTGCGTCCACTCCGCTCAGAGGAGTATCAAAAAAATGTTTTATTGCATACATAAGTGGCTATAGTCAAATATAAAAATGTTGTTTTTTCATTTATTTTAGGTGTGTTGAAACTTTCTTTTTTACTATGTTTCACTCCATGTGGATATTTTATGGACATATTCACAATTTCACAGATTGCTTCATTTGTAACCTGTTGTTTCAGTAATTATCCAATTCGCAATGGTATATATTATGAGAATACGGAACTGACTATCTCACATCTGAAAAAACTCCGGTGCCAGAGCGAAATGCGTCATATTGATAGATTACAATTTAGACCGAGTTAGAGGATTACATGCCGAACACGTTGTGGTTTGATCAGGATTCACCACTGGTGGCTGTATACAGATCAAGTATCCCGGGCTGACTGCTGAAACATATCCTCTTCATTCTGAGTTTTTTATGTGAAGAAATAAAGTTTACTACATGTTACCAATTATCGATTTGTGGGTTTCTGCCAGCATATCGTTTTGGGGATCCATCATCCACTAGGAGCTTGATCCTTCCTGGGCTATTAAGTGAGTGGCACACAATCCAATCATTGTTTGTGAATTTACATCTATATAATCTTTTTTCCACTACTTAAGCTGTCTTTTTGATAAATACAGATAGTCTGCACTAGATTATATTGTTTGTTTTAAAGGTATTACTCCAGTGAATCTCACTTTGAAGGATTTGATTATAAGTACATTGCTATATATATATATATATATATATATATTTGTGCACACTTTTTATGTTTGTTTATATTGAGGGTGTAAATGCTTAACTCTGAAAGTTGCTGATATTTTTGTGTATTTTAACACTGTATAACAATTGTGGTTTTGCACTTTAATGCAGAATATCTTGGCACCATATAGTGACTGATACTTTGCATGCATTTTGCACTAACAAAGGCAACTTAAAGGGCTAGACACCAGGAAAATCACTAGCTTTTTTAAATTTCTTAGCACTTATATGCTCACTTATTGTGTTAAATGGTTATAGTGTTAACTCCTGCAGCACTAGTAAACAATATATCCATGGTCAAAGCTTGGAAATGAATACGCAATAACGAAGGAACAAAATAGTAACCTGCAGAGGGCAATATTAAACTAAACAGATCATAATACCATAATGAAAAGACAACCACGCAAATACAGTGAATACATGAAAAAAAATAAAAATAAAACAAAAATAAATAATTCATAATTGCAATCTCCAAGCATACAACACTTTGTGACTATATATAATTGACATTTGACATAATTGCAAATTACATATAATGTCACGAAGTAACTAAGTGAAAAAATAGCAGAACGAATCTACAATTAATGATAACCTTGCCAGTGAATATTAATTAACAATCCTCCAGCTAATTAGGTTCAAAATGGTATTATAAAGTAGTAGTCAAGATAAATAACTTGTAAGAAAAGAATCATGCAGACAAAGAATCCACGTAAGTAATGTACATGCACATGCAAATGTATAGACCTGTAAAGTGAGTGGATTTAAACAAGGAAATATGGGTTAGAACTGTGTATATACCGATTTAAACCCAGGAATATGTGTTAGAACTGCGTATATACAGACAGGAAGACAAATGCATGCTATACCGGCAGCAATTTGTGTAAATACTATAAATGTGACATGACAACATTTGTGATAGCGTTGTGTATTGAAAAATGAGGAATATGGGAAATATTTATAATTGATATACTAAATAAAAGAATCTGTGTACTTCATTCAAAACAAAGTTTGATGCTTATAATGTTTATGAAAACATTTGTCTTAAGCACAATGTATAGCCTCATATTTACAATAGTTCTCTATTTTTTTTTAAAAACAATTATTGGATTGCCTAGAACCATAAGAAAATCAGGCAGTGTGGTCTTGATTTAAAAAAAAAAAAAATGAAATAAATATAATACAACATACAAAATGTTTGGCACATAGGCCCTGTCTCTTTTGCCTGGTAATATAAAACATTACAATGTCAGAGAAACGACAAAGTTTTCATTTTGCCCAAACCACAGCTCTACACAAAGCACAATGCCGCTGGATATTTAAAATGCTTCACACAGAGAAATAACTAAGTTTAGTGCTTCTCTGTGACAAGTATATTGAGTATGGCGATTGTCAGGCATGCACCAGAAGTACTTCTATATGAGAAGCATTTGATTGGATCAGGATTATCACAAGTGATGATCTCAGAAGAGAAGATGCACCAGACCAGTATAGTATAGTGCTAGAATACCACTGAATACAATTGAGTTTTTAATTTTAGAAGGGATGTCCATAATCTAAACAGACAAAAAAGGACGCACTAAGGTTAAAATTAAATATATAAATGTTTAACCTCAGAGTGCTCCTTTAAGTGTTAATTTTTCGAAGAATCTATGTAAAGTATGTATCAGACTGGACATGGCAGAACAGTCAGACTTACAAACATATAAATGTATGTCCATGTCTGTTCCTAGTTAAACATTTAGTGTTATATTCAGCCTTCTGACACATGATTTGATGTCTACAGACTTGCAGTTCAGATCGGCCTCTCAGTCTATATGTGCATAGTCATATTGTACAGTCTTAACATTGGCCATGACTTAATATTTTTGAAAAAAACACATTTCAAATTATTTAATATTTCTGGATAAACATTCAAAATTATTTAATATTATGAAATATTGAGTTATGAAATATATGAATTTTTTTATATTTTGATACTTTCGATATATTGATATATTTGATATATATGATACATGTATTGATATTGTAGTCGTTTGAAAAGCTTATCCAAAAATATTAAATTGAGACATAGATGCGTAGATATGTTGATATATAGATAGACAGACAAAGAGAGATAGATAGATATTTATATATTTACTGAATGCAATGTGCTCACCTTCAGTAATGAAATGGGGTTGTAAAAAAAGACAAAAGCAAAAACACAAAAGCTGGCAAACACCAAACACTATCCTGCTGGCTCTTTTTTTATCTGATTATACTGATTGCAGTGAATCTGGCTTGCTCCTATCACCCCTTAGAGATTACACTTGATTGATGATTTGCAGTATTAGAATTACCAGCAGCATCTACCATACATGAATCTATCAAATATCTGCCAGATCACATTTTAGTGACAAATAGGTTTGAATACCTAATAGTTTCCTACATTCAGTATCAGGAGGTCATTTCATTTTTTTATGCAAAATTCTAAGAAATTTTTGATGCAAGCTGGCTTTTGGCTTTCCCTGTTTAGGTAATAAATCAAGTGATCAAAATATGGAAAATGTCTTTAGTTTATAGGAATACATTAATATTAATTTAAACATATTAAGAATGTGTCTTTTTCAGAATAATACATTACATATGAATATTATCAAACATAAAGTAATTTGTGTTGGATATCATTTTATATTTAATAAAGAATGTTTGAGATTAATAAATATATATTACCCATATTACCAATACATACATATTACTTATTTTATACATAGTTCTTTTCTTAATATTATTATTATTATTATTATTATTATATTATTTACTTTGGGATATTATAAATTCTTCCTTTAAAGACACAAGAAGAGGATTTTTCCACATTCCAGAATTATTAAAAATACCATCCCATAATTGCAAAAATAGGTCATTGTGAATTCAGCCACCTGATTTGACAGGACTAATAACAATATATAACAATATATATAAAGGAGGACTCATTAGAAAAGTATATTTATTTCCATGAGTTTATATATAATTCCAATTTTAATTTAAAAGCAACACATTCATCAATAATATTTACTTGAATAAATTCTCTATCACAATGCTTCACTAAGTGCGTAAATAGAAACATAGAAACATAGAATGTGACGGCAGATAAGAACCATTCGGCTCATCTAGTCTGCCCAATTTTCTAAATACTTTCATTAGTCCCTAGTCTTATCTTATAGTTAGGATAGCCTTATTCCTATCCCACGCATGCTTAAACTCCTTTACTGTGTTAACCTCTACCACTTCAGCTGGAAGGCTATTCCATGCATCCACTACCCTCTCAGTAAAGTAATAATTCCTGATATTATTTTTAAACCTTTGTCCCTCTAATTTAAGACTATGTCCTCTTGTGGTAGTTTATAGCTGTGCTACTGTTGAATTCAGTTAACGTTTTTGGATGTTCTTGTACCAGAAACGGTCAGCTGCCGACTGTAGAAACTGTTACCAACTGTAACTGTTAGACTCAAGATTTCAACCACTCTAAGAATAAAAGTCAGAAATATCCAGGCATCTAAAAAAAAGCACATTCAGATTTGGCTGTAATAAAACAGGGTAAAGCACAAACAAGAGGTTGACATATCACTGGCCCAGTCATGTTTGTCAAATAAATATAGAAATCATTTCTACAAGGAGAGCTGGCAATCATGATCATTTAGGCAGACCTAAACATCTAGCATTCTCTGGATGCATATGCACCCTTTTAGTTTATTTTAATAAGAGCTTTTTTTTTTTTAAATGTAGCATAAACAGTGACAGCACAAAAGTGAGTACACCCCTTACATTTTTGTAAATATTTTATTATATCTGTTCATGTGACAACACCGAAGAAATGACACTCAGCTACAATATAAAGTAGTAATTGTACAGCCTGTATAAGTGTAAATTTGCTGTCCCCTTAAAATAACTCAACACAAAGCCAACAATGTCTAAACCGTTGCCAACAAAAGTGAGTAGACCCTAAGTGAAAATGTCCAAATTAGGCCCAATTAGCCATTTTCCCTCCCTGGTGTCATGTGACTTGTTAGTATTACAAGGTTTCAGGTGTGAATGGGGAGCAGGTGTGTTAAATTTGGTTTTATCGCTCTCACACTCTCTCATACTGGTCACTGGAAGTTCAACATGGCACCTCATGGCAAAGAACTCTCTGAGGATCTGAAAACAAGAATTGTTGCTCTACATAAAGATGTGGGGGATCTGGATTTAGCCCTCAAAAAAGAGAATGTTTCTGAATCTACAAGTTTGAAACCCTGGCACCAAATGGGCTAAATGAGGGATTTACATTTACACCTTCCATTGGCACATAGGAACAATATAGTCAAATACTAAATTAACATGAGTTATCAATATATTGTTAATATTATAATTTACATTCTGTTTATTGTTAATATTTAATATTAACAGTTTCATATGTCTAATATTGTATAGAGTTGCTTTTGACTAATCTTTTCAGTAATTAGAATAATCACAATGGGTTAAATATTGACATCATCTATCCTATAAACTTCAGCTGGGGACCTAATTAGACGTTAATTAGGATGCTCACCCCCACCTCCCATTGGTCATGGGGATATCAACCCCTTCTGATTTCTCATTTAAAAAGCAGCACAGGACGATGAACTGTTCAATACCTCAGACAAAGGTGCTGTGGTAGCGCCGAAACATGCCAGAGGCTCACTCTCAACTTTTTAATTCACTGCATGTTTTTTTCATCACTATGGATAGTTTATGATTCTTTCAGATGGGCGACATTCAAGTCGATTTATTTTTAGTAAGTTTCTCTGAAGGCTTAGCTGCCATTTTCACCTTCAGTGATTATTTCCCCAAGATTCCTTTCAGGTGGGGGGATATTGATTTAAAATCATTGTCGTTAGACTTCAAAAGTTTCATATTGCTCAGCAACTTACATTCAGTTGGTTAGCCCTTTGTGAGTAAAATATATCCTAGGGATTCCTCTTAGATGGGGGGGTAACTAATTTCAATATATTGTCATTTAATCTCATAGGTCATATAGTGCTTGGCAATTCTAATAGTTGGTTAACCCTTTGTGAACAATATATTTTTCACTCACCATAACCACTTTAAGCAAGAGTGATTTTGATCTATTTAACTTCTGTTCCTCCTACCATCATAGAACTTTTAATCAGCCTTCACTGGTACAGAACTCATTCTACCCCTTTTACATTGCAGAGCTTTTTAGCTTCTGTTCTCTACTCTGTGTGTATTTATATGTTTCCTTTTTCCTTTTCTGTTGTGGTTTTGCTATATATTTTTAATTATTATCTAATAAACTGAATTTTTTAAATCATATTGCATAATACATAGTATCCATATATTGACTTATTTGTGTCATCTGGACTGTTTATCCATTGGACATTTTAAAATGTATCTAATTCTTTGAAGTCCTTTACACACTCCAGGCCCCCTTTTGGAGGTCTTCTCCTTTTCTTCTACATAAAGATGACCTAGGCTATAAGAATATTGTGCTGGGAAATAATGGTGGCCATTCAAAATATAGACACTTTGGGCCCAATTTGGACATTTCCACTTAGGGGTGTACTCACTTTTGTTGCCAACAGTTTAGACATTAATGACTGCGCATTGAGTTATGTTGAGGGTACAGCAAATTTACACTGTTATACAGGCTGTACACTTACTACTTTACATTGTAGCAGAGTGTTATTTCTTCAGTGTTGTCAAATAAAAATATATAATAAAATATTTTCAAAAATGTGAGGGGTGTACTCACTTTTGTGAGATACTGTAAATATAAAAATATGACTTATAGAGCAAAGAGGAACTTAATAAATAGTTGCACATAAAATCAAGCATGATAAAGTGTCATTGGGCTCAGTGGTGTATCCTGGTTTTGTGCTGCCCTAGGCATGACTGGGGGGGGGGTTCTCCCTTTCCCTGGGGTCCAGTGGCGCTGCTGGGCGGGCAGCGCTGAAGAGGGAGCACTGATTAGTAAGCTTTCTTTGCTCAGATCCCTCACTCGCCGTAGAGCGATGCCGGGAGCTCGCTAATCAGTGCTCCCTCGCCAGCGCAGCCCGCCCGACCGGATTTTTAGTTAGCCGCCAGACTAACAAGTCATTTGCCCTGGGCATTTGGGGCGGCTTTTTTTGCCGACTCCCGGAAAGTGCCGCCCAAGGAAAATGCCTTGTTTGCCTTGCGGCTAATATGTCTATGATTGACCTGAGACATCACTTCTTTTAGCTAGGTGTGTTATACCAGTGGTCTTCAACCAATGGTCCGTGGACTGGTGCCGGTCTGTAAGAATTTATTGCCGGTCTGCGAAAGCTTTCACCTGACTATACCAATAAATTTCCACAAAATATTTCCCTGGTGCTATGATCTTATGATGATAGCACCGGGAACCGTGCCTCCATCTCCCCTGCTGGCTCTGCAGGACTGGAGGGGAGACCAGAGATCTTGCTCTCCGGCCTGCTAGCAGTGTAATGCTGGTAGCCAGCAGGGGAGAAAGGGAGGACCCAGGGGAGCTCTAACTTGAAGCTAGGCCGGGTTCTCTTCTTGTGAGCTCTGAGCATTGCCACGACAACAATACAAATTTTGCGAGAGTGAACTCTAGCAGCTCCTTAGGCTGCTGGAGTTCACTCACAACACTGGGACCACCAAGGATTCCCCACCGGACCCCCCTTCCAGGCAAAGGTAAGCCGAAAGGGCGATATCAAAATTACTATTTTTTTTTAAATTAAAAAATAAATAAATATATATATATATATATCTATATATATATATATATATATATATACATACATACAAAATAGAATATAATGATAGCACTCCAATGACTATTAAGTAGTAAAAATAAAACTTAGCTTTTATTTCAGGTTGAAGGCTGGTAAGAAAAATTGTCGACCTTTCAGTTCAAACACTGAACTTTCTTCAGGACTTTTCAGGACAAGCCAGGTTTTTGTGATCAGTAATAATCAAAAGGGGGTCCTTGGAACCCTCTAAAAGATGTCGCCACTCCTTGAGAGCTAGAATAATGGCCAACAATTCCCTATTGCCAATATCATAATTGCACTCGGCAGGAGACAACTTTCTAGAGAAGTAACCACAAGGATGCAATACATTATCCTGGCTCTCCCTCTGGGAGAGAACTGCCCCCACCCCTGTCTCTGATGCATCAACTTCCAGTATGAAAGGTTTACTGGTGTCAGGATGTATCAATATGTTGGCGGAGGCAAACCGCTGTTTGAGAGTTTCAAAGGCTTCTATAGCCTACTTAGACCATATCTTACTGCTAGCCCCCTTGCGTGTCATATTGGTGATGGGGGCTATTACTGAAGAAATTTATAAATTTTATAAACCTTCTGTAATAATTGGCAAAACCAATGAACCTTTGAATGGCTTTCAACCCAGTGGGTAAAGGCCATTGTAGAACCGATTCCAGCTTTTTAGGATCCATCTGAAACTCAGAGGTAGAGATATTATATCCCAAGAACTGTACTTCAGATTGGTCAAAGATGCATTTTTCTAATTTAAAATAAAGTTGATTCGTCTAACATGATCGTGGTGAGTCTGAATGTCAGGATTACAGAATGATCCAGCACGTAGAATTGTGTAACACAGACTACTGATAGGTAACGTATACCAGACCTTAGAATGGCCGGACTAACGTACCAAAGAATAGTTAGGAATAGCCGTGTTCAAGGGAAACAGAAAGAGACACAACGATAAGGAAAAGCCAGGAGTCAGGGATACCAGAAAACAGGGAAGTCAAAAACAATGCCAAAGTCAAATAACCAGAATTACCAGAATCAATAATGCGCTCTCGGACAACCACAAGGGAAACCATGACAGGGCACTGAGCAGGATGAGAACTGGGCCTAAATACCCCTCCTCTAGATCTGATAGGCTGTATCCAGCCTTTGACCCCAAAGGCAGTTATCAGGTTCACATTTGCATAATTACTGCTCAGCAATAACCCTTCTGTGGATTTGGTTGTTGCTCGGCACAACATTTCCTGTGTGGACAGTAAATGCCATTAACCACATTTGTATAAGCGGATGAATACATAACACTTACATGCTGGAGGGAGTGGGGTTAAGTGGTAAGGATAGTATTAGATTAATGACAGTTGCAAGAGAAAAATCAGTCAGGAACAGTTTAATTGATATGCTTTTATGAAGAAGTGGGTTTTTAATGATTTTTTGAAGGAGTGGAGACTGGGTGAGCATCTAATGGAGGAGAGAAGTGAGTTCCACAGGAACGGTGCAGCCCTCGAGAAGTCTTGAAGGCGAGCTTCAGAGGTGGGAGTACGGACAGAAGATAGACGTAAGTCTTCAGCAGAGCGTGAGGGCCTAGACGGACATACTTGTGTATTAGGGAAGATAGATAGGTGGGAGCAACATTATGTAGAGATTTGAAAGCAAATGTTTTTGACATGGAAATGATAGGATTTGGCGATAGATTGAACATGAGGCTTGAAGGAGAGGTTGGAGTCAAAGAGAACACCTAGGCAGCGAGCCTGTGTGGTGGAGCTGATGGTGGGAGACAGACACAGGAGTAACAACACTTGAGGGAGGAAAGACCAGAATTTCAGTTTTGGTCAAGTTTAGTTTAAGGAAGTTGGCAGCCATCCAGTTAGAAACAGCAGAGAGGCAGTCAGATACACTAGTCAAGAGGGACGGGGAGAGATCAGGAGAGGACAGATAGATTTGCGTGTCATCTTCATAGAAATGATATTGGAAGCCAAAGGAGCTAATGAGTTTACCAAGGGAGGCAGTATAGATGTTGAACTGTAGGGGACCAATGACTGAACCTTGGGGGACACCAACAGAAGAAACACTAAAAGAGCGCTGGTAGAGGTAGGTGGAGCACCAGGAGAGAGCAATATCTTGTAGACCGATATTGCGGAGGATGAGAAGAAGCTGTTGATAATCAGCAGTGTCAAAAGTCACAGAAAGGTCAAGGAGAATTAGGATAGAGTAGTGACCATGAGATTTTGCAGCGAGTAGATCATTGGAAACTTTGGTCAGTGCCGTTTCCACAGAGTGCTTAGCGCGGAAACCAGACTGAAGTGGGTCTAGCAGAGAATTGGACTCGAGGAAGTCTGTCAATCTCGCCTACACAACTCTTTCAAGGATCTTGGATGCAAAAGGCAATAGTGAGATAGGATGGCAGTTGGACGGGGAGTTAGGGTCAAGGTTGAGCTTCTTTAGAACAAACAATAGTTGCATATTTGAAGGGCATTGGAAATATGCCAGAGGGGAGAAAGAGAAGAAGACAGAGTACGGATGAGATGTGAGGGAATTGAATCTAGGGAGCAGGTGGAGGGGCAGGAGGACTGTAGCAGAGCAGAAACCTTTTCCGCTGTAGCAGTTGCGAATGAACATAGACAAGCAGAAGGAGTGAGGTTAGGGGAAGCATTGTAAGGGGAAGAAAAAATATGAGAGATCTCTTCCCTGATTGTAGAGATCTTGTCAGTGAAGTTAGCTGCAAAGTCTGAGGTGGTCATGTTAGTAGGTGGAGAAAGAACAATAGGGTGAAGAAGAGTGGGAGAGTGTGGTTATGAGCGTATTGAAGTATTTTACTTTTGCAGAGGAAACAGCCAAGCATATATTTATAGTGGAGAAGGTCATAAATTTATAGTGGAGAAAGTCAATTGGGTCTTAGGTATGCCGATGTCAAAAGTCAGCAGATGGTGGATAGAGGAAAAGGAATATTGGAGAGATTAGAGGTGGTACAGAGATTGGTGAAGGCAAGATCAAGAGTGTTTCCCCCTGTATGGGTTGCTAAATTGGACCATTGCGTAAGGCCAAAGGAGGAGGTTACAGAGAGCAGACGAGAAGCATCAGTGCAGTTGGAGTTGTTGATTGGTATATTGAAGTCCCCAAGTATAAGGGAAGGACTGTTAGATGAGAGGAAGTGGGGAAGCCAGGAAGAAAACTGCTCAATGAATAGCCTAGGACTGCTGGGGGGAGGGGGTAGATGATAGCAATTAATAAAGAACTGGGTTTAAATAGGCGGACAGTGTGAACTTCAAAAGAATAAAGGATAGGGCAAGGGGAGTTATGATTGTTACCCTCCAACCCCACAGACCAACAATCATTTTCCCCTATACACACACTGCCCCCCACACACACTGCCCCCATACACACACACTGCCCCCCATTCACACACTGCCCCCCATAGACACACATTGCCCCTATACATATACCCATAGACACAAACTGCACCCCATATAGACACACACTGCCACACACCCATAGACACACACTGCCCCCATATACACACACTGCACCCCATAAAGACACACACTGCCCCCACACACACTATGCCCCCATACACACACACACACACTGACCCCCATACACACACACTACCCACCATGCACACACCCATACACACACACTGCCCCCCATACACACGGCCCACCATATAGACACACACTGCACCCATACACACACTTCCCCACATACACACACACACACACACACACTGCCCCCCATACACACACACTGTCCCCCATACACACACACACAAACTTCACCCCTCACACATACCATTATATTTTTATTTCTGGCTGACGCCTTTCAGCAAAATATTTATCCTCTTTTCGCCAGGCCGTGGTTGCTAAAAGGTTGCAGAACACTGTGTTATACAACATTTGGAATACTGTGCCTGAGCAAATAGGGAGGGTTTGTAAAAAAAAGTATGTTAAAAGAATAAATTGAATGTTTAATGTTTGAGTGTAGACTAGGAATCATTTTTACTTATCATGGAACAAAGGTATGTATACAACATTATGAACAAAAAAAATCACTTGTTTAAAATAGATACTAATACTTTGCTATCCAGCTACAAAAATTGTCCAAGGTTTGTATGTGGTAAAAGACCAATCAGGCATAATCCGAGGAAGCAGACTGAGAACATTAACAAGGAACAAATCAATGACTTTGCTCTATCGCCTGACACAGTGTCTCTCTAAGTTAAATTGAATTTTTTTTTTTTTTTCAAGGACTACACTGTAAAGTTTAATGATCCCTGTAGATGTAAGGTTCATCCTGAGGCAATGGATTTACGTAGACTGTGGACTATGGTCCATCAAGCACACAACATTCTATGACACCACGATACTTGAGTTCTGGTGGGTTTTCTTCTTTATCATTCGAGAAAGTGCAAGGTAGTGAAAAGGTTTATTGTTCTAGAAATAACTCAAAATGTTATTACAAAGATAAATAGTATGTATTTCATGATATACTTCGCTAACACCCAGAAGGTTAAATGACAGGGTAATTTTGATAGGATAAACCACATACATTACATTCCTCTATATTATTATCCTTTGTTTTTTAGCCATAATTTTTAATGTACCAATATTTCATTTTGTATAAGTTATCATTTGCACATTTATATCTTGCTAAATATTGTGCCATTTGGGACATTTTATAAAATTCATCTAGCAAAAAGTAAACAATACATTTACTAATCTGATAATTACTCTATTAATTTCAAAATGCTGAGACTATTCTTTCTTGGTTGAAAAGCTGATCAGAACTTGACCTAGCAAAAATGCAACGCTACCCAAATCTGCGACATTTGCAAGCTCAGTTGAAATAAACCAATTTATCTGCATTTCCAAATCTTAGACTATAGAAATTTAAAACAAAACAGAACATAAACTATACAAAATAACCTGGTTATAGCCTACTTAGTTCCCCATCTAAATATTTATATTTAAACATCGTAAATCATTTAATCTCTATGGGGAAAAAAATTTGAATTAATAAATTGACAAAAACACATATTTAGCAATGTTATTTTTTCTTTATATTCTAAAATAAACACACACTATGCATCTCTTAAAAAATACAGTTGGTATTGAAAATAACATTAAAATGATACCTTGAGGTCTTCATTTGAAAGTTCCACAATATTTTTCATATGAAAATGCCTTTTCAGTTTAAAGGACCACTATAGTCACCCAGACAACTTCAGCTCAATGAAGTGGTCTGGGTGCCAGGTCCCCCAGGTTTTAACCCTGCAGCTGTAAACATAGCAGTTTCAGGGAAACCGTTATGTTTACATTGCAGGATTAATCCAGCCTCTAGTGGCTGTCTTCCTGACAGCCGCTAGAGGCGTTTCCCCGATGCTCAATACGAAAATCGCACTGAGCACCTCGAATGTCTATAGGAAAGCTTTGAGACATGCTTTCCTATGGGCGTTTTTTAATGTATGCGCTATGCCGCGCATGCACATACGGCTCCACTCGGGAACTGACATCGGAGAGGGAGGAGATGTCACCAGCACAGAGGAAGCCCAGTGCTTGATTAAGGTTTTAGTTAAGTTTTAACCCCTTAAGCCCAGCAGGATGGGGGGCCCTAAGGGAGGGGGGAACCTAAGTATTATATAGTGTCAGGAAAACGAGCTTTATATATGTAGGTGTGAAATTAGTAGTTACTAGTGGTATAATTATACTGCTACTTTCTCTGGTTTTTATTTTTAAGGAACATGAAATGTCACCAGAATTTGCTTGTTATTATGCAAACAGTTGCAAAACAAAGTAAAGTAATTTTTTTTTAAAGCAAATCTTTGTTGTAATATACTATTATCACTAAGTTTATAATTGCATTTAAACAAATTGAAGGCAAGCAAACATGTTTATGTAAATATCCACCTTTCCAGATTAGATAAATCTACAATACATGTGTATACAGAAATTTGGTTAGAAATAAGATAACTTTACTGTTATCTTGGGTATGTAGAGTTTCACTACAAATTGTAGACTAAGGGAGAGAGTTTGTTATGTCTCATATGATTCTATGCTTAGGTGTACATGGCACAGTGGCCATTTTACTTTTAAAAGACTAGCTGCAGCCAATGCATTAGGTATTCAACCAGCTGCTCTGGGGCCTGCACACTGAGGGGGACCATTAGGCGACCCATGTACTTAGGGCCTTCCGAAAGCAATTTGTCATCAGGGGCCTGGTCGTGCACTGTGGCCCATTAATTGCATGACTGAGCCCCTCTCATATTGGTAGCTAGCACTGAGCACCACCTAGCTAACACTGAGCCATACGGGATGTAGAGGAAGAGAAGGAAGAGAGGAGGGGGCATGATCTTCAGACAGCCTCTGACTCTCAACATCCTCAACAAACAGACAGGAGCTCAGGGGAGCTACACAAAAGGGAGGAAACTTATGTGGTTAAATGTGTACATTTTGACCAGCATGTGTGTGTGTCTGTATGTATGTCAGTGTGTGTGTTTGTAAATCTGTATGTGTGTCAGTGTGTGTATCTGTGTATCTGCACATGTGTCAGTGTGAGTATCTGTGTGTCTGTGTATCTGCATGTGTGTCAGTATGTGTATGTGTGTGCCTGTGTATCAGTGTGTGTGGCAGTGTATATGTATATGTACATGTGACAGACCGCCTGGCATGCCGACCGGTTGTCTCCATCAGTAGATGCTCCTAGTGCTCACCGAGGGCTCCAAACACTCCACCAGACACCATCAGCACCGCAGTCCCCACGTCCAGCGTTACAGCCTGGCTGGGAACTCGACATCCTCCACCCACCCTGGACCCAAGACCAGGATCCAGCTTCCAGTTGGTGAACCTCTCCTACTCCCGAGAGCGAAGCAGGAACAGCTCTTAAAAGAGCTAGTGATTATAATCCCAAGGGATTACAATCCCTCCCCTCTGCCTGTGAGATAATTAAGGCAGATAATGCATTAACTGAATTATCTCACAGGCAGAAATACACACATTTTTACAAAGTCTAATAAGTACCCCAAAACAACATATCCCCTGATATCCCTGATCTGGGTGAACAACATATCCAAAAATCACCCAGATCAGAGCAGGGGTTCAGGAAATTCCTGGAATTCTCTTTTTGACCGACCGCTCACATGGTTTCATGCCCAAAACAGTTCCAGAGAATTCGACTCCTGTTTGAATAATCGAAGTTCCCTGGAAGGTAACTGTTCAGCAGTGTTCGTGCCATCGCGTGTCCGATTTGAGTTCCATGAACTCGACGACAAAACACAGCTAAACACGTTCGACCAAATAAGATGGCCGACGCCACATGTTTGAATGTCAAATGGCGGCCACTTCGACTGTAGCCACTTTGAAAGTTCGAATCTGTTCCAGTTAGAAGTCCAAGAGGCAGAAACAGTATCTTTAACCCCCAGTTCACCACAGGGCCATAGTCACAGGGTAGGAGGCTGGCAAACAGACCCCTCCAAAAACCAGTGGCGAGGTCACTTTTGACACATATCTCCCTCCCCAAGGGTAGACTAACCAGATATCTGACCTCCTGTCGAGTAGCCCATCCACAAATAAATACAGCTGGATAATTGTGAGGGATGCCAGTTCCAGGATCAAGGACCAGGGGAGGCCAGAGGCCAACTGCGCTCTGCCCACTTTAGCCACAGTACATATATCTCAGCATTCAAATGCAAACCCTACACACAAAAACATCCCTGCATTCGAAGGTCAACACTGCATATTAACACACCCCTGCATTTAAACTTTAACACTACAAGCACACCTCTGTATTAAAACACTAACATTATATATAAATACACTCTCTATTCAAAACCCAACAGTACACACAGATGCACACCTGCATTCAAACACCAACACTACACACACCACTACAATCACACACACACACACACTCCATATAAAAACATGCTTACATTCAAACACACAAACACTGTTCAGTGCTGAATACAACTGCAGATCTTTTACCTGCAGCATGCGCACACCCTCCCCTTTTTCCCCAGACCAGACCTTCTGTGGCTGCACATCAATCACAGAATTCAGCAATGAGAACTCTTTGCAAGGCAGGTGCCCTGAGCCATTCCCTGCCTCTTGAGTTAAGCTCCAATATACAAAGCAGCCAGGAAGTAACATGACCAGTTGTCTGACGAACAGCCAAGGGGGTGTAAAAAAAGTAAATGTATGCACTTAAAAAAGTGGACACACTCTACAGACATAAAGCACTACAACAAGCTTAAGTGCTTTTGGGGTCTGGTGTGTCCTGTTAACCATCAATGAGCTGAGCTGTAATTCAACTTAGTTAAAATTTCAAAACAGAAAGGTCCAAGGGAACATTTTTCCTTAACTGCTTTTTGTGAATAGCTCAAGATAAAACCTGATTTCATGCTATGAATATTCTTCATTGAATTTGGTCACCTTTAATAAACTCAAAGTGCTCCTTGGAATTATCATGGAATATGCTCATGTTAAGAGTTTTCCTTAACAAACCAATTTCTCTTTTTGCACAATTATTGCCAACAATATAGGAATATTGTTAATTATCTGTAGCCTTGTTAATGGGGTTAACTATAATTTATGATCACAGGTTTTGTAGTTGCAATTAAATGTTTATTTTCTTCAGACATGAAGTCTAAAGTTTTCAGTTCGTGAACATTCCAAGCCCACAGAAACATTATTTTATTTTATAGAGTTAAGAATCTAAAAAAAAAATCAAATACAAATTAAATTACAAATTAAATAGAAATAAAAATAGGAAAGATTAGAAAAAGACGAGAAACATAATATTGATTTCAGCTACAGAAAAAATTTAAGTATGATTAATATTCAACATTTTCATTTAACTCATGGGGCTTTTATGTTAAAATTAACAACTTTAATAAACCTTAAGAATCACACAAATTGGCTTGTGTAATCATAGAAAATTCCGAGTGCTCAATAATACATTCAACAGCAAAGTTGATTGGTTTAATATAACTGCATGAAACCATAATGCAATTATAATTTTCTAATTTGATTTAAAGAAAACTAAACTGCCGTTTGCTTGAAAAAATATATATAATATAAAATATGAAGTTGTAAGCCAGCTCGCAGTTTGTTGTATATTAACAATACTTGCAAAGATTATTTTACTCATATTACTAATGTTCAAGATATGCTTGTTAGAAAATAGTGGCTTATCAGAAAATGAATTATTTGCATGTCCAGGGGAGAAAAATGTGTAAAAGGTTCAAGACAAACAGTTCACAAAACTGTCTGTGCCAAGAGTATGAAACTTACTTAAATTAAATATTACAAAATTACATCATTAATCATACACTGAAACCTAAATAAATAGTTCTGAATATTACAATAAAGCATTGCTACATACACAATTAATGCAGAGCAATCCTCCTCCATGGCGCCAACATGCTGGCTTTGTCATCAAAGTGCCGGTGTTAGAACAGAGTGACATCACATAACTTCATGCCTAAACTCCCTAGCCTGTGCTAGCAGCAACAGTTATAGAGTTACCATAGCAACCACAGTGCATGAGCAGAGAGATGTTTTGTGCGATGTCTCTTTTGCTCTCCCTGTCTCTCAAGTCCTTGCATTGAGGGTCTGCCAAGGAATTGAGAGACAGATGGATGAATTTTTTTTTTTTTAAATAGGTTGTTCTCCCAATATGTAGATGTGATAGCAAAACTGCTAGCACAATGTATCGATAAGATTAAAAGCATTTCTAAAAGAGCTACAGTAGTTTTGCCCATGTCAGGCTCCCTTTAATTGCTTCATTCTTCTAACTGAATTACAGATATAATACATAAAAAATGTCTGTACTTTTGGATTCAAGCTGGTTGAAAGAGATTGCCAAAACTGGGTATGCCGGTGTCTTACCTAGCATTATCTTTTATTTGTTCAGGGAAGCACTGATTTAGGATAGGTTGGGGAATGTGTTAAGTGAGATTAAGCAATACTGAGAAGTTCCACATGTATCCCCAGAGCTAAAACCAAAAACCAGATAAATATTCTCTTTCTTATTATAGGCATGATTCTAATCATAGTAATCAAGTTGTGTAAACCAATTGTATTGCTTCATGGTATATCTCCCCTTGATTATCCCATAATCCTATTTCTTGTGAGAAAGACTTCATAAATGACATTCTGCCTCACTTGTTGTTGTTGACTTTTTTATTGAGTAGCATCAGCTTGCCAGCCACCACCTCTAACACTCACATTACTGCCATATGACCACATCCCTTCTAGGTCTACGGTTTAGGAATCTCCAGGTTTTTTACATTATTATTATGTTGAAATTGGAAAATAATCAAATTATGGTACATGTAGATGGGCTTATTGAATTCCAGACATTAAAAATGTTGCCTTGTTAACTGATGATTCATGCGCTCCAGAGTTTTCATTTACATAGTTTTCATGACATAGTTTTATTGATTGTGTCATTTATGTTGCCCCAACATTGGCCAGCCTCTGACTATTTTACCTGTCACAGACTCTATATTTTATCCATACTAGATTACTCATGTTAAGCCTAAACACTCTAAGGAACAGTGGCATGTATCTGTTTTTTTTATTTTCTTATTCTCATCTATTCTCTGCAAGAAGTTAGGTAGTCCAGATTGTCCCAGTAAGAACAAGAAAAAGGCACTCACATTCAAATAGTTTATTCAAACATCAGATCCAGAATGACTGACACATTTCAGATCTCATCAACACAGGTTTACAAGCCTGCTTTTTAATAACTATTTTATACCCAGTAGTATTATTAGGAATTTTCCTAAAATTATGCAGATGTCCTCTTACTCTTTCCCTCACTATAACTTTGAGTACAAGATAGATTAATAGTGATATCACTATCGTGTGTGCAATTCATATATATTTAAGACACAGATTATCTGTTGCAAAAATGCTTTCGCAATTCACCACTAGGTGCAAAGTCCCAAGGATCTGAAAGAGTAGGATATATTTTCAAGGGATGCTAAAAGAAAGAATAGTTAAATTGCACTGTTGGAAATGAGCAGATGTGATGTTCCATATGTTAAGTGTATAGACAGACCACTCCTTTTACAATAACATTTTACATTTTTATTTTACTCACATTAGTTATTTTTGTAGCATTCATTAAATCTTATAGCTTGGATTAATGTATTCCAAAACTGACATATGCTTGCGTTTAATTGGGACAGATAAATCATGTAATCTGTTGATACAGTGAGCTCTCAGCAATGCATTGAACAATATGATTTGGAATGTTTTAAAAGAAAACACTTGGCAAGAAAACTAAGACAATGCTCTTTTTTTCTGAACCTTCTCTCCCCTAAATATAAATGTGTTCTTTCCATCTACCTTCAGCTTTATCAGCTCACCAAGTCTGCTACTAGCTATTACTATTGTGCTTTCATCATACAAAATAATCAAAATCTGGGCTTTTAATATGATGCTAATACGTTTTTTTACAAATGCTTAGCAGCCATTAATTTCCTTCATTTAACATGTCCAGGGATTTTCTGCAATACGTTAAGAACTAAAGACTAGCAAGTAATGACATTACTGCTTTGTACTTCTTTTATCAATTCTATTGTGGGCATCTTTGGATAGTATGTACCGGTTATTAAAAGGCAAATATTGATTTTGTTAATAAAATGTAGAAGTCACTTTACTGTTATTTACTAGACCAAAAATTATAAAGAATTAACAAATATGCAGATTTAAGGTTTTAGGCAGACATAGTATAGAAATGTCAGCTCAGCTATTATTAAATCTAATAATTTGCAGTTGTGCAACATCCAGATATGTAAAACAGAAATTCCCAACCCTGGCCTCTATATCATGTGGTGACTCCTTAGGGGATAAACTACAAGATGGTGATATGTAAAATCAGCTCAATAGGCAATCTGGGTTACAATAGAAAGCCAGGACAAAACAGAACAAGAGGGGTTGCCCTCACCTTTATTGTCTGTGTTTCCATGTATTATTATATATCAGTAAATACAATATTTTACATCTACCATTTGATTGTAGCTCCTTGTGTGGCTTCTCTGTCCATTTGCACCAAGCAAATGCTCCTGAATACTCATTATGCAGTCAAGGCAAGCCTATTGTGCATTGTTTGGGCCTGGAACTCTGACTGTGAGAGGGACCTCTCTAAGCAAGCAGGAAGATCAAAAGATCTCCCTCAATGGCCCTGAGCCCCCTGAGTTCACCTTCTACTGGATCATCAGGGATCCACCTTACTATCCACTGGCCCACCAGGAATAATACTCCCTCCCGTTGAATAGTAAGCAGAAGAGGGGAAAAGTAAAAAAAACGTACACACACGCTGAAAACATCATACACACAACACTAATTCCCCCAACTCAACCATACATGAACAACACTCAAAAAATAGAGCCAGGGCTCTAGTAAAGCACTGCAATCTGAAACTCTGTCTAGGGCCTTGGGCAATAAATATGGCCCTGCCCAGTAGCTATTTGTTCCTTTTTTCTGCATACTTGCTCGATTGAGAAGACAGATTTACAACTGAAACAAGTGAGAATCATCTCTAATTACTTCAGCACAGCAGATGTGTTTTATGCAATGGTGCAAATTCCAGAAAAGTGACAGTTACACTTTAACACATCACTGTCCACTGAACCTTTGCTTTAGTTTGGACTTTAAGTAACTCCAGGCATTTAACCCCTTAGCACGCTAGACAAAATTTTCCATCATGGCTGTCCTACCTTAAAGGACCCATGATGGAAAATTTGTGTCATTTACAAAGATTTACTTCAGATCGCTGCAGTTGCAGTGATCATGGGGTTAATGCTGCTGCAGTCTGCCTCAATGTCCGAGGCAGACAGGCAGCAACCAATCTCTCTGTCCCAGAACATGTGATCATTGTGACAGTCAATCACAGTGATCACGTGTGCTCCAGGGACTTCTGATTTTCTTCCCTCCACCTACCTGTAAGCATATCAATAGAGAGAAATGGATCATTGCAAATCTGCTTCTCCCTGCAAAAAAAAGTTAGTTAGCATAAAATACTACCTCGCTTTACCCTGCGCTAATTTTTTTTAACTCTTTCAATGCCCTTTGATCACTGCTTGCAGTGATAAAAAATTTAAAAAAACGATCACAGTATTATCTTTTATTTATTTTTTTTCACCCCAGGGGCTAAAGTTATTTAATTAGTTTTTGAAATAATTATAAATTATTTATTTATTTATTTATTTAGCTTACCGTATATACTCGAGTATAAGCCGAGTTTTTGTGCTGGAAAACCCCCACTCGGCTTATACTCGAGTCAAGGAATAGATCACTTCCTTATTGTATAGTACAGGAATAGATCACTTCCTTATTGTATAAAATTACAACACATGGGCCAATATAGCAATACAAAAAACACATAGCTATTTATCTTACATCTAATACATGCTCAGTTTATATAGCATTTTCTATTACATTTTGGGGTTTGCTAGGGTTGCCTAGCCAGTGTTTCTTTTTGGACAATTTCAATTATTCCAATATTATACTTTGCCTCCATTGATAATTCAAGCATCAAAGATCTATCTATTTTCTTGTACTAATAATTAACACATAATGCTTACCCTTGAACCTTTAACATAAAACAATATTTACCAAAAGCCTGACTATTTGTGAGTGAGCTGTCTATGATATATTTTATCTGTTAGTATATGTGTGTGTGTATATATATATATATATATATATATTTATATATATATATATTAACAAAGTATTGTGTATCCATAAGACCCACTAAGGCATATTACCATATTGAACAAAAGACTTCTGACCATGCTGTAATCTAGGTTATATCTGGAGAGTGTTCTTCACCTCTAGATATCCTCTTTCTATAATTATAAAGCACTGTAGAATATGTTGGTGCTATATCAAAGCTAACTCTAATAATATTACTAATATTAACAATAATAATGCTAATAATAAAGCAAGCTATAATCTGTTCAGGCAAACTATTATAATATCATTCATTCCCATCTTGGTAGTGTACCTGTTTACAGTTACTCTTTTAGGTACAAACAAACATGTTACCAATACATTATATTTCAGCTAAAAATAGAAACTATTAAATTATCAATTGCCCATAAGGTAACAATACAATGCCATACTTACAGTAAAGCAATTAATCTTTCTGTATGCTTTCCCTACTGTACATCTTATTTTTCATCCTTAAAGAATGACAATAAGACTTGGACAGCTTATTTCTTTTGCCAGGTAGGCTTAAATGAATTTTGTCAGCAATTTATTGAAATGCTTTGTTGAACCTTCCTTAAAGGAAACTGAAACATTACGTTTTGATGAATGACACAGTGTTCTGAGACACATCACAGTAAAGGTGTGGAACATGGGAGCTTGCTCTGAAAAATATTGGAAAATGAGAACATTATTGGTAATATGATAATAATAATCTGATAGAATGGACTTTGAGTCATGTTTTAGAAGTAAAGTAGAATGTGTTCAATAGTATTATGACATATAACTGTGGGTTTCTATGACAACAATCAAATAATTTTATGAAATATTGATTCTCACGTAAACATATGTTTGAAAAAATGCAGTCAATTTTTATTTTTTCAAGAATTTGATTATTGTTTCTTTTGTAGTCAACTCTCATTTAAATTGCACTCTTCTTGTTTTAGAAAATAAGCTATTGTGTTTTGGTGCATTGTTGATATTTTATGTCAATTTCTCCAAACGTTTAGCTAAAATGATGGATAATATGCAATATTTATGACTGTACCCTGCTGATACAAAAATGGATAATGTTGATTTTCTGCAAACAATCTAATAGAACACTCAATTTAAGTTATTGAACAAGAAACTATTTTTAGAGATAACACCATAAACATTAATAGAAAATATAAATAAATAGATAGATAGATTAGATTACTTTCTGAAAAGTAGAAAAAGTAGATGTTGGACCGATCAAAATTGGGCCATTCAGGTGGGCATACAAATTAACAAAATTTGAGCTGAAATGTAGCAAACTCATGAACCAAACTAAATCACAAAATGGTATACTTTGGTTTTGCAGATATTTATGACACCTATAAATCTTTAAGATGGGTTTACTTTCACAGGAAATGTTCTTTAGTAATATCAGAAGTCTCAAGGTTAGCTATCACTGGTATTCAGAATCACTAGTACAGGAGGAAAGTATTAATTGCTAAAATTTGATAGACTAGGTGGCGGAACCAGCCTCGCCACTGGGCATTGGAGAAGACTGATTGCCAGCCTCCTGCCATGGGATTATGGCCCCTGGTATGTATTGCCCTTTAAGGAACAGATTTGGGGCTTATGGACTTATATTGGACTGTGTATAGCCCTTTAAGAACTGTAACTGTATTTTTTTAACAAAAAAAAACAAAACACCTGCATCCGAAGTGCCATGCCAAAATTGCAGATCCTTTCCCAAAGTACTTAAAGGGCCAGAAACAACACAATAAAAATCCATTGTGCCCAAATATAGTTCTTATAGGGCCATACACAGTCCAATACAAGTCCATAAGCGCCAAATCAGTTCCTTAAAGGGCAATACACCCCAGGGGCCATAAACACATGGCAGGAGGCTGGCAATCAGTCTTCTCCAATGCACAGTGGCTAGGCTGGTTCCACCACAGACTACATTAAGAAGCCTAAACAAACACTCCAAGCCCAATAGCCACTACAGAACACTGTAGCAGTTATGGTGCCAGGAGTACATCAATGTCCCCTACTGTTAGCGGCTACACTGTTTTACAACTGTTTGATTTCTTATCTGCCAAGCACTGTTATCTGGTCTGCCAAGCACTGTTCTCTCCCTCCACTTCAGCCAATTCTTTCAGCAAGTGAGGTAGTAATTAATTGCTTATTCTAGACAAACTAACAAAAGCTCCTGCTTAGCAGCTTCTAGCTTTCCATTGTCTATAGTGGAAGGTATGGAGTGGTACCCAGCAGATCGCAGATAATGGGTCAAACTGTTCTAGAATGGTTTGACTACTTTCAAAGGCAGCGCACTTCTGGCACCATCGCCAGGACAACATTCTGTAGTGGTTATTAAGCTTGGAGTGTTCCTTTAATGTACCTAGTTTTTTTTTTTAGCATTTTGTGGGTAACATGTACTTTTGATCCATTACACTATCTATCTATACATTTCTACAATATTCCATATGTTACTTTTTAATTATTATTTAGCATCAATGTCTTTTGTTTCAATCATCTTATTGCAGTTTACAACGTAGTAAGAGATTTAAAGCATTTTGTTTACGTGGTCAAAAGTCAGGCGTATGGTGCTTTTTAAATTAACAACGCTTTCATACACCATGGAGCACATACACATTTTACATGAAGAGAAGATCCTGCATCAAAAAAAAGTGTTTACAGTTTTACTGGTTAATGAGACACTTAAAAGCATAGCAGGATTTAGAGAGCATTGATTAACAAGTGCAAGCCAGGTAGGTCAAGTACATCTCAAGTTACATGTCTAGGCAGAAACAAATTAACAATATGCTTCAATTTGATGCTTCTGCTTTCTAGTAGAAATCATCCAGTAACAGGAATTTCAGAGACTCTAAACAATATCAAATTTTGTGCATGTATTTTAAAGTCGCATGATTAACAATTCTAGTTCTAGTGCTAAAATGTGATATTTTTTTTTTAGTTATCATCAGTTATTTGAAGTGAAACTGAAAGGGTTAATTTCACTAAGTCAATTTAGGCATCACATGTATGCCATAAAATGGTCTCTCTTATATTTAAAACCACAATGGAATCACATTGTGGTTTCCTCTGGAGTTATACCAGTAAGCTAATAACATAACTTTGTGGTAAAGTAGAAAAATAAAAAATAAAAAAATACAAATAAAAAAAACACCTTTTCAAGCAGCCTTTATTGTGTCTATGAAATGTTTGACTTCTGAAATGTGTCAATATTTTTCAACTTGGGGCATTGTGAATAAGATTTATTGTTTCTCACACCAATCTGTGTTTTTGTGCTGAACATTATTTAAAGACGTTTATTAAGGGGCATTGCCTTCTCATCACATCCATTGTGTAACGAGAGTTTACATTCCTAATTGTAGTTCAATGAGTATGTTCCGATTAGCATTGGTAATATTAATATGTTGCGACCCTATAATTATTTAACAAGCAAGAAAATGAAGCAAATTTAGGGCATTCTTAAGAAGAATCTGAATAAGTATATGCTTATAATCATTAGGTTCCCCTTCCAAACCAAATATTCTTTTCAAACTTTTTTTAATTTTATACTCACTCCTGAATTAACAATGTGGGGTTTTCTTTTCTATTACTGATCGAGCAATATATGATATAAATACACAGATACACAAACAAACATACATGATTGTTGATAGGTAAATATAAAAAATATTTATCATCAAGATTTGCAAAATGGAAAATTAAGTAAAACATGTATGTGTTGATTATATACATGTTGGTGGACTTACAAATTCATTAAAAATGGATACACATGGAACTTATATTTTCTTTAATATTTAACTAAGGGTAAGAAAATACATTAACAGTTTAAAATATAGGTAATGTATTTATGATGTAGCAAACTAAACCAAAATTACAGAGGATACAGTTGTAGAGCTACAAAACAGAAACTATAATAACGTTATATAGTATGACACACAGGTATGTGCACTGGCAACATTATACGCATGGAATGCAGATGAATAATATAGCCTTGAGGTGGCTCCGCTTAGAATTGAGGGTGGTTGATACAGGATTCCTCCACTCCTGATGACAATCACCACACCAATATGGAAGGCAGGACTCAGGGTATATTTCAAATATGGATCTGATTTATTTAATATAACAATCATAAAATACAGCAATTGATCCTACGCGTTTTGTCCATAACAAATGAGACTTCTTCAGAGTCCTCAATAAAATATTTAAAACAATAAAAATAAAAAACAGCAAAACAAGTAATCCTAAACAGGAAAAAAACAGCATTACAAACAATTGTAAGAGTAGGCACCCTATGGCGACACCGTTCGTCTGCATTCCATGAGTTCAATTCTGCCAACTCACATGGCTGTGTCTCATACTGTATTACACTATTAAATTTTCTGTTTTGTAGTTCTACAGCTGTGTCCTCTGTATTTGAGGTTGTGTTTTCTGTTTAAAGAGATACTTTCTGGGATATCCTTAGAGGAAGCTGTATATTTTTATTGAGATTAGTAGTTTTTACCACACAATTGTCCTTTTTTGTCTATATATACATATATGATATATTGTTTATATATATTATGAAACATTACTTATAAATGGCAAATAAAATGTTATACAGATATTCCTTTAATAGTTGTAATGTTTGTGCGACTGGAAATTATTTTACTTAAAAACCTTAAAGAAAAAAAGACAAAAGCAGTTCATGAGCATTCAAATTGAAAATTATGCAAGGTTCATTGCCCAGTGCTAACAATATATCAACAACATGCTGGGACAGCACTCAACCAAAATGTCAAATTTAAAATCAAAGACCTAGGATTTATTCCAGACCCAAATTAACAAATTTCAAAGATGAAAGTGTTTACAGAACAAATATATAGCAAGACACATTGGTCTATAATGACTTTAGTGCTACTTGCCTTTCCCATGAAAGTTCCAACTGTGCAGTAATGTTGGAGATACAATGTGACATTTAAATACATTAAATTGGAAGTGTATACTTATAGACTAAATAAACCCAAGTAGTACTGCTTGTTGGATTCCATTTCAAAATATATTTGCAAGTTTCTCATGAAAGCTTATCATAAATATCCTTATAATTTTAAAATATAAATACTAAACTTTAATAAAAAATAATATTTTTACTTCTTATAATTGTGGCTTTAGTGCACGCTGTTCTGCTATAGAATCAACTGGACATCTGCTTCTTATGCTGATGTACTATAACTCCAATGATTCTCTGTCAGAAAAAGTGTGGAGGAAAGTAACAAAGGACTTTGTTATACAACAATGCAATCATGTGTGGATGAGGGCTCAGATTAAAACTGTACTGGTATGCTCATGTTAATTTCAAATTTCATTGGAATGTAAAATAAATTAACAGGAGACAAGTTAACATTATACAGATATGAACAGGGCAAGTACAAACATTTATCTAGTAAACACTTTCATAAACCTTTTCATTAACAGGACTGTGTCACGTATCCATCCTCTCTATGTGGAGATTGTAGTGAAGGTTACCTTCCTGAGAGTGATGGAAGTGCCGCCCAGTGGTCCTGCGCCGTGATACCTGACTTACGTAACATTTCGGTAGATGCCGTCCGCTGCGGATCCATGCCATATTATAGCTTCACGGGGTAATGACGATGCCGATGTGCATGTGACGTCACGCAAAAGATGCACACACTTTTTAGGGTCAAAGGTGAGGTAAGGCCAATCAGATTTGCAGGAGGATTATTTAAACTCATTTTTTCTTTCACTCATTGCCCTGTCGTGGTTTCCTTTTGCTGGTTACCCGAGAGTGCGTTCCTGATCGTATTATTTTTGGTTCCTTTTGACTTCCCTGATTTCTGGTATCCTTGACCTTTGGCTTTTCCTCATCGATGTTTCTCATTCTGTATCCCTGACCTCGGCAAGTATTTTGACTATTCTTAGGTACGTTAAATCCGGCCATTCTAAGGTCCGTTTAGACAATATCCTTAATCCTAGGTGTGATATTATTTCTGCGTGCTGGATCAATTAGTAATCCTGACAGACTGTACAAATGACAAAAAGGATGCCCATTTAGAGTTGTAAAAAGGCTATTTTACCTGTGGTGGAAGAAGGGTCCGCTACTGTAAGAACAATAAAGATGTGAAATCTTTTTCCTAAAGAGGTTGTTTCATCGGATTCTGTACAATTTTTTAAACAATATCTGGATGTTTTTTGTTTTTTTTAAAGAACGGAATACTTCAGAAAAATATATTTACTATGGGAAATAACAGCTTGTTGATTCAAGGTGAAATATTTAGAGTCAGGAAGGATTGTTTCTCTCAATTGTGGCAAAATATGAAATAGTTTTTTTTAACCTTATTTGGGATCAATAACAAAACTACAGATGTGTGAAAAGTTGAACTAAATTAGCTTGAGGCCTTTATCAGCCTATATTAACATGTAACTAACATTAAAAAAAAAAAACACTTTTGTTATTATGCATTTCTAACTAAGTTGGTCTTGGTGGACAAACAAATTGACCCAATTTTGTACTCTCACATATCCTAAGGGACTGTGTATTTTATACTCTTATATAGTTAAGGCTCCTGTAAGACTAAGCACACAGTGGCAATATAGCATAAGTTATGTGAAAATTGCCTGCAAAGACCTTTGAAATATAGAGGTTTGTGCTCGCTTGTTAGACTATTTAAATATAAAACATAATAAGCATAATGAATTTAATAAAATTTCATTAAGTTTAATTAAAAAAAATAATATATATACATATATATATATATATATATATATATATATATATATATATATATATTATATATATTTATTAGTTAATACATTGCTAAACACAAATATACACACCAGTCAAGCCATAAGACTTGCTTTTCTCACAGAAATCTCACTTTAACAGTGATCTCACTACTGCAAGGGATTCTGGATAGGCATATGCAAATGAACTCAACAAAGAACCAAATTTTTGCCTCATAATTCCACTTTACACATGGATTCTTTGGATTATGTGTTTGCTGTATACAACAGCTTTGAAACACAACTCATGAAGAGGAGCAAAGCCAATGAACCACTCATGGACAGCTGTTTCATTACACAACTCTTTGATATATATATATATATATATATATATATATATATATATATATATATAAAGAAAAAAGAAAGATCTCTTGCACTCACGCTTTAATAGTCCCTTGTTTGCCGGGTGCTAAGCCAGGGCTTAGTTATCCAGAAATCCAAAAAGGTGGCAGCACTCATGGAATTAAAAGTCCTAATCTTTATTTGTTCATGTTAAAAAAATCAACGTTTCAGTCCTCTGTATGGGACTTTCATCAGGATCAAAACCAATTTTTTGATTTTTTTTAACATGAACAAATAAAGATTAGAACTTTTAATTTCGTGAGTGCTGCCACCTTTTTGGATTTAAATATATACATATATATACATAGAGAGAGAGATATATATAGATAGTGTAGATTGGATTAGTCATATTAGTCCAGTAGACAAGATGCCAAAAGACCAGAGTATTCTTCGGGTCTGAAAGAAGAGAGGAAAAATCTTGAAACCTTGTCTTTTAAGTATTATGTTTGTCCAATAAATATGGTATCATTGCATACTGTAATTCTCTGGTGTAAGTCTACACAAATTAACAAGCAGGTGGATATGTATCTCTGTGTATGTGATTTTGCATGTGTGTGTGATTGTATAATGGTATGCTGACAAATAAACATTGATTTTATAATTATGATCTGTATGAATACAATGATTGTATCATCCTACCTTATTTACAATGACAAACAGAAAAGCAAGTTAGCAGTATGTCAATGGATTTTAGGGTGGCTGGACGTAAAGAAGCATATAGTGAGAAAAAACACATGAGAACAGGCAAAAAAAGTTTGAAATGAGCTTAAGTCAAGGGATATAGAAGATCAATATAACAAAATAGTAAGTTAGGGTCAAGGGTAATGAATAAAGAATATCTGAAATGCAAGCTAAATCACTAAACAATTAAACTCTTATGGTATATAACAACCCTTAGGAGTACCATGACAAGGTATTTCTGGATATGACTCAAGTAGTATTTGACATATGCATAGTCACCCTCTTGGCATAGGCTTTACATAATCCATAACCCGCAAGAAGACTCAGACATCTTGTTTTGGGAAGAAAATATCACAGCTTTAATGATGTAAAAGATAAACATATAAGATTTTAAGGTCATTGTCAATATACTTAAACATTACATATTAACCCAAATTCCTTTAGCAATTCTGACCACGACAATGACCCACATCAATAATAATTTATATCACATTATAAGATATAAATAATATGTAAAACATAAATCATTGCCACTGAGGGCATGATTTTCCAGTTTTAAAAATGTAGGGGTATACCGAGATACACCCTACATACACCAGGTTCGGAGATACCAATGATCTCAAACCTACCAATACCATTCCAAACCTAACTGTTCTTAGCGAACTAAAACTATCCTACAGATGAACAAATGACCTACACCCCAACTTTTCTATCCATCGCCCGCCGCCCTGACCAAATGGGAGCTAAAACAAAGGGATGGTGGGACAACAACAGGTAAGTGAGGATTAATTAAGATGGCCCTTAATCTAAAATGGCCCCTATATATACTCCGATAGCAAATCTCCACCCCCAACTTTCTCTTAGCCCATCACAAACATTACCCACATTATATGCCTAGCAATGTCAAGGCCCATTCCCCTTAGATATGCTGCTCCATGGCCTACAGGATGGATGGTAGATGGCATCAAATGTTTTTTGACAAAATGTCCATGAGATACACTATCAAATGCCTAAAAAGGGAGCTTGAATTGAGTGATCTTCTTCAAATATGATGCCAGAATGACTCATATCATGTGACACGACTCTGGGGAGCTGTTGTAAGGCCAGCAGGTATCATAATTGGCATGGATTTTATCTCACCCTATTCATGTAGGCAGTAGAAACCCACTAGAAGCATACAATATGATCACATTCTTATGATTGCTATTGGTTAGAGGGAGGTAAGTAACAATTATTCAAGGGATTTGAGTTTGCCCATTCGACCACATAATTGTATAAAGTGTTAAGAATGCTCATTTTCTTAGCACTAAGGTAAATATGATGAAGTTGACTGACAAAGTAAATACTAAATTGTGGCGATTTGTTGTGCATGTGTATTTATGCATGTGAATGCACACATGTATGGTTTGTTAATATAAACTCGGATCGACATTCTGGTTAATAGATCTTGTAACTAAAGAGCAGTTCTCAAATAATTTTCTTTATGCTCCAGATCTGCCTTGTCTACATAAAGAAACAAATATACAATCTTTTTGTATGTGAAACTTTTCTGTCTCCACCTTTCTCATCACTTTGCAATCCACTGCACTCACTAATGGTTAATGCTGACCACGAGTTTTAGAGAGCTGCATAACTTCCACAGATTAAATGAGACATGGACAAAAGCTTCATTAACTCTGAACAGTCTGTTATTCTAAATATAGGATTTGCATCTATTTTGTTCATGAACTAATCTGCAAATAAATACAAGAATGGAACATTTTATAGGTGGATGGATGGACGGTCGGATGGACGGACGGACAGACAGATTATTTTACCATATTACATTTATAAACCTTTGTATTGCCACTTAAATTTAATTTTCAACATGATAATTTTATATAGATGATTTATTTAATTTTTCTTTTTTAAACACAATATGTGTACCATTGCACACAAACTACCAGTTAAAAATGGATGATAAATGTTATTTTCAGTGAGTAAATTGTGTAAGCCATGGATGGCCACAGGAACTAGTATCTTTTATTATTATTAGTGTCTTTTACATATTATATATTTATTATAGATCTTTATTTTAATAACAAACATACATTACATTATGTGCCTCTTGTACATAAGCAGAGAGAGGAAAAAGAAAAATAAGGCACAACATTTAACAAACAACATTAAACATATCCCTGCGGTATAAATCAAGGGAAGACAGAAGAGGCCTAGGCTTAATATGCTGATAAAGAATAAAAAAACCAAGTTAGATGTTAGCTGACTAAAGTATTTTAAGAGGATTAGAACAGTCATTATATTATCATAACCTTTATATCATCATTATTCATTCAATCCCCTGCTCAGATTCCTCTTGATTTAGTCTATCTATACCCATCTCCATTTTGATCTGAAAAACTAGCGGCACACCTAACTGTTAGCCAGCACAGGGCTATAACCGTCTTCCAATTTCTGGCTACAAGTAGTTTAGTGGCAGTCAGAAGATGGATAACAATAAACGAGTCTAAAACAAAAATTTTATATAAATTGATTTGGAATAGAAATAATATGGGATCGAATTGAAAGGGTTTTTTGAGTAGTTTTTGAATTTTAACATAGATCATATTCCAAAATAATTGGAGCGATTGATTCTCCCACCAGATATGGAAAAATAACTTTTTGGGCTTTGCATCTCCAGCATATGTCTGGGTCAGGGCCGGCGCGTCCATAAGGCGGCACAGGCGGCCGCCTTAGGGCGCACCGGCTCTGGGGGCGCAAAATTCCAGTGACCGGCAGGAGGGAAGTGCTCCCTCCTGCCAGGTCACCTCCTGGATCCCCGGCGCGGCGTGCAGCTGAGGGAGCTCTGATCTCTCTGATGTGCTCCCTCGCAGGCTGTTTGCTGATGACGTCATATTCCGGCTCCCGCGGCATCAGTAAGCAGCCTGCGAGGGAGCAGATCAGAGAGATCAGAGCTCCCTCGCCACCTCGGCATCCAATTCAGCCGCACGCCTCCCAGCAGCCCCACTGGACCACCAATGAGAGACCCACGCCAGCTCTCCAGGTAGGGAGGCTGGGTGGGAAATTTTAATTTAATTTAGATGATTAATTACTGTTAGTGTGTGTGTGCATGTGAGTGAGTGTGTCTGTCAGTGTGTGTGTGTGTGTGTGTGTCTGTCAGTGTGTGTGTGTATGTGTGTGTGTGTTTCTGTCAGTGTGTGTGTGTGTGTCTGTCTGTCAGTGTGTGTGTCTGTCTGTCAGTGTGTGTGTGTCTGTCAGTCAATGTGTGTGTGTATGTGTGTCTGTC
>OW240921.1:84682006-84743681 GCA_933207985.1 Pelobates cultripes | reverse complement strand
CAGTTTTTATTACCTTCTATGTCACCACACGGAGTGGTAGAAGGTCTACTTTAGCTGCGACGATGCTTTGTGGAGTGATGGCTTGCAGGACCATCTAATCCGTCAATATATACTACCCTTTTATAAACCTTACTGGAAATTATGTGTAAAAAAAAAATGTGTATAGAAACATAGAAACATAGAATGTGACGGCAGATAAGAACCATTCGGCCCATCTAGTCTGCCCAATTTTCTAAATACTTTCATTAGTCCCTGGCCTTATCTTATGGTTAGGATAGCCTTATGCCTATCCCACGCATGCTTAAACTCCTTTACTGTGTTAACCTCTACCACTTCAGCTGGAAGGCTATTCCATGCATCCACTACCCTCTCAGTAAAGTAATACTTCCTGATATTATTTTAAACCTTTGTCCCTCTAATTTAAGACTATGTCCTCTTGTTGTGGTAGTTTTTCTTCTTTTAAATATAGTATCCTCCTTTACTGTGTTGATTCCCTTTATATATTTAAATGTTTCTATCATATCCCCCCTGTCTCGTCTTTCCTCCAAGCTATACATGTTAAGATCCTTTAACCTTTCCTGGTAAGTTTTATCCCGCAATCCATGAACCAGTTTAGTAGCCCTTCTCTGAACCCTCTCTAAGGTATCAATATCCTTCTGAAGATACGGTCTCCAGTACTGTGTACAATACTCCAAGTGAGGTCTCACCAGTGTTCTGTACAATGGCATGAGCACTTCCCTCTTTCTACTGCTAATACCTCTCCCTATACAACCAAGCATTCTGCTAGCATTTCCTGCTGCTCTATTACATTATCTGCCTACCTTTAAGTCATCAGAAATAATCACCCCTAAATCCCTTTCCTCATATGTGTCAGGGTACCTGTTGGTGATGTATCCAGGGAGGACATCCTCTCTGCTTAGGGGCTCCCTTCCCCTAGCATTTCGGCATATTTCGGCCGTTTTCGCGCCGGCCGCGCTAGCTCCTCCCCCTTTTATGACGCGACGGCTAGCGTCGACGTCATGACGTCTGCATTTGCATAAAGTGCCGGGAACCGCTATTCCGGACCTTTTGGGGGCGTGGTCTCTATTTAGGTAACAGGGTATTTAAAGGAAACCTTTACTACTGCTCATTGCCCTGTCGTGGTTCTAGCTTGCTAGTCACTCAGCGCGTTCTTTATCTTGTGTTTCCGGTTTTGACCCTTGCTTGTCTTTTGTCCTGTTGTCCTCTCCTCTCCTTTGACTCGGCTTGTATCTCGCTTACCTGTCCTCCGGCTCCCTTGACCTCGGCTTACCTTTTGACTATTCTTGCTTTGTCCTTACGTTAGTCCGGCCATTCTAAGGTCCGGTATACGTACCTCCTTCTGTGCGCACTCTGCGTATTGGATCCCTGTCAGTATCCTGACATTACGACAGGGCCATGATGGATCCTGCAGGTGCTAGTCCTCCTGACCCCAGATTTGAGGCCATGGACCATAGAATGGACCAAATGGCTTTAGCGTTACAAACTTTGTTGACACGCTCCAGTACCCAGTCTGAAGAAATACGTTCCACTGCTAGCCACTCGCTAAGTACTGGTTTGGAAGTAGCCACTGTAGGCGCATCTTCCCATGTCACGTCACCATTACGATATGGGGGTTCGCCTGATGCTTGTCGTGGTTTTTTAAACCAGATAAGTATACATTTCGAACTACAACCCCGGGCTTACCCCACTGACAGGGCTAAGGTAGGCTTTATTATAACCCTGCTAATAGATAAAGCACTTAGATGGGCCAATCCCCTTTGGGAGAATGACAATCCTTTAGTCTACAACTACACTGCGTTTGTCACGGCTTTTAGAAGAACCTTTGACCCCCAGGGAGGAAGATTAATGCGGCCAGATCCCTGTTACGCCTTAAACAACAAGATAGGACCCTTGTAGAATATGCTCTAGAGTTTAGATCATTGGCAGCAGAAGTGAAATGGAACGAACAAGCTTTTATGGATGTATTCTTGAATGGGTTGTCTGATGAAATTCTAGATGAAATTGCCACAAGAGAACTTCCGGAAAATTTAGAGGATTTAGTATCCTTCATTTTCAGAATAGATGAACGCATGAGACAGAGGCAGAACACTCGGGAAAGAGTTACTAGACTTCCTGTAAGACTCGCTCCCTCATTTCAGAACCCTGACTCCTATAATCCTACTCCACCAGAACCTATGCAAATAGGTAATACTCGCTTATCTGAGGCTGAGAGACAGTACAGAAGAAGGGAGGGTCTCTGTTTATACTGCGGGCTGAGAGGTCACCTACGTCTTAGTTGCCCTAATCGTCCGGGAAACGCTCGCACCTAAGTTCCCTTAGAGGACGGGCCTTGGGTGTTTCATTACTGTCCTCTATGCATAATAAAAAAGACCATAGGCTTCTGATTCCTGTCTCTCTAGCTTGGGAAAAGGGGTTTATTGCTACGATGGCATTATTAGATTCTGGAGCAGCAGAAAGCTTTATAGACCAAACTTTCGCTAATAAGCATTGTATCCCATTCCAATTGAGAGATACACCCTTGGCCGTTGAGGCCATAGATAGTAGACCTTTATCTGAACCAGTAATATTCCATGAGACCGAACCCGTTAAGCTTACTGTTGGTATTTTCCACGAAGAGTTGATTTCCCTTCTGTTAATTTCCTCCCCGGCAGTCCCAGTGGTTCTAGGATATTCTTGGCTCAAGAGACACAACCCTCAGATTGACTGGGAGGGTGGAGAAATCGTTTCTTGGGGTATGGGTTGTAGGAAGGAATGTCTGCAGAGAGTTACTTCTGTTTGCCCCGTGAACTCTTATGCTAACACTTCTCAATCCACAGACGTTCAGATACCATTACAATATCTAGACCTCAAATCTGTATTTGACAAGGGTAAGGCGGATACTTTACCTCCCCACCGGTCTTATGACTGTTCTATTAAACTTTTCCCTGGTACTATGCCTCCCAGGGGTACGGTATACCCTCTATCCACCAAGGAAAACTTAGTTTTAGAGGAATATATCAAGGAGAATTTAGACAAGGGATTTATTAGAAAGTCTTCTTCTCCGGCGGGGGCGGGTTTCTTTTTTGTAGAAAAGAAAGACGGTACCTTACGTCCTTGTATAGACTATCGGGGATTGAACAAAATTACTATCAGAAATGCTTACCCTATTCCTTTGATTACTGAACTCTTTGACAGACTAAAGGGCTCGAGTATTTTTACTAAACTTGACTTAAGAGGAGCATATAACTTAGTGCGAATTAAACAAGGAGATGAATGGATGACAGCATTTAATACCCGTTACGGGCATTATGAGTATACCGTAATGCCGTTTGGGCTTTGTAACGCCCCGGCCGTCTTCCAAGACTTGATCAATGAAGTTCTTAGAGAATTCCAACATGAATGTGTAATTGTATATTTGGATGATATACTAATCCATTCTAGAGACATTAATTCACATCATAGACAAGTCAGAAAGGTATTACAGAAACTTTTACAACATGGATTGTATTGTAAATTGGAAAAATGTAGCTTTGACCAGTCTCAGGTAACTTTCTTAGGTTACGTAATTTCCAAAGACGGGTTTATGATGGACCCGACCAAACTAAAATCGATTTTAGATTGGCCTTTACCTAAGGGACTCAAAGCCATACAAAGATTTCTTGGATTTTCTAATTATTACAGACGTTTTATTAAAGGGTACTCCTCTGTTATCGCTCCTATCACTAATATGACCAAACAAGGAGCCGATACCAAAACCTGGTCTACTGAGGCTTTATCTGCTTTCGAAACGCTCAAACAGTCTTTTGCCTCAGCACCTGTATTAGTTCATCCTGATACCTCTCTACCCTTTTTACTTGAAGTTGATGCGTCTGAAACAGGGATAGGCGCAGTGTTATCCCAAAGACAAAGTTTAGATAAGCCGCTGCACCCTTGCGGTTTTTTTTCCAAGAAACTGTCACACACTGAAAGGAGATATGACATTGGTGATAGAGAACTTTTAGCTATCATTATGGCATTAAAGGAATGGAGACATTTGTTAGAGGGCACCGTCCTCCCAGTTACTATCTTGACTGACCACAAAAATTTATCGTATATGGGGAGGCCAAAAGATTATCTGCCAGGCAGGCACGTTGGTCTATGTTCCTTACACACTTTAATTATGTGCTTACTTACAGGCCTGGTTCTAAGAACACTAAGGCAGACGCTTTGTCACGTCAGCACGAACCTACCACCTCTACAGAGGATACTTTGTTCCCTATTATTCCTGAAGTCAATATTATCGCCAACACCAATGTCAAAATACACTCTCCATTGCTCGCTGATATTCAGAGCGAACAATCTCTTGCTCCCGAACGTACTCCTGTGGGCCGCTTGTTCGTGTCTCCCAAATTCCAAGTGGACATTATTCGCTGTTTCCACGATAGCAAGATCGCTGGTCACCCCGGCATCCACAAAACTTACTGCCTGATCTCAAAAGACTTCTGGTGGCCCGGTTTACGTAGGGATGTGGAAGACTTTGTCAAGGCTTGCAATGTTTGTGTCAGGAATAAACTTCCGCGGGATCTCCCTTGTGGTTTATTGCAGCCCTTAGTCGTTCCCAACAAACCTTGGGCTTGTTTGGCTATGGATTTTATTGTTGATCTACCAGCTTCCAATAGGCATACAGTTATACTCACGGTCCTTGACAGGTTTACTAAAATGGCTCATTTCATTCCCTTGCCTAAACTTCCGTCCTCCCCCGAACTGGCCGTGATATTTGCTAGAGAAATTTTCCGTTTACATGGTATTCCCAATGAGATTGTGTCAGACAGGGGTTCCCAATTTATTTCCCGTTTTTGGAGATCCTTCTGTTCACAGTTGGGCATCAAACTGAATTTTTCTTCGGCCTATCATCCTCAATCTAACGGAGCAGCCGAACGCACTAACCAAAAAATTGAGCAATATCTACGTTGTTTTGTTTCTGAACACCAGGATGACTGGGTCGGTCTGATTCCTTGGGCGGAGTTTGCTCACAACAACCTTGTTTGTGGTTCCACTCATAATAGCCCCTTTTTCTTGAACTATGGCTTTAACCCTACTGTTCTTCCGTCGGTGTCTCCTTCCCAGGGTATACCGTCGGTTGATATTCATATAGCCAACCTGAGAAAGTTGTGGGATCAGACTCGACAAATTCTTGAACGTAGTTCCGCGGTGTTTAAGTCACATGCTGATAGGCGTAGACGTCCTGCTCCTATTTTTTCTCCGGGGGATAGGGTCTGGTTGTGTACCAGACACATTCGCCTGAAAGTTCCTTCCTTGAAGTTTGCTCCTCGTTACATTGGTCCTTACAGGGTACTGAGGAGGATCAACCCGGTTTCTTATTTGCTGGATCTACCTCCTACTCTACGCATCCCTAACTCTTTTCATGTGTCGTTATTGAAACCTCTTGTTTGTAACAGATTTTCCTCCCGCTCTGCTCCTCCATCCTCGGTCCGTGTGGATGGTCAGGAGGAATATATCATCAAGTCCATCCTTGATTCTCGTATTTCTAGGGGGAAGCTGCAATACCTCATAGACTGGAAAGGTTATGGTCCAGAAGAGAGGTCTTGGGTTCCTGGTATAGACGTGCATGCTCCTCGTCTTCTACGGGCCTTCCACGTTCGTTTTCCTTCTAAGCCAGGTCCCATCCGCCCGGTGGGCGTTTCTAGAAGGGGGGGTACTGTCAGGGTACCTGTTGGTGATGTATCCAGGGAGGACATCCTCTCTGCTTAGGGGCTCCCTTCCCCTAGCATTTCGGCATATTTCGGCCGTTTTCGCGCCGGCCGCGCTAGCTCCTCCCCCTTTTATGACGCGACGGCTAGCGTCGACGTCATGACGTCGGCATTTGCATAAAGTGCCGGGAACCGCTATTCCGGACCTTTTGGGGGCGTGGTCTCTATTTAGGTACAGGGTATTTAAAGGAAACCTTTACTACTGCTCATTGCCCTGTCGTGGTTCTAGCTTGCTAGTCACTCAGCGCGTTCTTTATCTAGTGTTTCTGGTTTTGACCCTTGCTTGTCTTTTGTCCTGTTGTCCTCTCCTCTCCTTTGACTCGGCTTGTATCTCGCTTACCTGTCCTCCGGCTCCCTTGACCTCGGTTTACCTTTTGACTATTCTTGCTTTGTCCTTACGTTAGTCCGGCCATTCTAAGGTCCGGTATACGTACCTCCTTCTGTGCGCACTCTGCGTATTGGATCCCTGTCTGTTTCCTGACATCCCCATAGCAGAAAAACACCCCCAAAGCATAATGTTTCCACCTGCATGTTTGATGGTGGGAATGGTGTTCTTGGGGTCATAGGCAGCATTCCTCCTCCTCCAAACCCGGCGAGTTGAGGTCAAAGAGCTAGATTTTGGTCTCATCTGATCACAATACTTTCATCCAGTTCTCCTCTGAATCATTCAGATGTTCATTGGAAAATTTAGACAGGTCTGTATGTATGCTCTTGAGCAGGGGGACCTTGCGGCCGCTGCATGATTTCAGTCCTTCACAACGTAGTGTGTTACCAATTGTTTTCTTGGTGACTATGGACCCAGCTGCCTTGAGATCATTAACAAGATCCTCCCGTGTAGTTCTGGGCTGATTCCTCACCGTTCTCATGATCATTAAAACTCCACGAGGTGAGATCTTGCATGGAGCACCAGACAAAGGGAGACTGATAGTTATTTTGTGTTTCTTCCATTTGCGAATAATCGCAGCAACTGTTGTCACCTTCTCACCAAGCTGCTTGGCGATGGTCTTGTAGCCCATTCCAGCCTTAAGTAGGTCTACAATCTTGTTCCTGACATCCTTGGACAGCTCTTTGGTCTTGGCCATGGTGGATAGGTTGGAATCTGATTGATTCCTTTTGTGGACAGGTGTCTTTTATACAGGTAACGAACTGAGATTAGGAGCACTCTCTTCAAGAGAGTGCTCCTAATCTCAGTTTGTTACCTGTATAAAAGATACCTGGGAGCCAGAAATCCTGCTGATTGATAGGGGATCAAATACGTATTTCACTCATTGACATGCAAGTCGATTTCTAACTGTTTTACATGTGTTTTTTTTTCTGTTATTCTGTCTCTCACTGTTAAAATACACCTACCATTAAAAATGATAGACTGATCATTTCTTTGTCAGTGGACAAATATTCCAAATCAGCAGGGGATCAAATACTTTTTTTTCCCTTACTGTATAATAACTTAAATAAAATATAGGTAAAATGATTAATATATTACACATTTGTGTTGTTTAATATATAAATATACAATTACCTGTTCACATTTACTAGACACTTACAGTTTAAAATAAATTTATAAATAAATCATGGTAGTCATCGTAAAGTTCCTTTTCCATTTTTTATGTTTTTAAAATAGCATTTCTTTGTGTTTTGAAAGCACATGTTCCCATTTATCTCTTTTTATTTTAGTAAACTATATTAAAAAATGGTTTCCAAGAGTTTCTAAAATTAGTTTCAAATGTCGACTTTAAGCATAGTTCAGCCCTAGCAGTGGTAGTTTAATATACCAATGTGCAATGAAATGTTTTATTATATGAATTGTAATGAGCAATAGGTTGTGAAGAAGTAGAAGCAGCATGAAGTTGAAGTTTCTTCAGGTTTCCCCAAGCAGTTCAGTTTATAGAACTTCTAATTTGCATTCTTCACTGTTGGTCCATTATTTTTTCCTGTTATTTTTGATTGAACTCTTTATTATATTTTCCATGCATCTGGTTTTAACAAGACACAAGAAATAAAGAAAAACTAAGTATTTGAATACAATAAACCATAGTGGCTGATATTATATTTAAAATAAAAGACAAATAGAACAGTTCAAAGTAAATACTATATTAGTGACTAAATTCACTGCAGCTGCAACAAACAGATTAAATTCATGTTAATCAATGCCTGAGTGAATTGCTAATTGCTAATAGGCCCTCCAATAGTTACTATGAACGCTCTTCAATTGATACATGGAATAGGGGAATATTAGAGGTGCATTGGCTAACTCTCTGGGTCTCATGACCCAGCCTGGTGTCTCATATACAGGCAATTCAGTGCTGCCACCTGACATTAAACCACTCAGTGTTTAGGCTACTACTGTGTAATTGTTTGGAAATATACCTTTAATGATGCATCTTCGCTAATTCGATCACAGGTTCTATTGACAATATGGGTGCATCCACGTCAAACGAGGAACTTACATCCAAAATGTGGAGCAGCCACATCATTTTTTGCAAGGTCCCGTGACTTTGAATCCACTTGAGTGTAGTTGCATCAATTCAATTATGAAGGAAGGGAACATTCTCTTCTACAGACATAGAGCACCAAACTCAAATACCTGGTGGCATCATTCTGAATGCAACATTATTTTCACTAGACAACATTCTCCTCATTCTCAAGAACACCAAACTTAAATGGCACAACCTTATGCCTTTCTTACATTAATTGGTTGGAGTCATGTCTGATGCTATGCACAAGCTTCAAAAATGTATGCAAGGGCCTGGACCTATATATACGAAAACATATCTATAGTTAAGTGCCCTTTCATTGTTTCGTTGATATGTAACTTTTGCAAACTGTTTCTAGATATATCCCCAATTAAAGAATGCATAATTAACTGAATGTATATTTTCATTGGAAGTACAGTGGAATCTCGGTTAACGAACGCCTCGGTAAACGGAAAATTCGGTTTACGAATGAGAATTCATAAAAAAAGCCTCGGTTTACGAATGTTTTTCACAATACGAAACAAGTGTCCCGGTTTATAGCTCCACCCCCTGCATACTGGAATCTGGGTAGCACGTGAGTGTGGAGAGGTTTTGGAGCCATTTGCAGCAAGTTTTGGAGCCTTTTGGAGCCATTTGCAGCAAGTTGTGGAGCCTTTTGGAGCCATTTGTAGCAGGTTTTGGAGCCTTTTTGGCGCATCTCAAGAGTGGAAAGGTAGGGAGCTGAGCTTAGTTGTTTGCATGCCTTTTATTGTGTGTTCTGCATTGTGGGGTGATTTCCATGCCAGCTCATGTGCTGTGCATGCCTGTTACTGTGTGTTTTGCATTGTGGGGTTGTTTTCCATGCCAGCTCATGTGCTGTGCATGCTTGTCACAGCTCATGTGCTGTGCATGCCTGTTACTGTGTGTTTTGCAATGTGGGGTTGTTTTCCATGCCGGCTCATGTGCTGTGCATGCCTGTTACAGCTCATGTGCTGTGCATGTCTTTTACTGGGGTTTCCATGCCAGATCATGTGGGTGTAAAGCATTTTTTTTTGCATACTTAGTGACGGTGGTGTCATGGCACCCAAGAAAGCAGCAGAAGCTGGGAAGAGGAAGAAGGAGATGATTCTGCTTGAGGACAAGAAAGAAATCATCAGGAAGCATGAAGGAGGAATGCGATTGACTGACCTTGCCAAAGAGGATGGAAGGAGTGCATCCACAATCGGTACAATCCTAAAAATGAAAGAGAAGATAAGATACAGCCAAGGGAGTCACCAGGATCTCCAAGCAACGGCCACCTGTTCTGGAGGAGGTCAAAAAGTTGCTCCTGCTCTGGATTGAACAGAAGCAGCGTGCAGGGGACTCAGTGACCAAGGCAATCATCTGCGAAAAAGCCAAGGCCTTGCACGCTGACCTCCTCAAACAACAGCCAGGAATGTCAGCAGATGCAGAAGGCTTCAAGGCCAGCAAGGGGTGGTTCAAAAGGTTCAAGACCAGATCTGGCATCCACGGTGTGGTCAGGCATGGAGAGGTTGCAAGTTCCAATGTTGCTGCAGCTGAGGAATTTGCTATGGAGTTCCTGGAGGTCATAGTTTCAGAGGGCTACCTTCCTTAGCAGGTCTTCAACTGCAACGAGACTGGACTCTTCTGGAAGAGGATGCCAAAGCGTACCTTCATCACAGAAGAGGAGACCTCATTGCCTGGCCACAAGCCGATGAAGGACCGTCTCCCCCTCCTGTTCTGCGCCAACGCCAGTGGGGACCTTAAGATCAAGCCCCTGCTTGTCTACCATTCAGAGAACCCATGGGCCTTCAAGAAACACAAGGTGAACAAGGAGCAGTTGAGCGTTTTATGGCAGTCTAATCCAAAGGCTTGGGTCACATGCCTCTTGTTTGTGAAGTGGGTCAATGCGGTTTTTGGTCCTGCTGTACCTTGTGGACAATAACCTGACACTCAAGGCCATGCTGCTCATGGACAATGCCCCTGCCCATCCTTCAGGCCTCGAGGAAGACTTGCTGGAGGACTTTAATTTCATCAAGGTCATGTTCCTTCTGCCTAACACCACCCCACTACTCCAGCCAATGGACCAGCAGGTCATCTCCAATTTTAAAAAACTCTACACAAGGGAGCTTTTCCAGCGATGCTTTGAGATGACAGATCGCTCAAGCCTCACCCTCAATGAATTTTGGAGAGAGCATTTTGACATTGTGAGCTGTCTGCAGATTATCACCATTGCCTGGGCCGGGGTCAGCCAGACAAACCTAAATTCTGCTTGGCGCAACCTGTGGCCAGAATGTGTTGTGAAACCTGCCTCCAGTGCTTCTGCACCTGCACCAGAGTCAACAGTGTTGGAGGAAATTGTTTCCTTGGGGAGGACAACGGGCCTGGAGGTGACTGAGGAGGATGAGCTGGTGGAGGAACACGACCGTAACCTAACCGCCGAGGAGCTGGTGGAATTGCAGAAGGAGGCGATGGAGGAGCAGACTGCATTTGAGGAGGAGGAGGAAATGAGTGTGGAACAGCTCTCTTCCACGGAACTCAAGGAGGAATGCCAAATGTGGGTAAACCTACAGACTTTTGTACAGCAGCACCACCCAGATAAGGCTCTAGCTCACAGACTTGTGAGCAGTTTTGACACAGACATCATGTCCCCTTTCTGAGGGATGCTTAAAAGGTGCCAGAGGCAGAAGACAATGGAAAGGTTCCTACAAAAACAGCCTAGACATGAAGAAGAACCTGCTTGTGTTAGTGCTGCCCAATTGCCCTCGTCCTCCTCATCTTCCAAAAAGTGTTAAAATTGTTTTGAAATTTTCCATGTTTTCCCTGCTGACGTGTGATTTATGTACAGTTGAAGTGTACTGTACATGTAACCAACAGTCTACCATGTTTTAAAAGTTGATGTGTGACGTTTTAAAACATAAAGTTGGATGTTTGAAATGTTATTGTTTGATTAATCATGTCCCTGTACAGTATTTATGCCTTTAAAGTGCACTTTATAAAAAGTTTTGAACAGATAAAATACTTTATTTGACTTTTTTCTCACCTCCGGAACGCATTAATTGGTTTTCAATGCATTGCTATGGGAAACCGTGTTTCTGTTTACGAATTTTTCGCAATACGAAACGTCCTGGAGAACGCATTACATTTGTAAACCGAGGTCCCACTGTATAGCTACTAAATAGTGATTATTAAATTTTTGTGTTAAATCCATTTTTATTAAGACAGTTTTAGAAACAGTGTGCCCTCGCAGGGGACATAGTGCAAATGCGGTTAACAATATAGTAAACAGTGATAGTGAAGCATAGGTATACTGATGTTTGCCTGCGCTGAGGCGAAATTTGCGTTAACTCTATCATAGTATTCAACAAGATAAACCGGTTTCCCATGCAGGGGAAGCATTATAGGTGGTGCAGGGAATTTTTAGGGTATGGTTTCAGCTTAGGAGTTAGATCAGTGATTATGGGGTATGAACCAAATTTCCCATGTAGGGGAGGTGATGCATAGTTATGGAGCAGTTTAGGGTGCAATATTTGCTTAGCTGTGGTACCTCGATATTTGCCTTTGCAGAGGCATAGTATATTCTAAATCCATGGTTGTTGTGATTGACCTGTTAGCCTAGTTTCCCTGTGTGTATACCTTGCATATAATATAAGATTCTGGCATTGCTGTTGTAGAGGCTCGCTCTTTACTTTCTTATTGCTTCATCTCTCCAGTTGCCCCCCCCCCCTCCCCTCTCTTCCCTGCAGGATCATCTAACTGGCTGTATTGATGATGTAAGCTTGGATCAGCTCATAGTGGGGCTGTGGGTAGCATAGCTGTCTATAGTATAAATATGGTGGAGTCAGTAGGTGAATTTGTGTGAGTTAGATAGGTGTGTATTGAATCTCGAGGCGTGCTAGGTGTCATCTGCGCCAAGTTGTCAATTCCTTGGTATGAAGGAAGTTGCATTTGTGGGTTTCGGTCCATGGCGAATGTCGGGCGGTGTCTGTCTGGGGTCTGTAGAGATGGTTCGAAAAGAAAAGGTGAGAGGAAAGAGGTGAACTAGAGGAGAAGAAAAATAAACCCTCCCGGGCTCCGCCCCCGGTCGCCGCCCCAGCCCACTGCGACCCCTAAGTCCTGTCGCACCATCTGTGTCTCATCTGTTCACATACTGTTTATGTGCCGTGCAGGTGTCGTACATGCCTGAGGAGATGTGTCTCAGCCAGTAGAACCATCGTTGTGTGTATGTGTCTCTCCCTGGCTTTCACTGAGGTCGCCTTTAGGTCCTCGAATTTCCTTGTGTCTTCCATCTTCTCCACCCATCGCTTGAGGGGGGCGTGATTTATTGTCTCCAGCATATGGGGATGAACCCCTTCGTGGCGTTGAAAAGCTGCGGCAGTACTGATCCTTTATATGCCGGTGTCGGCATAGTGGTGTGATGGAGGAGATATGGGGCCGTTGTCGGCGGCATAGTTTCATCTGTCACTTCATTAATCACTCAGCTGATTGCCTAATAAAGGGTAGAGTCTCACCAGATGTGGGTGAAGGTTCCTCTCTCCCCTCCACAACGTTAGTAGGTATGTGGTATCGTAAATCATGGGTGTGTAGGTCGACAGGGGTAATGTACCATCATGTGAAAACTTCATATGCAGTTTCTTGCAGTCACGCAGATACCCAGCATTTTTTTGATGTGTGTGACGATTTTGTCCCATTCTGCCTCTGTGAGTGTTTAATCAAGGTCGTCATCCCATTGTCTGATGTAGGGTGGCGTCAAGAGGTATCGGTTTGTCACCAGTGAAGCATAGATCAAGGAGATATTTAGGTGCCATCTGTTCCTGCAGGCAGAGCGATTCAAAGTCTGTTTTGTCTCAAAGTAGGCTGGGTTTTTGTGGGATCGATCTGGCATAGTGTGATATTTGTTCTCTCGCCATTGTATGTAGGAATGTGAGTGGTTGTTCTGGGAAGAAGTCTGCTGTCGGACAAATCGCAAACAGTGTGATTAGAACGTCCGTTATAAGAAGTAGTGGTCGGTGTTTCATCAGGTGTGGGAGTGGGCCCTGGTCTCCTGCCGGGAAGTTAGGGTTGCCTCTCAGAGGGAGCATGGGACTAGGCCTGTCATGATGTAGAATTTGGTGCTATTTTCATGCCAGGTTTTGAGTGTTGCTATCACGAACAGGTTTGTGAGTTGATATCGTGTGCTGGCGTCTCTCGAGATCCAGGATAGGATTTGTAGATTGCATTTGGTGCTATCAGCTTCTAATTGCACCCATGGCATGTCCTCAATAATTAATCCTCAATAATGGGGATTTATCAACATTAATGCATTTAAAATATAGTAAATTGCTGCTTATAATAGTGCTTATTTATATCATTAGAAAGTTAAGTGAAGAAAAAATGAATCCGGAAAAGTTTACTGTCATAGAAACTAATTATCATAGAAAAAGCTTACTTAAAGTGAACAAGTCATCAACAAACCATATATGTACACCACAAAAATATATACTTAATTAAAAAAAAATTTTTTTTTCATTTTCTTTTTTAACAGGGAGCACAGACATGGATTAGGTGACATTTGGTGTCCTAGGTGCCTGTGGTTTCCTCTGACCACCATTAGTGTAACAAAAATCAATCTTAATTTTTCACTATTACATATGCAACAAATTTGATTATTAAAATGTTTAGATGGAATTTCATATCTATAAAGTGAAAAGTGACACAAAATCATGCTTGACATCAAAGATGCACATTAAGTGTTGTATAATCTGTTTTTAAATGCCTTTTGACCTATAATTAGCAAAGAACAGTCTTATGGTTTCTCTGCAATGTTTAGCAGCACAATTGGACACTTTAAAACACTTAAGTTGAAATATCACTGGTTTCTGCTCTAATTGATATTACTTCCTCCATGGGTGTATTTTTCAATCCAGCTTTGGACTTAAATTCCCCAGGTAACATTGACTATAAATCTTGCAAGATAAGTAAAAAAAAAAGTGTTTTAGCCTATGCAAACTATATACTGGGATATATTTACATGCCGGGATTTCATGGATTAAAAACATTTTCTTTTATTTGATCTAGTTTATGTTTTTATCCCTGATTTTATACCAGAACAACTTGATTAAGCCAACATTATTTTGTTGCGTATAATGTTCCTTTAAAGGTTATTATCCGGGGTGGACAGACAATTCAACGGGCCCCCAGTCAATACGCAATCCTTTTTTGGATGCACAAGTGAAGATGCATTTTGCAGCCTCACCTTCCCACCCATCCAGTGCCGGACTGGCCCACCAAGATACCGAGAAATTTCCAAGTGGGCCGCAGCACTTGGGGCCGGCCAGAGGGAGCACTGCAGGGAGGGAGCTTTTTGCCACCCCGACCACAAGCTCCGCCCCCCCAGCTGCAAGCTGGTGACCTCAGGGCAGGAAGAGGCCAGGGAATTAAGTCCTCCCCTACCAGGTCTTCCACAGCAGTAGCCTGCAGTGCAAGGTAGACTTCAAATCCACTGCAGCTAGTGAGTGAAAGTGATATTTTGTATGTGTGTGTGTGTGTGTGTGTGTGTGTGCCTGCTGTTGTGAGCATGTATGTTTTAGTGATCTTGTCTACAGTAAGCATGTATGTGTGTGTCAGTGAGCATGTATGTGTGTGTCAGTGAGCACGTCTATAGTAAGCATGTATGTGTGTGTCAGTGATCATGTCTGTAGTAAGCATGTTTATGTCAGTGAGCTTGTAATGAGCATGTGTGTGTCAGTGAGCTTGTCTGTAGTAAGCATGTTTGTGTATACGAGTGAGTTTGTCTGTACTAAGTTTGTACGTGCGTTTACAGTGGGGTGTAGTGTATATGCATAGTGAGGTGTAGTGTGTGCATGCATAGTGGAATGCAGTATGCGTATTAATTTAATTATAATTAATTTAATAATGAATTTATATTAAAACAAGGAAATAAAAGAAACATTAATTCCCCCTTGTGGCAAAAGTGACCTCGCCACTGGTTTTTGGAGGGGCCTGTTTGCCCGCCTCCTACCTTCTGACTATGGCCCCTGGGAGAGTTTGCCTTTTATAAACATTGGTTGGGCTTATTGGATTTTGAGACACTTTTTCTGCCCCTTTGAATCCATTGGAAGGTGTGCCTCGTCCGCTCCCCCCCCCATTGTTCTCCAGCAGTTGGAACTGGCTGATTTGTCCCTCCTCGGTCTAAAAAAGGACTTCCAACTAACTTTTTAACCACTGAAGGGAATTGTCGGAATTTTGGATATGTTTATATTTGAAGTGATTAATAATATGTAACTTTATGGAGATTGGATGTATATTTTAGAAGTTATAAGAATTGTGTAAAAACTGTATTTTACTGCCTGTGATAATTATATCAACCCATTGTGTACATTAATTATATAACAGGCAGAGGGGAGGGTTTGTTTGTCATAACTGGGAGTGTTTAACTGTATTATAATGTATTTGATTGGCTGTGCCACAAAACCCTGTCAGTGGTAACATTGTGTAAAAACCTGTATAAAAGAAGCAATAAAACCACAGCTCTGTCTGTTCCTGTTTACACTCCAAAACTGTGTGTTGTCCAGTTATTGGAGGGAAGAATATTTTCTCCTGTGTCTGCTGTTCCAGCTTGCAGGAGATTCAACTGGGAAAGTCCTTGTAAGGACTAGAGCTAATTCCCCATTCGGTTCCAGAACTCCCAGGACTGAGTAGCGTCCAGTGTCTGGAGGTGTCTGCTGGAGTGCTTGGAACCCTCAGGAAGCACTAGGAGCATCTTTCAACAGAGGTACCCAGTCGGGGTGCCAGGTGATCCGTTACACCCCTCTCTTTTGTTTCCTTTCAGGAAGGATGGACATGATGACCCACAGTGGTCCAGTCTGCAGGGTAACTGGTTTGCCCCTTTGATGGTCTGTGCCTGAGGCATTACAATGGAGGAAACCCACACCAGGTGTCACACTGGGTAAGATGCTGGGCTCCCTCTTAGGTGTCAAGGACCATTGGCCCAACACATCAGTCCATCCTTGGTCACTATGTTTCCAAGCCATCATTTTTTTAATGAAGACCACAACATAAGTTCTAATTTAAATATCTTCAAAACTCTAAAGGCAAAGACGTAAAAATTAAACAGAAGTGAAAAAAGGTTAATTCTATCTGAAGTGAAAATGCATATTTATTTATAAATATAGGATCTATGAATATTATATACACATCTTTCAGAGCAGAAAAAAGAAAATAAGTTTAGGAAGGTTATTTATTGACATTTTAGCTGCATTAATACCTTAAAATTAAACTACATTTTTTTTTAATTTTTTTTTTTTAAAGAAGCCACTGTAAAGACTGACAGAAAGATGAGTCTAGGAGTACTATTTGTTATGCTTTGTAAGGGAGTAATATGGAGATAAGTAAGATTCATAGGGAACAGAGGGTTGCAATTGTTAAGTCAGGAGTTAATTGCAGCATGCAGTACTTTAGCTGCATTTGCATTGTAAGTGCATGTTCAAGTTATGCCTTTATAAGGAAATGGAACATGAACTAGTTGTGAAGAGTAAATGAATGATTGAGTCAAAAAGAATAACAAATGAGTAAGACTGTAGGGTAAAGCTCATGATAGCATCGTTGGCCTTGAGGGAGGCTGGTGGGAGACTGACACAGGAGGAGAAGTACTTGAAGGAGAAAATACAAAAATGTAGACAAAGGTTACATATGCTGCAACATTGTATTTTTAGGAATGTGTTTCTCCAACAAATACTCTTCTCTTCCTTTGGAACTGCACGTGTAGGCCATTTCTATTTTATTTATTTATTTATTTATTATCATTTGACATTATCCTTTGGTTCTTTTAATGGAGCACGAGAAGGAGTCACACTTTGTAGTTAAGGTAGAAGTCGAGTCTAGCTTGAGTTTGTGTTTTAGCAGACATAGTGTTTGTGAGTTTTGGTACTGACTTAAGTATCACCAAGCTAGCAATCATTGAATGCACCATCACATCACAATTTGGTCTTTCATAGTGTAATAACATCACAAGAGTAATAATAACTCTAGGCGATGTATCAGGTAGCCATTTTAGGCTGGCAACTTGCAAGTTCTGTACAAGATACCTTGAACCCGGGGGAGGCTGAATAGTATAATATACTAAACAAAATAATTTTTTACTATATATTTTATATGCAAAAAGATTGTGAGATACATTAAGCAGATTTTGGGATATTTTGGTGTTTGCACACCACTGACATAGAGGAGAAAAGATGATTAATATTGTGTTAATGCTATGGGTCTCCTAATAAGCCAAAGGTGAATGTGGGATTTGTACCCGTCCATGAAAATAAAAACATGTTGACACACCCCAGTGGGGCAATTACCCAACCTTCCATGTTATCTGTTGTTCCTTGACAAGGAACATTCTTCCTTCCATGACTGGTAAGAAACAAATTATACATAGTTTACATGTAACTGTTCTTTCAGTAAATTTTATATGAATTCTTAAAGTGTATCAAATCATTTTATCATTTATTAAACCATTAACATACACGTTGATTTAAACATTTTCCCCCAAGGATGGACTTTTTAAATAAATAAATGTTATCAAATGAGGTTGCTTTTATTCAGATTTTTCATTTATATCGTACACAATTATTGTTTTTCTCATCTATATAATCACTTATTGAGCAATATTTCTGTGAAGAAAAACTATACCCATTAGGACCAAAACCATTTGCTACATATTTTCAGAAAGCACACAATATTTATTAAAAACATTTTTCTTCCACTATCTATTACTGGAAATTACAAAACACCAAATAAGCAATATGTGCTGTTCCAAATCTGAATTATCGTTCCAATATGACATTCAATTCAATATATAATTTGTACCTGCACAGCTTTCTCTGTTTCATTAGGTGCTTATTTGGATGCATTTTACACTGTTACCATTATTTTATTTAATGCATTTAAATATCTGAAACATAAAAAAAAGTAATAAAAAAAGAAAGATAGGAATTCTATCAGAACTATTTACAAAAGCAATTATCATAATCATGTACTAATATTAGGTTTAGTTATAAAGTTCTAGCGTATTCTACAGCTATGTACACAGGTCAAACGTAACATGTTAATGACTTTATATTTCTTGGTAAAGCAATGTTTGTCCCCAGACTTCATTTTACATTCATCTTTTTCTATGTTAACAAATACTCATTTCACATGTAAACCTGGTTCCATTATCAAGTTGTCATATCTTGTTGAGTATTTTTATTTTAGTTTCTTCTTTTGTTAAACATTCCTCCCCCATCATACACTTAAAAGGAGAGCATAGAAGGTCATTTATATCATATCAGTTTCAGATTCTAGTGTACATAATTTAGGAATTTTCACATGACCATGCTTATTCGAGCACTATATTTATGAAGTGTTATTCTACTTTAACTTCTTCAACATTCCTTCTCATCATCTATTACTTTTACTGAAAATCAGGCCAGATGTATGTGCCAGATACATATAGGCACAGAATTTTAAGGCACCCACTCCCCACTCACCCCCCCCAAAAAAACCAAACAAAGCAAATTAAGTGAGTTTGATGGATTTATAAACTGGACATTGCAGGTAGAACTCTAATATATATGTGTAGGACCTGCCAAAGATGGGGTACATTTACGTTGTGGCAGGCTTATGCAATGTATGATCATATAATGTAACTAAACCCCCATTATTTTTGCCTAGATTAGGTGTTTTTAAAAAAACAAATAAAATCTTTCAACATTGAAGTTGCTGTTTAGTGGATAGGTGAGTGTGCTGCATCTTGTGTAATATATATATATATATATATATATATATATATACATACACTGAACAAAATTATAAAGGCAACATTTTTGTTTTTGCCCCCATTTTTCACGAGCTGAACTCAAAGATCTAAGACTTTTTCTATGTACACAAAAGGCCCATTTCTCTCAAATATTGTTCACAAATCTGTCTAAATCTGTGTTAAAGAGCACTTCTCCTTTGCCGAGATAATCCATCCACCTCACAGCTGTGGCACATCAAGATGCTGATTAGACAGCATGACTATTGTACAGGTGTACCTTAGGCTGGCCACAATAAAAGGCAACTCTAAAATGTGCAGTTGTATCACACAGCACAATGCCACAGATGTTGCAAGTTTTGAGGAAGCGTGCAATTAGCATGCTGACTGCAGGAATGTCTACTAGAGCAGTTACCCGTGAATTGAATGTTCATTTCTTTACCATAAGCCGTCTCCAAAGGTGTTTATAATTTTGCCCAGTGTGCATATATATATATAAGAGAAGAGAGATCCTTGGTGCTTGTTTGGTGTACGTGTAGCAGCTAGAACTTCCCAAATCAGCGTCTCTTCCTTCTGACTATATGTAGATATAGATAAAAATATAATAAAAAACAGATACAGGTGCGCTGTGCCTTTACAAAATTAAGAAATAGTGTAAACACACTTATTAATTTCAATCAGACAAGGTGTATGTAAATCACTAAAGTGATCTAGTGCAAAACCTATTGTGGACCCAATACTGTGCAAGGCCACTGCCAACATCCTTATAATGAAAAAAAAAAATATGAACTTACAATACAAAGAACATAAGTGTCCCCCTCTTGAGCTCAAAGTAAAAAAACTAAGAAAAATACATAGTGTAAAACTACACATGAAATCAGTTGATGTTAAAAACCTATGTTGGAACACTCACAAACAAAGAGCATGTGAGCCTGCTCTGACTGATCAGCTTGAATAGATCCCTTAAATGGGTATGCAATGCAGGAAAGGATGCCAGTAATAGGTATGTTTAAATACTTTATTGCATCAAATAGTAGTAAAAACATCCCCAGTGTTCTTCTCCTTTGTGGGTCTTGGGGTGTAAGGAATCACCAGTCCTGTTAGTTCGACGCGGGCTGCAAGACTATGGGCTTATCGATATTCTACACAAGCACTTCCTGGAGGTGGGGATTGCTTCTGAACCACATGACAACATGACGTGGTGTGTGCGTAATGATGCGTTTCGCATAATTAGCTTCTTCAGATCTGATTCTGAGTAAGCCGATTGGCTAAACTTGTCATCACACGTTTCCTAAGTGGAAATGTCCAAATTGGACCCAAAGTGGCAATATTTTGTGTGGCCACCATTATTTTCCAGCACTGCCTTAACCCTCATGGGCATGGAATTCACCAGAGCTTCACAGGTTGCCACTGGAGTCCTCTTCCACTCCTCCATGTAGACATCACGGAGCTGGTGGATGTTAGAAACCTTGCGCTCCCCCACCTTCCATTTGAGGATGCCCCACAGATGCTCAATAGGGTTTAGTAGACAAAAAATAGTATATAGGTCGCGCTGTAGGGACAAAGAAGTAATATAAAAAGTGAATAAAAAGTCCCAAATAGTAAATCAACCTGTATGATTCTTGAGTGTATATAAAGTCCAAATGAGTATCTGAGGCTTCTTGTGTAGTGCAGAATGTCGACAAATGGTCAGATAGAAATCTGTGAGTAGGTAAAAAACTCACCTTTGAATGAGCAAAGAAACTTGCTCAAGTATTCTCAGCATTCAGTGGTGTCAATCCCCCACTGGTCGGATAGAGGTGATGGAATCTTTAAAAGTTCCTCGATATGTGAAGAGATGAGAGACGTATATAGTGCTCACTGTATTATTTAAAAAACAAATAAAATGGTAAAATACTCACATGTATATGAGCAGGAACTACTGCTCAATGTAATGGCGCAGGTGGTATAATCCCCACCTAGGATTCTTGAGTAGTAACGTACTTCAATTCGAATCGGTGACCAGGTAATTCAAATTAAAATAAAATGAAATAAAAGGTATATATAGGCAAAAATAGAAGCCAATATTCCTTTATTAAAATATAATATATCAGTATAAAAAACAATATAATAATAGCCAGAACGCGTTTCACCACACAGGGCTTTATCAAATGGCATTAAAAGTGCTTTTTAATGCCATTTGTTAAAGCCCTGTGTGGTGAAACGCGTTCTGGCATAATTATATTGTTTTTTATACTGATATATTATAGTTCAATTAAAAATGCTTTTTAATGCCATTTGATAAAGCCCTGTGTGGTGAAACGCGTTCTGGCTATTATTATATTGTTTTTTATACTGATATATCATACTTCAATTAAAAATGCTTTTTAATGCCATTTGATAAAGCCCTGTGTGGTGAAACACGTTCTTGGGCTACTGGTTATTTACAGGAATATAAATAAAATCACAGTATCAGCGCTTAGCAGACAATCCCTTGTGTAACAAGTGAATGGACAGAGGTGTAAAGCCTCTAAGTCTGACCTTATATAAAATATATGCAATGTCCTGAAGTAAAAGTCAAAGTAGAGGTTAAAACTAGAAGATATAAAATAATTAAGGATATCTCCACACTGGAAAAAGTGGTACAAATCTTCCTTAGTTGTTTCTCTTTCATCTGGTGGGTAATTGTATCCAACCTTAAGAAAAGGATACTAACATAGTGTAAAAAAGTAACAATTTATTGAACACACTTAAAAAAAAAAAAAACCCTACATAAAAACTCTTACAAGAGAGTATTGTGAGACTTATCTCTAAGTATCACAGAAAAAGCACAAGTACAATACTGTGTACTCGCCGGTATGATGTTCTTGGGCTGCTCCGCCGATGTATCTGTGCTGATCGGTCCCGTGCACTGGAACCGATCTATGTGTAGAGCTGTCAACTACCAAGTACTACCGTATTGGATTACTTCAATTTGAAAATGGAATCCAATTTTCAAATTGAAGTAATCCAATAAGGTAATATAGCACATATTAAGTAATTATTTTCAGACTACAAGGATAAAGAGGGTTGTTTTGAAACAGAGAAATGGAAATATGATTATGTTATTTAATATAAATAAATGAAAATCTACACTGCCAGAGGAAGAGGTATGAAGAACAAAAATATCAAGATATTTATAAATGATTCTAAGGCTGTAAAAAATATCTACCTATCTATCTATCTATCTATCTATCTATCTATCTATATTAAATAATAAATAATAATTTGCTATTGAGGATACCATTACCCTATTTCACATCTAATGTCAAGTATGCTGCCAGAGTCAAACATCAATAAAACCAATACAAAATACTGAAAACACAAATACTTGCTTTTAGCTAACTACGCTGTCAGTCAAACATCAATAAAACGTTAACTATTAGCTTGAGGCTTTATCTATATAGTGATATTCACACAATCCATCCACTATTCTGTTGCATTTGAAGGTTATACACACATCACACATGTTGATATACCTTGGACGTTTTATAATACTTCATATTATGACACATCTTGGGCCAGCAGGGATCAACTCCATCAAAGCAAGTACAGACATATGCACTGGAATCAGTAAAAATGGCACAAAAGGAAAATTTAAAAAATAGCAACCCTGGGGAACCCGGCAAACAACAAAATAGAAACAATAACATAGAAAATGGAAAATGAGAAAATATCTGTACTGAATAATGCAAATAATTTCCCAATGTAGACAGAACAGCAGGTGAATTTGTATGGAAGAGTACTCTTCAATTCATCCACTATATAAAAACATATTCCTGGTATTAAAGGAACACTATAGAGTCAGGAACACAAACATGTTTCAGGTGTTGTACCGGAGGATTGGAGGAAGGCAGATGTTGTTCCTATATTTAAAAAGGGTTCAAAATCCTTGCCTGGAAATTATAGACCTGTGAGCTTAACTTCAGTAACTGGGAAAATATTTGAAGGGCTATTAAGGGATAATATTCAGGAATTCATTGGGAAGAACTTTGTTATTAGCAATAATCAGCATGGTTTTATGAAACATAGGTCATGTCAAACTAACCTAATTGCATTCTACGAAGAAGTAAGTAGAAGTATAGATCAGGGTGTTGCAGTGGATGTGATCTACTTGGACTTTGCCAAGGCATTTGATACGGTTAGTCTTCAAACTAAAAGAAATTGGTCTAGATGAATATTCCTGTTCTTGGGTAGAACATTGGCTTAAGGACAGAGTACAACGAGTTGTAATTAATGGTAAATTTTCAGGCTGGACAAAAGTGGTAAGTGGTGTCCCTCAGGGTTCTGTTTTGGGACCACTTCTATTTAACATATTTATAAATGATCTTGAAATAGGCATTGAAAGCCATGTATCAGTGTTTGCAGATGACACAAAACTTTGTAAAGTAATAAAATGTGAGCAGGATATTGCTTTGCTGCAGAGGGATTTGGATAGATTGGGGGACTGGGCACTAAAATGGCAGATGAAATTTAACATAGAGAAATGCAAAGTTATGCACTTCGGGGTTAAGAATGCACAAGCAACTTACACACTAAATGGTAGTGAATTAGGGATAACCACACACGAGAAGGATTTGGGCATTGTTATAGACAACAAATTAGGCAGCAATATGCAATGTCAATCTGCAGTTGCTAAGGCCAGTAAGATTTTGTCATGTATAAATAGGGGCATAAATTCTCGGGATGAAAATATAATTTTGCCTCTTTATAAATCGCTGGTAAGACCACACCTTGAATATGCTGTGCAATTTTGGGCGCCTGTTCTAAAGAAGGATATCATGGCACTGGAGAGGGTCCAGAGACGAGCTACAAAATTGATAAAAGGAATGGAGCATTTTAGTTATGAAGAAAGGTTACAAAAATTAAATCTGTTTCGTTTGGAAAAACGGCGCCTGAGAGGGGATATGATAACTTTATACAAATATATTCAGGGCCAGTACAAACCTTTATCTGGAAATCTATTCATAAACAGGGTTATACATAGGACACGAGGTCACACATTTAGGCTGGAAGAAAGGAGATTTCATCTAAGGCAAAGAAAAGGTTTTTACAGTAAGAACAATAAGGATATGGAATTCTCTGCCTGAAGAGGTGGTTTTGTCAGAGTCCATACAGATGTTTAAACTGAAATTGGATAAATACTTACAAAAACATAACATACAGGGATATAATTTCTAATTAGTGGGGTAATAGCTGATTGATCCAAGGAGACATCTGACTGCTATTTTGGGGTCAAGAAGGAATTTTTTCCTAGTTTGTGGCAAAATTGGAAGTGCTTCAGACCAGGTTTTTTGCCTTCTTTTGGATCAACAGCAACAACATTTCTGAGGAAGGCTGAACTTGATGGACGCAAGTCTCTTTTCAGCTATGTAACTATGTAACTATGTAACTATGTAACTATGTATTCCTGACCTTATAGTGTTTAATCAACCATTTAGGTGACTCCCCTTAAGCCCCTTGGAAAAGGTGAAAACTCACCTTATTTCCAGTGTCGCGCGGGTCCACCGATGCTGGCCCCATCCCTGATCCGCTTGATTGGTGACATCATCAGAATTGCCAAATTATATGCATCTCTATGAGGAAAATTCAGCATCTCCATGCAGTGTGGAGATGCTGAATGGCAGTGCTGCCTACTGTGCAGCACTGCTCCAGGAAACACCTCCAGTGGCCATCTGAGAAGTGGCCACTTGGAGGTGTCCCTAAGGGGCAATGTGAAACACTGCCTTTACTATAAAAAAAGACTGGGTTTACATGAAAATGCCTGAAGGCAATGATTATATTCACCAGAACAAGTACATTAAAGGAGCACTATAGGGTCAGGAACACAAACATGTTTTCCTGACCCTATAGTGTTAAAACCACTATCTAGACCCCCTGCCCCCATGCCTCCCTAAATATAGTAAAATTGTACTTGTATTCCAGTCTGGAACTGCTGCCTCTGAAATGCACCTGACCTCTGACATCATCAGAAGTGGTGGTCTGAGCCAATTACATTGCTTCCCCATATGATTGGAGGCAAATCAGGGGCAGAGCGAGCCCTGGCCAATCAACATCTCCTCACAGAGATGAATTGAATCAATGCATCTCTATGAGGAAAGTTCAGTGTCTGCATGCAGAGGGTGGAGACACTGAATGTTGTGATGCATACAAGGCATACAAGGCAGGACTGCCGCAGGAAATGCCTCTAGCAGCCATCTGAGGAGTGGCTAGTGAAATTATCACTAAGCTGTAATGTAAACACAAAAAGACGGTGTTTAGAGCAAAAAGCCTGAAGGGAATGATTATACTCACTAGAACAAGTGTAATAAGTTGTTCTGGTGACTATAGTGTCCATTTAACTCTAAATTTATCTACATCTATCAAGAATATATATCCTCTTTAGACAGTAAATGTCAATATATTGTACTTGTTAAATACATTTTGCATTTTATAATGTCAGTTCCATCCCTTCTCTGCTCTGTAGGGCTTTCATTTTATTTTGATATGTAGTTTCATGCAAACCATTGGTTATTCTTGTAACTGTGTGTACTGTACCAAAGTCTTCATAGTATTACTATTTTCTTAGGCATTGTTTATATTTGATCAATAAAGTAGTATCTGCTACATTGCTGCAACTGAATATTTTGCCCTGCGCCAAGTATTGAACTATCCTGCTGTGTTGGTATGCTGCTTTATAACACTGTGTACTTCTGTTCATGTTAAATAAAAAGCTTTAATAAAATCCAGTTAAAAGTATTTTTCACTTGTGGGATTGTCTACCTTAAATTCATTTTTAAGTATTTTGTGGTATTGCATCTTTAGAACATTCTAAATTGCAAAAATCCACAGTTGTAATTTTTTATTTAATTTTATAAAAGCTGGAGGTTTTTATTACATTAATGTTTACATTTATTTGTAAATTGCTTTAAAATGTCTAGAACCATTAATACAACTTTAATAAACATATTTATTTTGCATATTTAATTAAGACATATGAAGGTCATAAGCTTGTTTGAGTAGGGTCCTCATCAGCCTTGTCCCTTTAGAATTTTGTAATTATCTAATTTATTGTTAAATTTCCCCCTTTTATAAAATTGCAAAGTGCTGCAGAATAAGTTGGCACTATATGCATGTCAATAATAATATAATAATAACAAAAATATCTACTGCTTTTGTGTTGAACATTTAGAAATTCGAAAGCACAAGGTTTTTGTTTTTTCAATAATTACTTGATTTCACAAAGTTTTAAAATACAATTTTTATGTTTTTTTTTTCTTTTTGAGTGTGTATTTTTGTGTGTGTGTGCAGTATTATTCCACTTTTAAATACACATGCAGTAATAAAATGGTTTTATATACATGTGTTTTGTATTTATGTATTCTATCTGCCTAAAATATACAGAATTTGATAGTAATGCTTAGAGATTGGATACAGGGCCACCATCAGGGCATGACAACCAAAACAGTTGTCATGGGCCCGGCGGTCCTGGGGGGCCCGGACTGCTCAGGGCGCCCCAAGCCCCACATTAGCTATGTGCACACAGATATAGAGATTAACGCTATATATGTGTGCACTGCGGGCACCATTCCTCAGGACCCCCAGTCAACATGATCTCCCCCTTCCATGGCCACAGGTGAGATGCATGGAGGGGGGAATAAAACAATACAATTAATGGAAGGAAAAAAAACTGTAGGCTTTTCCCCCTACATTTTGCAGCCCCATACATTTACACATACTATACACTAACACTTACACACGATACACTAACATTTACACACACTATACACTAACATTTACACAAACTATACACTAACATTTACACACACTATACTCTAACATTTACACACACTATACACTAACATTTACACACACCATGCACTAACATATACACACACTATACACTAAGATTTACACAAACTATACACTAACATTTACACACACTATACACTAACATTTACACACTATTCACTAACATTTATACAAAATATACACTAACATATACACACACTATTCACAAAAAAATACACACACTACATCCTTACACAAACACACACTCTGGAGTAACTACACAAACACACACACACACTCTGCAGTCACTATACACACTACATTCACTACACAAACACACACTCTATAGTCACTACACACACTACATCCTTAAACAAACACACACTCTGCAGTCACTACACACACTACTTCCTAACACAAACACACACTCTGCAGTACCTACACAAACACACACACGCACACTTTGCAGTCATTACACACACTACATCCACTACACAAACACACAGTCTGCAGTCACTATACACACATTAAATACTTACACAAACACAGACTATATAGCCACTATACACACACACTACATCAACTACACAAAGACACAATCTGCATTCACTATACACACACACTACACCAACACATTGTATTCACTAAATACTACATCCACTACACACACTCTGCATTCACTACACACACACACTACATCCACTACACAAACACACACTCTGCATTCACTATACACATCACATTTAATACACACAAACACTACATCCACTACACAATCACACACACACTCTGCATTCACTATAAACACACACTACATCCACTACACAAACACACACTCTGCATCTAATATACACCCCTAATACATTACACAAATGTACAATCTGCATCCACTATACACACTGCATCCGTTAAACACACACCTCATCCACTTTACACACAAACTCTGCATACACTACACACATTCTACATCCACTATACACACACCAGAATCAGTACAGACACTGCATCCCTGTGGGCGGACTCAAGGGCACCGGGGGGCCCAGACCTTGAGCTGTGTCAGGGGCACCAAAATTTCTGATGGCAGCCCTGATTGGATACTAATGGATTTGATATAGGAAGTAAAGTGTCTTGAAATAATGTCCAGTTGGATACAATTTAGTAAGCAATTATTTTGTAGTTGGAATTCTTACATTTCTTTTGCAACTCCAACAGTTCATTTATTGATTTTCAACCTAAATAACTAGAAAAATATTAGATTTTTTTTTTTTTTATTGAAGTAAAAATATTAGAAACTGTTATTGTAGTTGAAGATGTTTACTTTCTACTTCAGATACTATTGTAGTGATAGTAGTAATTCAAAATTTTGTTAGAATGGTATACAAATAAATATGTTTTCTGACAGTAATTTCTCTAGTTACTTCAGGTCTAAAAGGCAACCTCTGACATAAGGTTGAATTTACATTAGATTGTATTCAGGATAATTGGTATCTAGGAAAATGAGAAATAAGCACTTTGTAATATAAAATATAAGGACACTATAAAAGTCAGCACTTAATTTGAAGACAATTAAAAGCACTATTCACTTTAAATATGTAATAGCCCAAATGCTGTTTATTGGGTAAACACTCCAAAATCCCATATCAACATGCAAATGTATTATATATAAAAAATAAAAATTTTAGGGGAAAAATATTATATATATATATATCCTTATAAGTAAATTGTATTTAACAATAAAATTTTGAATACTTTAGAAGGAAAAGGTATGTTGATAGTTGTATAGTGTATAATACATTTTAGTGCCCTTAACCCAGCATCCTTCCAAGTGATATCCTCAGGCATAACATGTCTATGCCCCCAACAACACTAAATGAGTGAGCATACTTATTTATAAGGACTGGGTCTTTCACTGTGATAAACCATACAGTGATAAGAATGGAAGGCTATTGGTGCTGGTGGGGTCTTTTAATACAATCCCTGTTACAATAGTTAATTTTATTAGTTTAGTTAGTGACTTTTATTTGGTATTTGTATATATATTGTAGTTTTTATTTGTTTTTTAATAAATTGTTACTTTTACCTTATATATCAAGTAGTGGATCTTTAACTGCTTCCTGCATCTTTTCAAAGAAGGGTAGTGCCTCCTTTAAAGGCACATTGGCGTATATACATAGAGCCTAGTTTAATTGGCTCTATACCAGGTGAGCATATTCATTCATCCTTAAATGTGATTACTCCTTTATCTATACGTATTTGCACCAGAATCTTGTCTTTTTTATCCACATATTTTGTGAGCTGCATATCTGGAGAAGGTCTGGTATTACCAAATATACCCAAGCTGTTGTGATTTGAGCCAATCCCCGGGCTCTTTACCATGTGAGTTGGATATACACCTTTTTCCACCTCATTCAGATTTCACAAGCATACTGCACCATGATGTGTATTTTCTTGTTTTAGATTATATTATACTGTTTTACCCTTTAAGTGGAATATATGTTATCTCAATAGGGGTAAGATATTTATTTTTACTACAAAGTGATCTTTGTAGTGGCAGTATGATCCACTAAGTTCACATTTTCTTTTCACATATCTGTTTGTGTAGGATTGGGATACCTGCACGTGTGTTTGAGCTGCTGTTTTATATTTATACTATCACTAAGCGCCTATTTGCACAGAGCACTGTTCTTTTTATATTGGCTATATGGTTTCCACCTGAACATATCTCCAGGTAACTTTATATCTGTATCACTGGCTCTCTAGTACTCTTGTGCATCTAAATCTATTTGGTCCCAATCAAACCTTCTTTCCCCAATATGGACTTTACGTTACTACACCCCAGACCTTCCACTGCACACCTGGTAAAGCACAGTTATCCTAAGAATTGCCCATCTGTTTAACGATACAGGGCTGCTTCCTTTCCCTGATCTACAAAATAAATTTCAGCTCCCGAGTAGAGATTTTTTCCGCTACCTGAGGGTTAAAGCTGTGATCAATAGACTAGGCATTATGTCCACAGACCACGGAAAGCTGCATGGCCTGAGGCGAATGTGTTGGGGGCAAGGAAGTGAAATGAAGCCATTGGCTATGTGCTACAAAATGATCCAAGAGTATACTACACTCAAATTCTCCTATATGTCTAAGTGGGAGATAGAATTGCAAAAGAAATTTACAGCAGACCTATGGTGGAGAGCTTTCTCCCAAACCAAACAAGCAACTCACTGTATCAACCATCTACAAATGGCCACTTAGTTGTGGATGAGGTGTATACTCTGGAGCTTCTTCTAACTGTTGGAGGTGTGGAACCCAGACTTGCGCTGTGAGTCACATGTTCTTGTCCTGTGTAAAACATTCTGGGACCAAATCAGGACTGTAGGCTTTGAGGTATCGGGGACAAAATTGCCCAGCCTTCCCGAAGTCTGCCTCCTACACTTTCTACTGTTCACTTTAGACAAATATATTTGTACACTCATCCTACATATCTTGATAGCAGCCAAGAATATAACCATGCAATATTGGAAATAAAGTAATCCTCCCCCCATCCAACTTATATAGGACAAATTGAACAGAACCAAATCATACCAAGAAATAACCCATAGGTTAAAGGGTACCAGTCAGGCTTTCGCATGTATTTGGTCCAGATGGAACAAATAGAGTTACCAACAGGAACTCTCCCATTCTGTCATCCTCTCACAATACTTGAACACAGCCCTACTGTTCTTTTCCAGATGCTCTCACTTTGGGAACTCATCTAAGTGGGCATTCACTGAGTAACATACGTCTCCTTATTATGACCTAAGAATACTGATATATATCACAGTGCTAAGTATTGTTATGCATTCTTTTTCTTTCCACTGTGTTGCTCTCTGTGTCTGATATAAAAAGTAAAAATGTATGACCTGCATTGTATTATGCTATTATGTATGCATTGAATTGCAAAATAAGTCTTACCCTGTATCCTGTACTCTCTACTATGTTTATTTTGGTAAAAACTGCCTTGTATGTATTCTTTATCAAATATACATCTGTGTATTGTACAATTTGCGATGCACTCTTTCTCATGAATGACACGTTACAATAAAAACTATTCAAGGGACAAAGAAAGGTTAACAAATTTAAATTTCTTTAGTTTAAAAAAAATGGTGCCTCAGAAGGGATATTATAGCTTTATACAACTATATTCAGGGCCAATGCAAACTGTCTGGAAAACAGTTCATAAATAGTAATATACATAGGACACGAGATCACGCAATTAGAATGGAAGAAATAAGATTTAGTCTAAGGCAAAGGAATGGGTTTTTTACAGTAAGAACAATAAGGATGTGGAATTCTGTGCCTGAAGAGGTGGTTTTATCAGTGTCTATACAAAGTTTAAACAGCAATTGGATAAATATTTGCAAAAACACAATATAGAGGGATATAATTTTTAATAAGTGAAATAATAGCTTCTTGAAGGAGATATCTGACTGTCATTCTGTAGTCAAGAAGGATTTTTTTCCTAGTTTGTTGCAAAACTGGATGTGTTTCAGACTGGTTTTTTTTGCCTTCTTTTGGATCAACAGCAAAAACAAATGAGAGAAAGGTTGAAGTTGATGGATGCATGTCTCTTTTAAGCTATGTAAATATGTAACCATGTAATTGGACATGACATTAAAATTACTGAAAGGTGAAGTAAATAAATTTATGATATCATTACAATGTCACTTTTTGTGACATTAGATAGCAAGTGAACAGTCATCTCTTAAATTTCATGTGTTGGAAGCAGGAAAAAGGGGCAAGTGAAAAGATCTGAATAACTTTGACAAGCGGCAAATAGTGATGACCAGACGACTGGGTCATATCATCTTCAAAATGGCAATTTGTGGGGTATTCCCAGTATGCAGTGATTAGTATGTACCAAAAGTGGTGTAAGGAAGGACAACTGGTGAACCAGAATCAGGATCATGGTTGCCCAAGGTTCATTGATGCATGTGAAGAGTGAAGGCTAGCCTGTCTGGTACGATCACACATGAGAGTTACTGTAAAACTAATGATGCCCATGAGAGATAGGTGTCAAAACAAACAGTGCATTGCAGTTTGCTGTGTATGGGGTTGCTTAAGTGCAGACTGGTCAGAGTGCCAATGATGACACCTGTCCATTGATGAAAGAACCTTCAATATGGACATGAACTAGACCACAGACCAATGGAAAAAGGTTGCCTGGTCTGACAATTCACATTTTCTTTGAGTTCAGGTGGATGGCTGGGTGCGTGTGTATTGTTTACCTGGAGAAGAGATGGAAGCTTCTGGGAACCTTAGGTCCTGGCGTTCATGTGGATGTTACCTTGACACATAACACCTACCTAGAAATTTTTCAGACCATGTACGCCTCTTCATGGCAATAGTATTTCCTGATGACAGTGGCCTCTTTCAGCAGGATAATGCACCCTGCCACCCATCAAATGATTGTTCATGAATGGTTTGACAAACATGACAAAGAGTTAAAGGTTTTGGATTTCAAATTCACCAGATCTCTATATGACTGAGCATCTGTGGAATGTGCTGGGTCAACAAATCCTATTAATGGAGGTATCACCTCACAAAGGATCTGCTGCTAATGTCTTGATGCAAGGCACCACAGGACATATTCAGAGGTTTTGCGTCAACAGAGCTGTTTTTGCAACACGAGTGGGACCTACACAATATTAGGCATACAGTTTTAATGTTGTGGCTGATCAGTGTAAAGACAATAATTAAAGCACCCAATATGTTTATGGATTCTGTCTGATAGGAATTGCTCATTTTTTTACTGTGTCTTTCTTTATTTGTGAGTTCTACTAATTCCACACAAAAAAGGGTAGTTTGCTGTGGCATAAAACAAAACACTGACAAAACAGTGTCACATTTAAAGGACTTTTGTACCATTTGTAAATGTCAAATTAATGATAACGACACTGCTGCTACTACTATTACTACTACCAGGAAATATTTTGTAATATTACTATACTTTTGAACAATTATAGTAGCATTTTGTGTTATATGTACAAAGTTAACATATGTTTTTAATAAAAAAAAAAAACACATAGAAATCAGAAATGTTAGATATTACGATATTTTGTTGTGTGGTTTAAATCACATGGTACACATAGAAACTGTGATGCTTATGTACTTTTTTGCCAACTAAATTATAATGGTATTTTTAAAAGCTAAATGTAACAATATACAGATAACATAAAAGTCATTTCATAAGGAGAACAAAGCCATAACACACACAAAAACTATAAATAAATCTGATAATTATAGCCTTTTAAAATTATGCTGATAAATGCTTAATTTAATTTTCTGAGCAGAAACTTTTGTTTCTCACTGAGTTGTAGATGAGATGAGAAGTAGTTTTTGGGGGGCCTCAAGTAAGAAGTTTAACTGTTCCAAAATGTTTTGACTCATTATGGAGGGGTGTGTGCTCTAGCAGTTATGGTACTTGCAGTGTTTCTTTAATGTAGTGTATTGTTAATGCCAGTAATGGAATCATCATTGGTTTATTTTACATTAACAGTATATTGTTTAAATTATTATGTTCAACCAAAAGCCTGACCGGGCATTTAAGGGAAAAGATTGGCAATTACATAAAAAAAAAAAACTGATTGGAACTAGTAAGGGAAATATTATATCACATAATTGTTAGCATGATAATAAATAGTATGTTACATGAGTAGGAATATAATTTGAGACATACCTATTGACAGCCTATATTGGTATGAGTAATTTTAATAAACAGTTTTGTTTTGTTTTTTGGGTGTTTATAATGAACTATTGGAAAATTAATAAAAAAAATGTGTTTAAGGGAATGCATAGATATATAAATGTAGTTGTATATAAATGGTTCTGAAGGAAGATTACAACTCATATTATGTAATGTGCATAATGGTTTCTAGGGAAATAAAGTCCTCCTTGTATTTGATGTAAATAGAGATTGATGGACACGAAGGCAACCACATATTTGATGTAAATGGTGTAAAGGTAAGGTGAAATCATCTTTGTATTGTATATACATGGGGTTTTAAGTGAAGATCACCTATCATCATACATTTTATTATAAGTTCATGAGTGGAGGTGTAGAGAGGCAAAGCACAAAACTATTCACATGCAATCACACACTAAATACTTTAATACTTGTATTTAATTTTATAACATGACAGGAGGCTTCGTATTTGCTTAAGTCTTTCTTTACTTAAGCTTCACAGCAGCACTTTTTTACTTAGTAACAGGGTAACCAATCAGAAAAAGAGATAACAAGGTATAAGAGTCCCTCCCTGTGATGTCACTTCCTCTTTCTTTGCTGCTTCACACCAGTACAGGTCAGAGTGCCACTGCCTCTTACTTTCTGTGGGTTATTTACTATCCTCTTTATTTTAACTTGTTATTTAATCTTTGTTTTTTCTTAGCTATGTTTCCCATACTTTAGCTATATTCTTATATTCCTATTTCTAAGGTGCTTGTCCCACCTTAGCTATCTTCTAAAGTTTTCTCTCTTAACTTATTACTGCCTAATTTTCTCCCTTTAGTCCTTTTGTACTGTCCCTTACGTTCTGTTTCATTTTTCTATACTTTTTCTTTGTGTCTCTTACTTTTATTGGTCCGGGTTGCGGTCGGCATATTTTGCCCCCGTTTTTCCCGGGCTTTTGGGCTGTGGAGTACGCCTCCATCGGCCCTGAGCGCGCACAGCGGCCATCTTGGATCTCGCGCATTGCCGCGAGATCCGAACGGCCGTTTGCACCTTTTGCGCATGCGCGAGATCGCGGCGGCCATTTTGTTGGAGCCGCGATCGGCGACCATTCTAGCCGCACGGCAGCCATTTTAATTGTTAATCGGCAGTACAAATATTTTACAAGTTTCACATATATAAGTTCTCTCACTTATATTTCTCAGACAATATTTCCCTCAGAGCAGAATTTGTTTTTCACAAGAGATACTTCTCTCTGTAATTCAGTTCAGGAGAATTTTCGCTTACACTACTCCCCCTGGTGGTGAATTAAAGGTACTACATTACCAATATTATTATGCATGTATATTAAACTACTCAATACTGTTATATTGGGAGCAACCCCCAATACCAGCCAGCTAAATATTTATCACAGTCATATTGTGATTTTTCTAAGGGTAAGTCCCTATATATATTTTATGATTGCTGTTATACCATACAGCCCATGACTGGCCCGCTTTGTCTGTGCCACCATACCTCTACACGAGTTTAAATAAGCACTCTGAGGTTATTGTATCTGGGTGACCCCCATTACAGCTTGCACTGTTGAAATTAAATATCTTTTGATATACAAGACGGCCCTAAAATACTTTCTAATGCTGGCCTATTCTGCCCCATAGGTACCAACACTGTTGCTATGGAGGCTTCAAACCAAGACCAAAATCTGCAAGCGATTATAAACGCGGCTGTTGCCGCTTCACTAGAAAAGACCCTGGCTCGGGTGCTGCCCATTGAGCCCAAAGATACCAAAATTTCTGAGCCCCCGCACTCTGATGAAGAGGCGGATGATTCCGATTCTACAAGAAGGAACCCTTCCAAACTCAATAAACGATATTGGAAAGGGGATGGGCCAGAATCACTCAAACGCAAAGGGAAAGAACCGGCTAAACGCCCAAAACAAGCGGACGCCAGGGAAAAACATTCCATACAGCCTACCTTGTCGGAGGAGGAAGACGACTCTTTCGACTCACACCCATTGGCCATTCTAGATGAATGGCAAGCTGGCCACTCTTCAGAAGACGAAGAAGTCTGGCCTGAGACATCTTTCAGAGAAGCACCTTTCCCTCAAGATATCACGGGAGACCCCACTACTGAGGTTTCAGTACCCGAAACCTTTCTGGATACGCTTGGTGAACCACTATTTGACCCACGACAGATCAGATACCCTCGATCTTCAGAATGGTCACTCCCAAATCACCTTTCACAATATATCCATTTCTGGATAAGGAGACCCCTAGACCGGGAGGTCCGCAAACGCCTAAGAGCTGAATGCCCTAGACCCACCTTACCAGACAAGGTCGCTATGACCCCGGAGTTTGATTCCCTGCTCTACACATATTTAGCCAGATCTGGCCGTGACCCTAAAAAGGGCATTGAGCGCAGCCTACGCATCACCCAGGACAAGATGTTGGATGTCCTAGGGCCCTTGGCAAGAATTCTACTACTGGCTGATGAAGCCCTCACTAACGAGGGCCCTTTAGACCCATCTGTGATCAGAGAATGGGCACTACGCTCCATTTGCCTGCTGGGCAATGCAAATACTTCCCTCTCTACCGAGCGTAGAAAAGCAGTGCTGCTGCGTATGGATGCCAAACTAGCCGACCTAGGGACCAAAGAGTTGGGCCCCAAGGCCAAGGGTCTATTATTTGGAGAACCCTATATTAAAGAATTACACAAGCATGTAAATTTATACGCCACCCTGAACAAGGCGCAATCATCCATGAGAAGAGTATTCCACCAACAACCCTCTCGGGTTTTTGGCAGGGCTGGCCGTCCAAGGGGTCGTGCAGTCAGCCGCTTCTGGCCCACAAGCCAACGCCAACGAACCCCCACTTCACCATTCTTCCCCAACTATCAAAATAGAGGTTTCTACACCCAAAGGTCAGATAGGGGAAGAGGAGGTAGAGCCCGTGGACACTACAGATACCCAACAGGTGAGATTTCCTACTTTTCACCTCTCTACGGTTTCTCATGCGGGCAGGTTGTTACATTGTGTGGATATGTGGAAGACGCTGTCTTCAGATACATGGGTTCTAAACACGGTTCAGGGTTATTTCATAGAATTTTATTCTCTCCCTACTCAAACAGGTCCTCCCCATTACCCGATAATGTCAAAATCTCAATGGCTCCTCCTCGATTCAGAACTACGTTCCTTGCTAACAAAAGGAGCAATTCAACCCGCTCCACACGACGAAGGCTTTCTAAGTTCCATATTCCTGGTCAAAAAGAAATCGGGAGAATTTCGCCCGGTAATCAACCTTCGCCAATTGAATACCTTCGTGATATACCGGCATTTCAAAATGGAAGGGATACATCTCCTCAGAGACATTCTCCGTCCAGGCGATTGGTTCACCCGACTCGACCTCAAGGATGCTTACCTCTCCGTGCCAGTACATCCATCCAGTCGACGTTTCCTCCGCTTCCCCTGGCACCACCGGATCTTCCAATTCACCTGCCTTCCATTCGGCCTGAGTTCCGCTCCCTGGTGCTTCACCAAACTGCTCAAGCCAGTCACCGCACATCTTCGAGCAAGGGGTTTTCGCTGCCTAATCTACCTCGACGACCTCTTACTACTCTGCGACAACATCTCCACGCTGCAGTCACAGACGAACTACACATCCTCATTGATAGAATCCTTGGGATTCGTCATCAACAAGGAAAAATCCTCGCTGACTCCATCCCAAATCATACAGTTTCTCGGCTTCGAGATCGACTCCTCCACCTGTGTTCTCCGCCTGCCTCAGTCCAAGTTAACCGCGATCAGGAAGGAACTGCGCAAGACGCTTCGCCAAGTGGATCTACCTCTCCGAGGTTTGGCTCGGATTATAGGCCTGCTTTCTGCCTCCATTCAAGCAATCTACCCAGGTCCCCTCCATTATCGGGCCATGCAACGCTTGAAGGCTCAATTCCTCCAGACCCATCCATCATACGACCAAAGGGTCCCGATCACTACCGAGGTGAGGGAGGAACTCTACTGGTGGCTTCGCCACATGTCTGCCTGGAACGGCAAAGCAATTTTTGGTCCCACTCCGGACTTTGTGGTGGAATCAGACGCGAGCCTCCAAGGCTGGGGTGCAACTTGTCATACAACTTCCACCGGGGGACCATGGACCGACGCAGAACACTCTCTCCACATCAACTGTCTGGAATTAATCGCAGGATCGTTTGCAATCCGCAGTCTGGCCAATCATCTCTCAGACTGCTGTATTCTCCTCCGAATGGACAATATCTCGGCCGTTCAATACATCAACAAATTGGGCGGGGCCAGATCTCACACCCTGTCCGAGGTGACAAAGGACATCTACAATTTTTGCTTCCAGCGCAACATAACACTCCGGGCAGAATACCTTCCGGGGGAGACGAACACCACTGCGGATTGGTTCTCCCGACATTGGAGAGACGGCAGCGACTGGCGCTTACACAGGTCAGTCTTCCTCCACGTCTCCAAACTCAGGGGCCCGTTTACTCTGGACCTGTTCGCCTCCCGGACGAATTTTCAAGTCCCACGCTTCTTCAGCTGGCTACCAGACCCGGAATGTTTGGCAGTAGATGCCTTTCTTCAGAAATGGCCGACGACGGGAGCCTACGCCTTCCCTCCGTTCGCGATGATCCCAAGAACCCTTCTTCAGATTCGCAGACAACAGGTCACACTGGTACTACTCACCCCGCTCTGGCAGGGCCAAGCATGGTTCCCAGATCTCCTGGACCTCTCCTGCCAACATCCCCTCCTTCTACCTCTATGGCCCAACCTGTTAGAGGACCCTCAAGGAAACCCTCATCCGATGATAATGCAAGGTCATCTCCAATTAGTGGCTTGGACTCTTTCAGGGGATCCTGGAATTTCGGAGAATTATCGCAGAGATCTAAAGAACTTCTCTGGGATTCCTGGGCTCCTGGAACCAGAAGATGCTACCTTTCTTCCTGGAGTACTTGGTGCAATTGGTGCATGGAACGGAATACCGATCCCCTTACAGCCCCTAGACAGTCCATACTGAATTTCCTCTCACACCTGTTCGACTTAGGCCGTACTTACCGGTCCATCAACGTGGCCCGGTCAGCAATCTCGGCAGCCCATGTCCCTCTACATGGGATTCCAGCGGGCCAGGACCCGCTGGTTTGCAGACTATTGAGGGGCATCAAACTGGCTCGCCCCCCAACACCAAAATACTCCCATCTATGGGATGTTAACGTCATGATTCGTTTCCTGGAAACCTGGCCGAACAACGAAGATCTAACCCTCCGTCAACTCTCGGCTAAATTCACCCTGCTACTCTGCTTAGTATCCTTCCGACGAGTGTCGGATGTTCGAGCATTTGACCATGACGCTATCAATTTTTCCCCCGAAGGTGTCACCTTTTCCGTGTCCAGACGGACAAAATCAAACTCTTCTTCGGTATTTTACCCTTATTTCCCTAACCATCCAAAATTGTGTGTGGTATCACTTCTCTCTCGTTATTTACTACTCACCTCCTCCCTTCGTTCAACCTCCTCCAGCCAACTATTGATCTCCTACGTCCGTCCACATAATCCGGTGTCAACCATAACCCTTGCCCGATGGGTTAGGTGGTTGCTCTCCCTCGCTGGGATTGAGGCCTCCTTCGGAGCCCACTCTATCAGGGGAGCGGCGGCATCGGGAGCTTTCAGCGCTGGAGCCTCACTTCGGGACATTCTCCACTCAGCAGACTGGTCCCGGGAACAGACTTTACGCAACTTCTATTTTCATCCGGCTGTGCACGCTTCCTTAGCCCTTCTTGGGGAGCGTTAAAACAGCAAATACGAAGCCTCCTGTCATGTTATAAAATTGTAGATTATGCTAACTTTAGTGTACCGATAATCTTAATTTTATTAATGACAGGAGGCGAGTATTTCCCACCCTTCACTCTCGTTCTTTTTTCCCCTCCCTAAGGTCACCTATCTAGGTAAGTTCATCTAGACTAAATACATACTCTAGGTACCTCTACTGTGGGGAGGGCTAAGGGTTTCTCTCTAAGGGTGGATAGGTTACACTTCGTAGGAGGTGGGCTTTTAGACGAGATTTTCTAAATACCGAATGTCATATTTTATAAATCCAATTCTCGGATTAATCCTTGGTTTCGATTCTGCTTTCTCGTTTCAGCATAAAGCCCATCATGAAGACAAGTTCAGTTGCCGTTCCATCTCAAGCATCACCTCGGCTCTCTAAGAAGACATGTTTACGTTCCTGTTCCCTCTCTAACATTTGCTTTCTCATCTGGCATCCTGAATTCTTCATCTGGTTCAGTTACAGTCCCTGTTCCTATTTGTTCGCAGCCAGAAAGAGGAAGTGACATCACAGGGAGGAACTCTTATACCTTGTTATCTCTTTTTCTGATTGGTTACCCTGTTACTAAGTAAAAAAGTGCTGCTGTGAAGCTTAAGTAAAGAAAGACTTAAGCAAATACTCGCCTCCTGTCATTAATAAAATTAAGATTATCGGTACACTAAAGTTAGCATAATCTACAATTAATGTACATATTTTGTTGATATATATGCACACACATACACTCACTCACTGACATACTAACCATATGTGTCTATATCTTAATTTACCAAGGGCACACACACATTTACAGACCACACAGAAAAATGGACACATACATTCTCACTTGAGATGAATATATGTATTTGGAGATGGTTTTATCCCCTTAACGCCATTAGGTTGTATTATGTGGGATTAAATGCCATTAGGGAGGCATTGTACACCCTAACAGTCGTAAGCCCCAGCTGCTTGGTATAATTACCTTGCCCAGCAATCCCAATTGGGGGTACTGCCTGACAACCCAGCCAATGTGGCCCTTCTGAGCCATGTGATCATGATGACATTGTGAATATATACATATATATATATATACACACAAATACAAAATACACAATCCAGCGCCCTCGCTTATTCACTTAACAATGATTTCTAATTTCACAGATTTTAATAGTTTTATTTAAAAACACCTCACCTAAGCAAAAAATAATGGGAGTTTAGTCACATTATATGATCATATATATATGATATGATATATACTTTTATATATATATATATATATATATATATATATATATATATATATATATATATATATATATATGATCACAACTTGGCAGGTCCTATTCTAGCAGCCTAATGCCTGCCCTTATGAGATCAATCCACTTACTTAGGAAATACTTCCTCCTTGGTTTTATATATATATATATATATATATATATATATATATATATATATATACATATATATATATATATATATATATATATATATAAATATATATATTGAACAAATTAAGATGGGGTGCACTCAAAGGTCTTAGAAAATTAAATGGTGTTTATTCCAATCACAAAATTGTCCAATCAACGTTATGACCCGTTCAGGTTTGGCATCAAGAATAACAAAGACTCATTGTAGGATCAAAACTTTGTTGGATTTACTGTGTTCCAAATAAATGTGCCTTATTAAGCTTTGGAGTGCCTGGATCTCTTTGTTTTTAATTGTTTCTTTATGTGCCTAGTTACATATGAAAGGGGATGGTTATATTGGGTATCTGGTGGTTATATTTGTGAGTGTTTTATATAAGCCTGCAAGTGCAGTTCATAAATTTGCAGGAGTGGGTTTTATACATTTCTGCACCAGTTAGGATATTGAAATTTCTGCACTTTCATAAACAGAATACGAAATGTCATTCATATTATTATTTGTGCAATCTAGTGAATATCAGCAGAAAGTTGAAAACTGCTTACCTGATATAGAGCCTTAAAGAAACCCACTCTGGATTAAAACAGCACTGTGCCAAATTTGGGATGGCACTCCACTCCTTGGAAAGTTGGGTTAGTGCAAAAGGACTTACAATGTGCATAAACTTTGTAGCATCTATCAATCACTTACTGTGATCAAATAAAATAAATAAAACCAAGCAATGAAAAATCCTGAAAGAAGTTATAGTCAAAGGAGTTTTAGATACTGAAGTCATAAAATGTATCAATGAACCATCATCATGTACATCACAATACCACTGAGAGTTCATATTCTTTATGCCTACAAAGTGGAAAGGTAACATTCTAGGAGGATATGCCCTGTTTTGTAAAAGTGGGTACAGAGAAGACATAAGCAGAAAAGTAACACTCGGTAGCATGTTAATTTGAAAAATGTAAAGAAATTATATTTACTTTGTCATCCACAATATCAGTAAAGAGTTGTAATGACTCAAAGACAGCTGAATGAGATGTTGAAGGATGCATTAGTTAGATCTTTAACATCAACTGATTTTGAAATACACTATACAGGGAGTGCAGAATTATTAGGCAAATGAGTATTTTGACCACATCATCCTCTTTATGCATGTTGTCTTACTCCAAGCTGTATAGGCTCGAAAGCCTACTACCAATTAAGCATATTAGGTGATGTGCATCTCTGTAATGAGAAGGGGTGTGGTCTAATGACATCAACACCCTATATCAGGTGTGCATAATTATTAGGCAACTTCCTTTCCTTTGGCAAAATGGGTCAAAAGAAGGACTTGACAGGCTCAGAAAAGTCAAAAATAGTGAGATATCTTGCAGAGGGATGCAGCACTCTTAAAATTGCAAAGCTTCTGAAGCGTGATCATCGAACAATCAAGCGTTTCATTCAAAATAGTCAACAGGGTCGCAAGAAGCGTGTGGAAAAACCAAGGCGCAAAATAACTGCCCATGAACTGAGAAAAGTCAAGCGTGCAGCTGCCACGATGCCACTTGCCACCAGTTTGGCCATATTTCAGAGCTGCAACATCACTGGAGTGCCCAAAAGCACAAGGTGTGCAATACTCAGAGACATGGCTAAGGTAAGAAAGGCTGAAAGACGACCACCACTGAACAAGACACACAAGCTGAAACGTCAAGACTGGGCCAAGAAATATCTCAAGACTGAATTTTTCTAAGGTTTTATGGACTGATGAAATGAGAGTGAGTCTTGATGGGCCAGATGGATGGGCCCGTGGCTGGATTGGTAAAGGGCAGAGAGCTCCAGTCCGACTCAGACCCCAGCAAGGTGGAGGTGGAGTACTGGTTTGGGCTGGTATCATCAAAGATGAGCTTGTGGGGCCTTTTCGGGTTGAGGATGGAGTCAAGCTCAACTCCCAGTCCTACTGCCAGTTCCTGGAAGACACCTTCTTCAAGCAGTGGTACAGGAAGAAGTCTGCATCCTTCAAGAAAAACATGATTTTCATGTAGGACAATGCTCCATCACACGCGTCCAAGTACTCCACAGCGTGGCTGGCAAGAAAGGGTATAAAAGAAGAAAATCTAATGACATGGCCTTGTTCACCTGATCTGAACCCCATTGAGAACCTGTGGTCCATCATCAAATGTGAGATTTACAAGGAGGGAAAACAGTACACCTCTCTGAACAGTGTCTGGGAGGTTGTGGTTGCTGCTGCACGCAATGTTGATGGTGAACAGATCAAAACACTGACAGAATCCATGGATGGCAGGCTTTTGAGTGTCCTTGCAAAGAAAGGTGGCTATATTGTCACTGATTTGTTTTTGTTTTGTTTTTGAATGTCAGAAATGTATATTTGTGAATGTTGAGATGTTATATTGGTTTCACTGGTAATAATAAATAATTGAAATGGGTATATATTTGTTTTTTGTTAAGTTGCCTAATAATTATGCACAGTAATAGTCACCTGCACACACAGATATCCCCCCAACATAGCTATAACTAAAAACAAACTAAAAACTACTTCCAAAAATATTCAGCTTTGATATTAATGAGTTTTTTGGGTTCATTGAGAACATGGTTGTTGTTCAATAATAAAATTAATCCTCAAACATACAACTTGCCTAATAATTCTGCACTCCCTGTATGAACAAAGGTATTGGATGCACCTTCTAATCATTGAATTCAGGTGTTTTAATTGGATCAATTGCCACAAATGCATCAAATCAAGCAACTAGCCATGCAGTCTGCATTTACAAACACTTGTGAAAAAAATTGGTCATTCTGAAGAACTGCTTGATATTTCACGGTCAACTGTTTGTGGTATTATTTTAAAGTGCAAGCGTTTAGGAACAGCAACAATTCAGCCATGAAGTGGAAGACCATGTAAAAGTCACCAACACTCTGCTGATTCCATTGCTGAAGTGTTACAAACTTCCACTGGCATTGATATCAGCACATTAACTGTGTAGATGGAGCTACATGGAATGGCTATCCTTAACCAAGTAGCTGCATAGAAGCCTCATATCAACAAGTACAATGTCAAGCATTGAGTTGTGTAAGCATGCCACCACTGGACTCTAGACTCTAGAGCAGTGGAAATGTGTTCTGTGGAGCAATGAATCATGCTTTCCTGTTTGAGAGTTTGATAGGTGAGTCTAGATTTGGCAGATGCCAGGAGAACAATACCTGCCTGACTGCATTGTGCTATCTGTAAAGATTGGTGGAGGAGGGATAATGGTATGGGGGTATTTTTCTGGAGTTGGGCTAGGCCTCTTACTTCCATTGAAGGGAAATCATAATGCTTTAGCTTACCAGGACATTTTGGACAATTACATATTTTTAACTATGTGAGAACAGGTTGGGGGAGAGGGAGGACTTTTCGATTCAAGCATGACTGTGCCCCAATGCACAAGCAAGGTCCATAAAGACATGGTTGGATGAATTTGGTTGGAAAAACTTGACTGGCCTATACAAAGCCCTGACCTCAACCCCATCAAACCCCTTTGATATGAACTATAATGCTCTACTGGATGAATGGGCAAAAATTCCCACAGAAACAAAAGCTAATAGGAAGTCTTCCTAGAAGAGTGGAAGTTGGTATTGCTGCAAAGAGAGGACCAACTACACTTTAATGTCTATGTATTTAGAATGTACTGTCATAAAAGTACTTGTTGGTGTAATGGTCAGGTGTCCCAATACGTTTGTCCAAATAGTGTATATATGTGGAAAGGGATTCAAGGAAAATAGCAAAACTAAAGGAAAGGGGACAGGACTTTGAAACGGGTAAATAAGTAAGGCCACACCAGCTTATTAAACACCTTGTCTGCATCCTTGCAATAAGTCTTTAAAGAAATACTTGTACCAACTTGTCATATTACCCATCAGGAAAAATGAAAAAAGAAACTGAGACCCTGAAGTTGACTTGAGAGCTAGCTTGGAAACCGTTAGGAAAAAAAATACATCTTAGATCACAGAGAACATCAAAAATTAAACAAATGCAGAAGTAGTAGACATTTTAAAGAAATAAATGAGAAGTAATCTACTGTTAACTGTAGACTCAAAATGCATGCAACCTAAACATAATGCTCCTCAGGTTCATTGAGAATTTATTTATTTTTCTTTTTAGAAAATCAGAAAACATGAATGGCACAAATCATAGAAGGGCATTACAGTAGAAAGATGTTTTGAGTGAGGAGTAGGTATGTTCCATTAAGACTAAAACAGCAAAATCCGTTACAAATATGTATATATATATATATATATATATATACATATATCAAAAGTGTTTTTAGAAGCAAAGGAGTATAAGTGGGGGAGAAATTTATGTTTAGAGTTGTCTGAGAACTTAGTTCAGATATTAGCACAAGTAAAGCATACATTAAAGAAAATACAAAACAATATTCTGTGGCATATCCCAGGGTTTTAAAATGTTGGTTGTTTTCCTTTTTTTTATATAAAATGTTTTATTAACTCCTAATTTTCCACACTACTTTCTAATGGGTTTCCACAATGTATTTGAATAGTTGTAAAATAATTTAGTTATTTTGAATGTTTTTGGGATTTAAAACATTATATATTTTTCTTATAAAATGCATGCTCATTTCATCTGGAGTTACAACTTCTTGTGCTTCTATCAAGTTTATTCCCCGATGTTACTATTGAAAAAGCTTCACTTTGTAATTATAAATGAGTTATTTCTATTGAATGTTTTTTCAGACAGTTATGCTTTTTTTTTCTTCATAAAATGAATAAGAGAATACACATCCTCAGAGTCTTGTCAAAATATAAAAACTTAGAAACAGCACGCCCTTAGATTTACTGTCAATCCATTTTCTCAGGAGATTTAATAAATATGTTTAACATAAATTTTTAAACTCCTGTTTTGCATTATTAAAAAGTAGGTTTGACAAACTTTTCACAAGTTAAAACATCTTTCTTCTTTGAGAAGATTCCCTTACTGAATTGTGGCAGTAGCTTGAGCTAAAATATGGATAGTTCAAATGCTTTTAGAACTGTACAATCCTTAATATTTCATCATTTCAAGAAAATGTCATTTTACAAAGTTTTGGCATAAGCTAATGGGCACTGTACTGCATATGTAGAGTGAACAGGACTGTAGATAAATACTTGGTCACCACGCACCCTACTCAAATGTTTATTGCCATTAAATATCAATACATGTATAGTAAATAAATATACTTTTACAAATTGTCTCTTTTTTGTTGTAAATCTTTGTTATTAGATTTATATATATTTTTAAAAAGTACAAAAGAAAGAAAGGACATCGCAAGACTCACAGGTCTCCATTGCAAAAACAATATAACATATTACAAGGTGCCAGTTATAGTTCAAAAGTAGTAAGGGAGACAGAATACCTCAATAGTGATGTCCCGAACGGTTCGCCGAACGGTTCGCCACGGACGGCGAACATATGTGGCCTTGATTCAGTTTCCCACCTCCTGGACAGCATCCATTTTACATTCATTGTGAAGCTGCATTCTTAGTGAGCTGTCCAGGAGGTGAGAGGGTCTGGGAGGGAGGGTCTGCTGCTGATTGGCTGGAATGTGTCTGCTGACTGTGAGGTACAGGGTCAAAGTTTACCGCATATGTTCGCCGTCCGCGGCAAACCGTTCGGCGAACCGTTCAGGACATCACTATACCTCAATCATCGTAATATTAGAAAAGTGGCAAATTATCATATGTTCATTCCCTAGCAGTCAGCTGTGACCATGTTAATGTGCCACATTCCCCCTATTCCCCCAATTCGCAGGGAGAGCCCCTTACAATGGCACAGTGTAAGAGGCAACTGTGTGGAGGGATCTCGTTACCCGCTGCCTATATGTGTATATTTAGCGTGATTCAAATATAAAGAAAGGCCTGATCTGGAATATCTCAGCATATCAAATACCTTCCGAGAGTTTATAATTGAAAAAGTCTCCCCCGTTCTAACCTGGAGAGAAGTATATATGGAATGTCCAGGTGAGTATAAGTCAGAACATGACAGGAAGAGAAGAAGGTTAGATAAAAAAACAAAGGAGAAGAGGGGGGAGAAAGAAGGAGGGTCAAGTAAAGCAAACAGGATAGAGATCATGGGCCCCATGCCGGGCAGGTATCCCTCCTCCCCCCAAAACCCTCCACCAACTCCAACACCAAGTCAGTTGTGGTTTGCAGAGACCAGCGATACGGTAGGCATGTAAATAAAGAGGGCCCACCAAGGAGTAAGAAAAGTAAAATGGAAGTGTTGAAATTGAGGAGTGGTGGGAGGGTCATTCAAAAGCTGACTTTGATCGGTATGGAGTCAGGTAAGGTAACCTTATATAGGGGAGTGAATTAACTTAAGCCCCTCCCACAATTACAGGCCAAACTGCCTTAATACTTGTGTTAGGGGCAAATAGCTGGAGTATATGGAGTAAGGTTCAAGTAAGAACGTAGGATAGTATAAAAGATAAAAGTCAGTTGTGGTATGCCGAGACCGACGATACGGTAGACCTGTAAATAAAGAGGGCATAAAGTGAATATCCAAGATTTAATACAGTCAACAAATATATACAATTATCCAGACATTTCTGTAAATGCATTTCTTAATTCTTGTGTTGGTTTGGGTATCTAAGTCGTATAGGCGGATGATTTCCAACGTCCCAGTGATTTTTTGATGTGCACTGGTATGTTAGTGCTGGAAGCTGTGGAGGCCACCCCTATGTGAAAGGAGTGAAGTGAGTAGTGAGAAGGGTTAAAACCTAGCATGGTTAACAGGGATTGGATGTATTTCATAAAAGTAGTGGTAGTGAGTACAGAGCCTTGTAGTGCGAATAAATGTTGTGATGGTAGTGATGTGGTAAGTAGAAGGTAGGAATCTAGAGCTGCCGATGGACACCATTTGTTTTGGGTAGGGTAATAGGTGATCTCCACTGGAGGTGCGTATTGGGTTGTTTTTGACTGGGGTAGTGCCAGTATTTAATGATCCATATGTTTGCGTAGGTGTGTGCGTAGAAGGCATCTGTCTGTATGAGTGGTGGTGATAGTAATTAATTCTCTTGGCCTGAGGAAACCATATAAGTCTATGTACATGGCAGCTTTGATGACTGTATTGGTGGTAGAGTGGAAAGGTTTGGAGTCTAATAGGTCGGATAATGACTGGAAAAGTGTATTGTCTATAGGTAATCTCTGCGAGGAATGTGGAGGAATGGATTTCTGAATACTTCTGAGTATGTTCTTTATCTGATAAGATGACATGAACCTATGTGTATTAGGTCATACGGTTAGCATGTGATGTTGAATGCCTGTAAGAGTACGAAAGCCCGAGCGGGGCTAAATACATGGGACAGATTTAAACAAATTGGCCGTGTAAACGAATGGCTGTATAAATGAACAAATAGACTGTACATGCAGTGTAGCATTACAATACCCGAACGTAACCATAAAGTGAGGACCTGACCCTTGCATGATGCCGTGGGACTGTTGCCTGGCGTACTGGGTAGGTCAGCTTACGGTTTGCAAGTCACTAGGACGTGATCTGCGGCAATGAAAGAAGCAAGAAGCTGGTCGGACAGAAAAGCCTGCGGCTGGATTCCTGGACACAACTCAGCCATGGAAGACCTTGTGAGAAGAAAAAAGTATTCCAAAATGGCGGAAGTGCATTCAGAAGCTGACCTTGATCGGTATGGAACTACAAATTGAGTAAGGAGCACTACCATAAATCTTTATATACAAAAGAAAATCTTTATTCAATGGGTACACACTGATAATATATCTCATTACATGAAAAACCAAGATATAAAGTCATCATGTTATAAAGCAACAGCCAGAACAATTCTGGATATATATAAATGCCAAATGCGCAGTGTGTGAAAAGAAAAAAATGTGAGTATCATAGGTAGAAAAAAATGAGATACCAATATAATTAAACCCTACAAATACAAATACATATAAAAAAATAATAAGCATACCAGACCTAGTGAGAAGCAGGGACAGAGTCAATCACCAAAACACCCCCAACATTTGGGCAAAAATGCCTTTATCAAGGGAGCCTCTTGATCAGTATGGAATCAGGTAAGGGGTGTACCTTATATAGGGGAGTGAATTAACTTAAGACCCTCCCACAATTACAGGCCAAACGGCCTTAATATATATATATATATATATATATATATATATATATTTAGTAAAAATTCAGGAGGCACTCACAGGTCTTGTTTTAGAAAACTGTAATTTATTATATTAAATTTTCATACAGTGGTTAGATCGACGTTTCGACCCTGCTGGGTCTTTTTCAAGATCTTGAAAAAGACCCAGCAGGGTCGAAACGTCAATCTAACCACTGTATGGAAATTTTATATAATAAATCACAGTTTTCTAAAACAAGACCTGTGAGTGCCTCCTGGATTTCTACTTTAGATATTTTGGACGCAACTGGAGTTGCACCAATGCAAGTTTCGTTTATATAGTTTTTGGAAAGGAGAGTGCCAAGCCATCAGAAATTAACACTGATATACACACATACATATATTTACACATATATTAGATTTATTGGGCTTTCCTTACTGTGGTTAGAGTGGTGTGACAGACAATAGCATATCTACCCCAAATTATTATTTATTAAATTGTTGTCGGCCAAAGCCCATAGGTGGGAACTTTACTATAAATTAACAGCCACTGTCCATTTGTGGGGCATGGGATGGTAGATAGTAACATGTCCACCCCCAATTGTTTAATACCCATGCCCCCCAAAGATTCTTAAAAAGCGTCATACTGCTAGCGGCCCATTACTGTATGTTGCCAGGCCTTACCTACAACCAAAGGGTGGGACTAGGAAGAGATTGGGATGGCCCCCATTATTCTTTATTGCCCCCCCCCACCTATCACTCATGGTTGGAGTGGTAGTTTTTAGCAAGTTCCCCATGTTGTTATTTTAATTTTATACAGTCTCCACACACTGGTCATGGATGAGAACAGAGGTGTGGATAGTGCTCTGCCCATCCCCCCATATTTCATTATAGGTGCCAAAAGTGGGAGGGGTGATAGACCTGTGTCAAGTGTCTCAGAGTATTGGGATGGGATGAAGCCTTTTTTAGTTGCTATTTTTTCAAATACAGTAAGAAGTTACTGACTGCTCACTGTTTAACAGACTTGCCCATTATGCCTCACTTATGACACATGGATACAATTCAATTTGTCCAATGCAAATAAATCTGTTTAGATTAATTGATTTAGACAAACTGATTTTTTTAAAGGTGTACTGCTAAGGAAACTCTGTTGCCAAGGGCAATGAACTGGTAATCCTTTGTAAAGTTTATTTTATATTAGTAATGTACATATATAAGTAAATGACAGTTTAAGCATATCTCCTGCCTTAGCCTTCTTCTGTGGGGTGGCCATTTTAAAGCTGTTTTCATTAGAAACACTGATAATCTGAACAAAAGGCTTGCAGATAATCAAGAACTATTATTATTATTAGTATTATTATTATTATTATTATTATTATTATTATTATTATTATTATTGGCATTTATATAGCGCCAACAGATTCCGTAGCACTTTACAATATTAGAAGAGGGGAGATATAACAATAAATGAAACAATTACAAAAAAACTTACAGGAACATAGGTTAAAGAGGACCTTGCTCAAACGAGTTTGCAGTCTACAGGAGGTGGGGTATAAAACACAACAGAACAGGAGGCAACTATCATTGATGTACATGGATCCTTACTTTCTGCCGAATTACTGAGCACCTCAAAAATATGCTCTGTGTCAGATGCACATCCTTGATTAATAATGGGAAAAATGACTGTATAATCTGTACAGCATCGAGGATTTCCAAACCAAACAAGGTATATGGTGGGCAAAAAGACTGAGAAGTCCAAAACCTGTACTTTAGTGCAGAATCGAAGAAATAAATATCCATAAATGAAGATTTTCTACCATCCACACCATCTGTGCTGGAAGAACCCAGATTGGCATGGGGCTTAGCATGATGGAACAAACTCTAATGGAATTAGAGACCTTCATGGCAAAGATGAAGTCCATGCTATAGGACTTGAGAAAGGCAATTCAGTCAAACCTCACATTACTTACCTTGGACTAGGCTAAATTCAACGGTGATCTGGGGGACAGTACGGACACTCTGGAAAGGAAAATAGATAACATAATAGACTAATACAAGAACTGGTACAATTTAAACAGAAGGGACATCAGCGCTGGCTTCAGGTAAATCACTGAAGGGTTGGAATAGGTTTGTTTTCCTGGCACTGGAGAGTCCCTTTAGGGATCCACGGAATACCAGTCCCTGTATCAAATGCAAACCTGGAAAATTTCTATAAAGAATATGTGAAATTGTTAGACATGGACCAGATCCACTGCTTGCCTAAAGGCAAATTTGCACACCCTACAGCGTCTAAAGACTTTACAGGGTTTTTTTGTATTTATATTATAATGCTGGAATAACGAAATGCAATATACTGATGGAGATGTACTTCATCACAGAATACAATATAGGTTGATGTATGACACTTAACTAAAAATAATGCTTAGAAAACTTTGACTATGCTCACTTGTAGTTATTTAAGTGATTAATGTTAACTCCCACTTCACAGTTAACATTGACAAAGGGCCTGGGGTGACTCACACTCATATAAATCCTTTTTTTCACAGCTATACTGCTTCCTACTGAATGGACATTGCTCTGCAAGAGTGGCAAGAAGTGTTCCAGCAAAGGATAAAATATCCAGGGTTGCCCCACTTTAAACACTTCATTACTGGATCCCAGACTTAGATTTATCTCAGTGAACTGTCAGGGGCATTCGCACAATAATCTGGCTCTTTAATGATCCACAACCAGTCTCATTTTGTCTACCCTATATTAGATGAAAACTAGGGACCTTAACAAATTCATTCAAATAAGACACTTGTTGTCCTCTTCCTACTTGGAGGAACCCCTAAAGTCAGGCCCGGACTAGGATAAAAATTCGGCCCGGGCATTTTTTTATCACAGCGGCCCACTAAGAAGGGGGCGGGGCAGAGAGGGTGTGTTTTGTCATCACTCATGACAAACACGCCCCCCAAAGATTCTTAAAAAGCGTCATACTGCTAGCGGCCCATTACTGTATGTTGCCAGGCTTACCTACAACCAAAGGGTGGGACTAGGAAGAGATTGGGATGGCCCCCATTATTCTTTATTGCCCCCCCCCACCTATCACTCATGGTTGGAGTGGTAGTTTTTAGCAAGTTCCCCATGTTGTTATTTTAATTTTATACAGTCTCCACACACTGGTCATGGATGAGAACAGAGGTGTGGATAGTGCTCTGCCCATCCCCCCATATTTCATTATAGGTGCCAAAAGTGGGAGGGGTGATAGACCTGTGTCAAGTGTCTCAGAGTATTGGGATGGGATGAAGCCTTTTTTAGTTGCTATTTTTTCAAATACAGTAAGAAGTTACTGACTGCTCACTGTTTAACAGACTTGCCCATTATGCCTCACTTATGACACATGGATACAATTCAATTTGTCCAATGCAAATAAATCTGTTTAGATTAATTGATTTAGACAAACTGATTTTTTTAAAGGTGTACTGCTAAGGAAACTCTGTTGCCAAGGGCAATGAACTGGTAATCCTTGTAAAGTTTATTTTATATTAGTAATGTACATATATAAGTAAATGACAGTTTAAGCATATCTCCTGCCTTAGCCTTCTTCTGTGGGGTGGCCATTTTAAAGCTGTTTTCATTAGAAACACTGATAATCTGAACAAAAGGCTTGCAGATAATCAAGAACTATTATTATTATTAGTAGTATTATTATTATTATTATTATTATTATTATTATTATTATTATTATTGGCATTTATATAGCGCCAACAGATTCCGTAGCACTTTACAATATTAGAAGAGGGGAGATATAACAATAAATGAAACAATTACAAAAAAACTTACAGGAACATAGGTTAAAGAGGACCTTGCTCAAACGAGTTTGCAGTCTACAGGAGGTGGGGTATAAAACACAACAGAACAGGAGGCAACTATCATTGATGTACATGGATCCTTACTTTCTGCCGAATTACTGAGCACCTCAAAAATATGCTCTGTGTCAGATGCACATCCTTGATTAATAATGGGAAAAATGACTGTATAATCTGTACAGCATCGAGGATTTCCAAACCAAACAAGGTATATGGTGGGCACAAAGACTGAGAAGTCCAAAACCTGTACTTTAGTGCAGAATCGAAGAAATAAATATCCATAAATGAAGATTTTCTACCATCCACACCATCTGTGCTGGAAGAACCCAGATTGGCATGGGGCTTAGCATGATGGAACAAACTCTAATGGAATTAGAGACCTTCATGGCAAAGATGAAGTCCATGCTATAGGACTTGAGAAAGGCAATTCAGTCAAACCTCACATTACTTACCTTGGACTAGGCTAAATTCAACGGTGATCTGGGGGACAGTACGGACACTCTGGAAAGGAAAATAGATAACATAATAGACTAATACAAGAACTGGTACAATTTAAACAGAAGGGACATCGGCGCTGGCTTCAGGTAAGTCACTGAAGGGTTGGAATAGGTTTGTTTTCCTGGCACTGGAGAGTCCCTTTAGGGATCCACGGAATACCAGTCCCTGTATCAAATGCAAACCTGGAAAATTTCTATAAAGAATATGTGAAATTGTTAGACATGGACCAGATCCACTGCTTGCCTAAAGGCAAATTTGCACACCCTACAGCGTCTAAAGACTTTACAGGGTTTTTTTGTATTTATATTATAATGCTGGAATAACGAAATGCAATATACTGATGGAGATGTACTTCATCACAGAATACAATATAGGTTGATGTATGACACTTAACTAAAAATAATGCTTAGAAAACTTTGACTATGCTCACTTGTAGTTATTTAAGTGATTAATGTTAACTCCCACTTCACAGTTAACATTGACAAAGGGCCTGGGGTGACTCACACTCATATAAATCCTTTTTTTCACAGCTATACTGCTTCCTACTGAATGGACATTGCTCTGCAAGAGTGGCAAGAAGTGTTCCAGCAAAGGATAAAATATCCAGGGTTGCCCCACTTTAAACACTTCATTACTGGATCCCAGACTTAGATTTATCTCAGTGAACTGTCAGGGGCATTCGCACAATAATCTGGCTCTTTAATGATCCACAACCAGTCTCATTTTGTCTACCCTATATTAGATGAAAACTAGGGACCTTAACAAATTCATTCAAATAAGACACTTGTTGTCCTCTTCCTACTTGGAGGAACCCCTAAAGTCAGGCCCGGACTAGGAAAAAAATTCGGCCCGGGCATTTTTTTATCACAGCGGCCCACTAAGAAGGGGGCGGGGCAGAGAGGGTGTGTTTTGTCATCACTCATGACAAACACGCCCCCTCTCAAAGTGAGCATGTTGGTTCAATGCTCTTCCAGGGCAGACCATGCGCAGAGCTCTGCTGAAGAGCTCTAGCATGAGAAAAAAGCCCTGTATTTGTTCTGTACAGTGCAAGCAAATGTAATAACATGATTGCACTGTGTTTCCTTGCAACTTGTCTCTGGTGTCTCTATAAATGGATACCAGGAGACAAAAGGGACAGGAAAGAGTATTGTGCATGTGTTTGGAGCCTGCTTGTGGTATTGCGTGTGTGCAGAGTGAGCTGGTCGTGGTGTGGTATTGTGTAATAAGGTCGGTTTTAGTCGTGTTGTGTTTGTGGTGTAATGTAATGCATATGTGGCTAGGGGCTGTAGAGAATGTGTGTATAGGGGATGTAGCAAGTGTGTGCATACAGGCTATAGTGTGTATGTGTGTGTGTGTGTATAGGTGATGCAGTGTTTGTAGAGAGTGTGTGTTCAGGGAATGTAGTATGTGTTTGCTTACAAGGAATCTAGTGTGCGTATCGGGGATCCAGAATGTGTGTGTGTGTGTGTATATATATATATATATATATATATATATATATATATATATAAGTCTTGTGTGTGTTTGAAGGACCCAGAATATGTATAAGAGATCTAGTGAGCGTGCCTATATAATGGATTCAGAGTGTATATAGGGATCTAGTGTGTGGGTATGTGTGTAGATGATTCAGCGTTGGGTAAAGGATCTAGTGTGTGTCTGGAATGTAATGTATTTAGGGGTGCAGTGTGTGTGTGAGGGGTGCTGTGTGTGTGAGCGGTGCTATGTGTATATATATATATATATATATATATAATTTTTTTATATATATAAATATGTTTGGAAGTATTGTGTATGTGTGTGATGCAGTGTATCGGGGGGTTGTGGGTGTATGTGAGGGGTGCAGTATGTGTGTGTGATGGATGCTGTGTGTGATGGATGCTGTGTGTGAGGTGTGCTTTGTGAGGGTGCTATGTGTGTGAGGGTGCTGTATGTGTGGGTGCTGTATGTGATTGATTTGTGTGAGGGTGCTGTGTGTGTGGGTGCTGTGTATGATGTGTGTGAGAGTGTTGTGTGTGATGTGTGTGAGAGTGCTGTGTATGATGTGTGTGAGAGTGCTGAGTGTGAGAGTGCTGTGTATGATGTGTGTGAGAGTGCTGTGTATAAATGTTGTGTGTTGGGGGGTAAACAAATAAACTAAGTGGGGGTAAACATACAAATAAAAAACTAAGGAGGGTAAATAAACAATAAAAAAACTAAGGGGGGGGTAAATAAACAATAAAAAAAATAAGGGGGGTAAATAAACAATAAAAAAAACTAAGCAGGCATTAAATCCCCCCCTCCCTTCTTACCTTTAGCCTGGGAGGGGGGGACAGGGGGGGACTCGCACACCATCCCTGGTGGTCCAGTGGTGAGTGAACTCTAGCCTGAGGGCCATGGCAATGCTCTCGATCTCGCGAGAGGAACCCGGCGGAGCTGCAAGATAGAGCTCCGCCGGGTCCTCTCCCTTCCTCCCCAGCTGCAGGTCTATTTGAATGGGCCGGTGAGGGAGATCTTTGATCTCCCCACCGGCCCTCCATGGCAAATAGCATTTGCCCGGTGTGCCCGATGGCCAGTCCGGGCCTGCCTAAAGTGCACAAAACTATCTCCATAAGAAGCTAATTCAGAAAAAGTTGAAGGCAGGACGTAAATGTATTATCACACAATTCAATACAAAAAAAACTCTACTAACTAGCATGGGAAAAATATTTATGCAGGTCTATCACAGACAAGGAATGAAAAACTACCTTAGTGAATAATCAGGATGTGACATACATTGTACCAACCACACTGACCTACAATTTAAAAAAAATGGCACAGTGGCACTTAATCCCAGAGGGGCTTAGTCAAATAACTCAGGAACATCTTATCTGTGTTGGAGGGACAAATAGGCTTGAAACCCCTTAAGCCCCCCTCCCAAAGAAGGCCACAACATGGAAATCCTTAGAGTTGAGAAATCTTTCCCAATTTAACAGGTTCATGCTAGAACGTAGAAGCTTAGAGAGAGCCATATATTGAGCATATATTGAGCAACAAATCCCATAAAAAGGTTTGACAAAATATGGGATTTTCTGGATTCTAAAGGAACTGACTTATAAAGTGGATTTATAGATATGGAGACTCCCAGATGGAAGCCTCAAATGAGTTAGTGATAAAACCATTATGTTAATGTTATTATAACTGTAAAGTTTATTATCACTGTTAAACTTCTTACTGAATTAGTGTTCTTTTTTTTTTTACTTACAATTATATTTATTTATTATATTTACTGTGTTTATTCTGTAACTCTTAACAGCTAAATGTACTAATGGGTTCAGGATCATTTGCACCATACTGCACTTTACTGTAATAAAAATTAAAGAAATAAAAAAAGGTATTAAATTCTAAGTATTCATTACAAAAACTTATATAGAAAATCTATATTGTGTGTAATGTTTATTTTCAGCAATCATTTAAAAACGATAACAGTTTTCCTTTAAGGTTTTCTTATTGGCCAAATCTATTAACCAATTTATAGAATTATGGATCTTACCTATGTATTTAGTTTACTAAACTCTTAAGCACTGTTGTCTGAAATAATTTCAATGCGATTCCTCTACATTATGTTTAAATTTACCTTGACCTATTCTGTATGTATCATTTCTGCTTTAGGTCCTTTGTAGTATGATAAACACATTTTAAAAATAATAAAACTTTGCTAGCTCACTGTTCTAGATGGTAAACATAGCTAAATTCAAAGTTTTAACATGAGCATATTTGTCAGTGCTTATAAAATTTTTAACAGAACAAAGCTCAGTGAGCGATCTACAATTATATGCAATTATATTTTCTTTCTTCTGTTTTAATAACATCTTTGGAAAGGACATTAAACAACAAAATAATAAAGAATGACTTGCAACTTATAACATGTGGGTGAAATGTTTTTATCACACAATTACTGTAGTTTTCTGTAGATTTTTCTTCCTGACTGCTTCATGATGTGGGTGATGCTGATCTTCATTGTTTGTTTTACTGTTTGTTTTGTCCAGTACTTGCTTCTGAATTTAATTTTAGTGTACACTTTAGATGTAATTAATTTCACATTTTTATATCAACAAAATATTTAAGACATTATCGGGACAGTGTTTTACATCTTTTTGGCCTCTTCACTTAAAATATAGACTTCTAAAACATCATTATGGAGAGGCACAGAGCCACTAGAGCTCAATTTCAAATGTTGTGTCATTGCATAAAGAGGCACACTGAGTACATTTGCTGCAATACAGAGTCATTAGAGTATGAGAGTTTAACAGTATGTACCCTAACTCTTGTAAACACTGGTTATCCTAGTGACTGTAACTTCCACCATCTTACCCACTTTACAACTGCTTGAGAATGATGGAATGTAACTTCACTGAATCATAAATACAGGTACCCAACTAATTCTAACATTGCAAAACACCGACATTTACAAAGGCATTGTTATGAATACTTGCATAATGATGCTTCTCAGCTATGAAATGCCATAACAGCATTGATCAAACAACTTGGGGGTTGTGTTTTTTTTTTGTTCTATTCTTAAAAGCACACTCTTTTATTAAAAATAAATATATTTATTTTGATAGCTTTTTTTTTTTTTTTAAATGTGGGGGCACTTTATCGTAACAAGAAAAAAAGTATTTAATGGGATGATCCATGCACCATGATGACTTAATGTTTTACAGTTGTTATGGTGTTTTGCATTTTGATGATCAGCGTTTCAGTGCTGTAAATACAGATAAATAGGACATTACTGTGTAACTCCACCTCTGGCAGCATCATTAGCCAATCCAATTAACTTCAGTTAGTCCCCACACAGGTCTCAAAAATGTTTTTGCTCAGTTGTGCCATTACAAAGAGATAATATACCATATGCATATCAGACTAATTCCACCCATAAGGACAGTCCAGAACTGAAATGTGGGTAAGTTCTTTCTGAACGAGAGATGGAGCAACCCCCAGACGATCGTTTTGGCCTTCTCTGGGTCTTGTCAGCAAGGTGTAGCTGATTCCCCTTTAGGCACAGTGAGCATGTGACTTATGTCTGGGTTACCCTTTCAGTTTAGTGAGAGGCCAGGCAAATGAATTGTAACAAAAACAGAGAATATGCATATTATAAGCAAAAATCTGTCCCGAATTTCCCCATTATAAACACTTTATTCACACTTGATCTTGTGTTAGATATACATACAGGATTTTAAAGGAAAACCATTCCTGTCTTTTAAAAAATTAACACGTAATATGTATAAGGGCATATAAAGACAAAACTGGTGGAACAAGTACATGGTGCAAATTCAAGATTTTGTTTTTGTTCAGAACTTAAGGGGCTAACACTGGGACTATTGGAGTTGCAGCTACAGGCAATGTTATTATCAGGACCTCACTCCCACACTCACCTAACACACTCCCATACCGCGTCTCTCACACTCCATGTGGGCGCCGTGTCGGAGCGCGACCCCCCAGACAGCACAGTCGGCTTAACCACCCACGCTGACGGCTCACGTTCATTTGAACGACACTTCTATTCGTGCGAACGCCACTCACCAATAAAGGAGGCAGAACTCAATTTGTACAGACCCCCTTGTTATCGAACACAGCAAGAACAGAAGTCTGTTTGTGAGAACACCACTTATCGAACACAGCAATACAGAAGACAGAACTCCATTCGTATGGACACCAGTTACCGAACACAGCAATCCTGAACCCTGTTCATGAGAATGCTGCTGCTTGCACATGCGACCACACAGGAGGTAGAGCTTCAGGAGAATCAAAGGTTTGCAATACAGAAGACAGCACCTACCCCCAATAAAATGCCCCATGGGGCATCTATTAACTAGCAGCGGGGACATAGTATCCCCCTTGGCCCCCATGAGTCACCCACTATGTCTGCCCCACTAGTTAATAGATTCCCCACTATGGGGCCATTTGTTGGAAGGGAGGGAGGGGGGATTTTTATTTTTTTATTTTTTTTAACAGTGAGCAGCCACACAATAGAGAAAAGCACTCAGGGTTAACTAGTGTGTGGGAAATATTGGAGGTCATCACTATATTATTTTTGTTGTGTTTCAGGTAAGTAAATCTGCTATCCACTGAACCCTGCAGTTACCAAACCCTAACCAGAGATATCACCTTCGGGTGTCTTTTTAAAATAAGCAAATATTCCTGATAGTGACATATCCACTTTACCCATTTATTCCACTTCACTAGTACCCTGAATCTAGAGCAATGATGTGATATTGTGTTGTGAAATAAACTCCAAATATAGTGTAGTAACATGGCACTGTCACAAATTCTATGGATAATGTTATGGGTTATTTGTCTTTCAATATAACAGGGGACTCAGGACTAACAACATTTTTTTTGCTAAAATTAGACCTGGGGCTTTTTTATTAGAGCTTTGAACGGTGCTACAGCTCCTATCAGCCCTCCCTAGCAAAGCCCATGCTAAGCTGTCAAATGTAGAACATATTTAAAGGAACACTATTTAGATTCCTGGTTCCCCCTTATTCCCCTAAATATGGTTAAAACACCCCTTTATTACAGCACTGCGTGGCTCTGCTAGCAAATGTGTCAGCTGGCCCCACCCCAGATCCACCTACTTGGTTGACATCATCACGATTGATGATCTTAGCCAATCCAATGCTTTTCCACAGGAAAACATTGGATTGGCTGAGATTGTCTATTCTGATGATTTCCCCAGGCATTTATGGAAGAAATATGCACTCTTCCATTGGCTAAAAATTGCATTTATGTCCAGTACAATATTGGATACGTTTTATCCTTTTCTGACCTAATTGTAACCTTGTTTTTAGATTGGAGTGTTTCTGCTTGATAGCTCTTGCCCAGGAATTGTCACAATTTAAGGTACCTATTTTTTACCTCTATAGTTTACTGGAAAGTGGATTCAGTTTATGTTGTAAAACTCCAATATTCCCTCTTCAATTAACTTATATTTATTACATTTTCCTGTGTTTTCACTCTTGAACCATTTCATTTCCGAGAGCCATTTAGTAAAAATTAAAATATAACATTAATTTCTATTAACAGTTGCATAACTAGAATATGAAATTAGGAAAATGCAGCAACTTTTTGATTGATAGCCAAGGGACACATAAAAATAGAAAATTAATTAAAAATAATGTTAACGTTTACATATTCATTAGAAATTCATTAGACTAGTGCACAAATACGTTTCAGCTGATGCAAACATATCAAATGCCTTTTAATCTTCGCCTGAACAAATTGATCCATTTGGGATTTACCTGTGGAGTCTACAAGAGTGGTGTCTATATTTTACATTTTCTCTGGTTAGAGCAGTGGTAATATTACTGCATTACAACTGGGAAAACCAGGTTTGATTCTGGTTTAGACCACCTCACTAGTAAGCTTCCAGTGTGTGTGAGCAGAACCTTCTGCCACGTTCCAATACCCCCTTTCTATAATTGCAAAGTGATGTGTAATATGTTGGCATTATATACATGCCAATAATAACACTTATACAGATTAGGTTGGTTTTCAAAATCCCATTTTTCCAGTGAAACATAGTTTATTTGTATTCCTCCTGGCTTCTTAATTTGTTCTTTCATGTCCCAGGTAAGTACATAATTAGAATAGATTACTGGCTAGTATAAGTATGGGGACTTACTGTTATTACAGATTCCCTTATTAAATTGTGTATGGATTTCTAATAATAAAGGAGTCACATTTAAGATGGCTTTTTTTGTGGCCATCTATGTAAGTTGTATATGCCCTGTTTCGTATTCTTGAAAAAAAGTGTTTTTTCCCCCCTCTCATTGATGGCTATAATGCCTATATGGAGTCTGCCTCTATGCTACAGTTTCTATAAGGCCCATAAGCTTGCCTCTAAGTCAATTGTTGCCCTTGTTCCTAACAAGATTTATGGTATTGATTATCAGCACTGGCCATCGGGCACACCAGGCAAATACGTTCACTCACCACTAGGACCACCAGGGATGGATGGCGGCAGCAGCAGGATCCCCCGTCCCAGGCTAAAGGTAAGCAGGGAGAGGGGATATAATCACCCAAGTCACATCAGCCTCACTTGCTCACAGACACCCTGCACCCCTAACACTCACAGCACCCTCACTCACACACTCACACACACTGCACCCCTGACACTCACAGCACCCTCACTCACACTGCACCCCTGACACTCACAGCACCCTCACTCACACACTCACACACACTGCACCCCTGTCACTCACAGCACCCTCACTCACACAAACACACACACTGCACCCCTGTCACTCACAACACACACACTCACACACTCACACACTGCACCCCTGACACTCACAGAACCCTCACACACACTGCACCCCTGACATTCACAGCACCCTCACTCACACACTCACACATACTGCACCCCTGATGCTCACAGCACACACACACACACTGCACCCCTGACACTCACAGCACCTTCACTCACACACACACACTACACCCCTGAGACTCACAGCACACACACACACACACACTGCACTCCTGTCACTCACAGCACACACACACACACA